>JAOXYF010000004.1:23088486-23106394 GCA_028565775.1 Sternarchorhynchus goeldii
TGCTACCACTGGGTTCAGTTATACGCCTCCATGTTTACTAAGAACACAGTGTGCTGCTTCATACTGGTTCCATCAATCAATGAATACTGTAATGAATGTAATCAATGTAATGAATACTGGTATATAAATACTGGTATACTATTTCAGATTAACCAGTGGCTACAATTATTTTATTTATTCCCCCCCGCACATGGAATTTTATGTATTTAGTAATAGGCCCAACTTTTTTATATAATTTTTGTATAAAGTTATATATACAATAACCCTTAATCACAGAATATGCTTATTATTTTGAACAGTCATATTATTTTTTAACAGTTTTTTATGCTTCTAAAGTGTCATTTTAGTGATATTGCAAGCACAGTGAGTCAGTTGTTCTCACTCACAATGTTCTCACTCACTTGATCTCAATCACAGTGTTGATTTGGAGTTTCTTTATCCCCACACTACTGTGAATGTGTTTTTCTTTATCCCCACACTACTGTGAATGTGTTTTCACTGTGCACTACCCTCCTTTTCCCCAGGCCTGGTTGCTGGACCCACTGTGTGAATCCTCTTACACACAGGTGTCCTGGTCGTCTTCTGGTGTGAAAGAGCCACCAGGTCAGTGGTCCACACCCTCAGGCACAAATGCTCAACTGGTTCGTGGCCTAGAACAGCAGTGTCTGTCCTCGCACTAAGCTGAAGCTAGGGTTAGGGTTAGCACTAACCCTACAGTTAGGGTTAGTGCTAACACTAGGGTTAGGGTTAGCGCTAACCCTACAGTTAGGGTTAGGGTTAGAGCTAACACTAGGGTTAGGGTTAGCGCTAACCCTACAGTTAGGGTTAGGGTTAGAGCTAACAGTAGGGTTAGGGTTAGCACTAACCCTACAGTTAGGGTTAGGATTAGCTCTAACCCTTACCCTGGCTCTGGCTACGATTTTAGAATGCAGCTGGCTAGTATTTTATGTAGAGAATCTTTTTTTTTCATCCTAAATATAAACATCACAATTATATTTTTTGCATACTTTTTAATTGGTTATTACAAGTTAAGCTCAAATAATATGTAAGGATACATGTGGACTACGAGTCCACAAGGGGGCGAAATGTATTAAGCCATGCAGTAACAAAGGAGATAAACAGTGGTTTAATGCATGTCATGTTTAAGTGCAGTAATAATTATGATGCAGTGTGTCCTGTGACCTGAGTTATGACTGATTTAGACTAATGTGAAACTATGGTTCTACTGTTAAGCTTTCTACATACTTTATTAACCTTCTACATAACACATTGCCTTGCCTGTGAAAAGAATGTTATAAAGTGAACAGAGACAACACTGTGTATGTGTGTGCTCATATATGGGAACCATGTCGGCCATCAGCACATTCAGTGTGTCACAGTGTGGCACTAAGGTTGTGGTTAGTTTGGCCAGACATCACTGTCACACACAGATTATTTACCTGTCTGTCTTGTCTTTCGAGTGGTTGTGTGTGTATGTGTGTGTGTGAAAGAGAGAGAAGAAGAGAGGGAGAGAGACTAATAAGCTTTCTGTGGTAGAAAAGAGCTGCGTGAGGAGCAGATGTTTCACAGAGTCGTTACCCACGTTTCCTGGGCGGAGAGCCTCTCTGCTCTGTTAGCACAGCAACAGGAACCAGAAAAAAAGAGAAAAAAAGTGTGAGGGAGAGAAGTGAGTGAAACAACTTTCACAAGTCATTCTGTCACAACCAAGTTCTGGAGAAAGAGAGGAAAATAGACGGAGGAAAAAAGTATCAGGAAGAGGTATAGTGAGTGGGAGAATGACCAAGTAAAAGGTAGAAGAGTGGAGGCGACTGAGAACGAGTCAAAAGGCAGGAGAGAGCAAGCAGCAGAAGGAGAGGGTGTGCAACCTGATCCCCACGCTGTACCGACACAGCACTCACACCTCCGGCAGCCGCTGCTCCCGCAGCCGTCGTGCTGGTTGGCAACGCGGCTCCTACGTGGACTTTGTTTACGACCTCTCTGCATCTGCATCCTTCTGACCCAAAGAACATCCATCTGTTACATTGGCGGGCAGAAGAACTTTGTGGTATTTTCCAACAGGATCCATTTTCCTTTCATTTTCTGCGTCTATAAAGTGGTACGTGTGGGATTGAGAAAAGCAGAACTGTGAGGTCAAGAAGAGGCAGGTTAAAGAACTTTCTTCACATGTTTGCGTGGTGGACGACAACTACTCTGGACGGTAAGAGGTGTTAGCCATACTTTTGTATTGAACATTGCTTGTCATCTAGAAGACTAAAAATTTACACATCTAATGTATCCTGTAAGGAGACTTTGACATTACTCTCTACAGTCTTATTTACTGTTGCTGTGTCTCTGAACACTGAGCCTTTTTCACATTATCATTAGCATGTTAGCATGTTAGCCCTGACTGCTCTACACTGGTCTTCACATTTCCTGTGCTGTGTCATCAGTACCCATCAGAATTCAGTAAGAAAACCTAATGAAGGTATGAGGGTTTGGGGAAATCCTAAGGGTGCCTCTCAGAGACTGACAAACCCAGCGTCTATTTGCATCAGACATTTAACTGTTGACAGTATGATTGTTTTTGGGGATTGAGTTTCGGGTCAGGGTCAAAGTCAGTGTTAAGGTTGGGGTTAGGGTCACGGTCAGGGTTAGGGTTAGGGTCAGGGTTATGGTTATGGTTAGGGTTGGGCTGACTGAAGACAGAACAGCTCATGATGGAAGTATAAGCCCAGAACACTTCAGGGTTTCTGTGTAGCAGCATCACTCCTGGACTTACACCGTTTATTTTGGCAGAGTCAAGGGGAGGGAAAGGGTCTTCCACACAGAGGCGGCAACAGAGGGGGAGCCTTCAGCATGCAGCCAGACTCGTGGAGTTGAACAAGTGACTCTGTGTGCGTTTGCCAGGAGTGGGACAGCACTGCACTTCAGAATCAGAGAAATAGTGAAAGTCAACAGTTCAGTTCACTTTGCTTGGACCTGAGTGTGTATGTCTGAATGTGGCTGAGCTCTGTGTGTGTGTCCACCCTTAGAGTGAGTGTTGGTGTGTGTGGGAGAGAGAGACAGAGCTCACCGTGTGGCAAAGAAGAGGTGTGAATATCAGACGCACACAAGCTCACTCCAACAAACAGCTGCAGTTTGGAGCCACAGCAGAGACAGAGACAAACAGACACTGTGTTGGGATTCCCCTCCGCCCGCCCTCTTGCCTCCCTGTGCTGACTCCAACAGTTCCAGGTGCTTTCCACCAACATCATCATCATCAACAGCCGTAGCAGGTAGCTATCCAGCTTCTTCCTACCGAAACACCACCCTGACTGTTTCATCCCTGTCATACACCTGACAGCAGTTTCACCTTAGCGACAGCCCTCGTGTATCCCCCCCACCAACTGGGACACATTGTCTAACCCTAACCCTGACCCTACCTTCGTCCACCCCACAACAGGGCCATGAGGTTGCTGTGTGTCGTGCTCACTGCTCTGTGCCTGGTGCCAGCTACGGCTGGCATGTCTACCTGCAAGACGCTGGACCTGGAGGTGGTGAAGAAGAAGCGTATCGAAGCAATCCGTGGGCAGATCCTTAGTAAGCTCCGCATGGCCAAGGAGCCAGACCCCGATCCAGAGGAGGAGGACAGGGGTGACGCCATCCCTGAGGCCATTGTCTCACTCTACAACAGCACTGTGGAGCTGAGCGAGGAGCAGCAGAACCAGTCCAGCCCTGATCCCCTGCTGCAGGACGAGGAGGACTACTTTGCCAAGGAGGTGCACAAATTCATCATGATGAGAAGTAAGTACCCAAGACTGATGCTTTTTAAACAGACTGGAGAAGTTGAGAGCCATTTGGGAAAGTTCTTGACCTTATTGTGACTGGTGTGGGGACAGCGGTGTGGGGACAGCGGTGTGGGGACAACGGTGTGGGGACAACGGTGTGGGGACAGTGGTGTGGGAGTGATTGGACGGAACAGTAGAGCGTTGGAATGGGAAGGAGGATGATGCATGTGATTTAAGGGCTAATTAAGCACAAAAAAAACATTTGGGAAATGTGCCTCAATTGAGGTAACAGCAAGCTCATTCTTACACGCAGCACAGCACTGATCCACTACAAAATGTCTTCAAAGGTTGTTACTCCAACATCTCCTGCTGTCTAGTTTGCACAATCATGACCCTACAGCATTAGTATCATAACAAATAGTATGATCTCATGCAAGACACAATCAATGCTGTTGTTGGCTAATATCATTAGTATATAATAATGTACTCATTATATGTATACTCACACGGAATCATTAGTATATCATAATGTACTGACTATATACTCACACTGAATCATTAGTATATTATAACTATTTGTGTTAGTATATTATAACTCTTTCAATGCACTCTTTGTACGTCGCTCTAGATAAGAGCGTCTGCCAAATGCCATAAATGTAAATGTAAAATGTATAACATACTCATTATATACTCACACTGAATCAGTAGTATATCATAACATACATGTTACATGCACACGCTGAATCAGGGCAATGTCTTAAATATGCCCATCAAACCCCAGTAAAGCTGAGTCCTGTGATGAGTCAGACACAGGTCCTGTTAATACTCTCCTCCACTTTCCTCCCCTCCTCCTTTGGTCTGCAGGCAATTTGTAAGATTAGAACCTCACAGAAGTACAATAGCAGTACTGTTAGCATTGCATATCATTGATCTCAGAGTGTGCGTAGCCTTGCTGATGCTTGGGTGTCACATCCAAATGTGCTGCAGAGACGGCGGCCAACACCATGGGTTAACCCTAACCCTAACCCTAACACCACGGGTTAACCCTAACCCTAACACCACGGGTTAATCCTAACCCTAACCCTAACACCACGGGTTAATCCTAACCCTAACACCACGGGTTAATCCTAACCCTAACCCTAACATCACGGGTTAACCCTAAGCCTAACCCTAACCCTAACACCGCGGGTTAACCCTAACCCTAACACCCGTTTGCAAACACACGTTTGATTTTCTCTGGGTATGGTGAGCTTTTCCTACACCTCATGGGCCTGCTGTTAGTGATTTAGGCCCATCTGTTGATGGGTAAATACTGGCGTTTGAACTTCACTACCCTCTCCTCTACTCCTCTTAACCACTTCAAACGAAGGAGACGTTCACATGAGGCTCTTGATCACAGCTGTACAATAGTGAACAAAGGAATGGGAGACAGCATGCTTAGTTCAGCCCCAAACCGTCGACGAAGAGAGAAAAAATGTTGAGGTATGGGGGGGGAGGGGGAGAGAGAGGGGGCTGGACAAGCAAGATTCTCTCAATCCTCTTTTTCTTGGTGTCTTTCTCTTCCAGGGCCTTTTCTCTCTGGCCCTCTGGGAGGGCCTTTCCTGTAACTTGATCACTGGGCACCTTGGGGTCATTTTTCTCTATCTGTCTTCCCTATTTCTTTCTCTTATGCTCTCTCTCTCTAACACACACACGCTCTCTCACTGTGTGTGTGTGTGTGTGTGTGTGTGACAGAATAGTTTACCAGGAAGGGAGGCTGGTAGTGCCTGCTGTGTGACTCATAGTTAAACATTCCCAGGAGGATCGATGAATTTCCTGCTGACTCTTAGGGACAAACTATCATCTACCCAGTGTGTGTGTGTGTGTGTGCGCATGAGTGAGTGTGTGTGTGTGTGTGTGTGTGTGTGTCAAAAGGACTTCTGCATTTGGTGGGAGACAAAGACTATCACGTCACTAAATTCTCCCATCATAAGTCACAAGGCCCTCCAGACGCATCTCCAGTTATTACCAAATAAGTGCTCTCTCTCTCTCTCTCTCTCTCTCTTGCTCTCTCTCATGTGCTCTTCCTCTCTCTCTGTCTCTCTCTCTATCCCCCTTTCTCTCTAACCATGGTTTAGCACAATTTTTTTAGCTAACAGCATTCCAATACTCCCCTATGATTTACCTGACCTTTAAACTCTCCCACTTAATGGCCAGTTTATTCCTGTCATTGACCTGGTGCAGATATGTTAGACTGGTTGATCTCCACACACAGTGAGTGCAGCCCTCTTTATGTTTACACTACTGAAGCGTGTGCATGGAGCTTATTTTTGGTGAAGCATTTGGCTGTTTTCATTTCTATTAAAATATTTCTGCAGGCTAGTAGGCCTTTTGGTAACTCACTGCATCCAGTTAACAGTCTGAAATGAGAAACCATGTTGACACCTGTATATGCATATCAGATGAATCCTTAATTGGTTGTGATGGAAGTGGTTTTAGTGATAAATACTTTTCAGTATAAGAACAGACAACCAAAAATAGACAAAATCCATGTATCTATAATTCATAGAGGTGAAATATTAATAGGGGAGTAGAAGAATAAACACAGAGCATATGTGCATGGTGTGGACAGTCATCAACGTCCAGACAATATAAACAAATTTCAACATTTTTTTTCCACTGTAGAAGAATTAAACTGTTAACTAGATGTGTGCTGAGTTCTCACCAAAGAAATTAATTTAATGGAGAGAGTACATTGATGTGTATAGTGATGTGAATGTGCACAGTGTAACTGGCGTAAGAGGTCATGTAGACAGCCTTCATGTTGGGCACAGACTCAGGTTTTCATATTGCATCATTACCAGTAAAAAAATGTTGGAGAGGCATTTGAGTTTATAGAGAGATGACTGGGTGGATAGATTGGCGGGTAGATGAATAGATGGATCAGTGTGTTCTGGAGCTGGTATTTAACCCTGCTGGAACATGGCTGCACCCGTCAGTAATGATAGGCCTGTCTCCATGCCTGTTAGGACACCTGTCCCAAGCTTTCCTGAAACGTGGGCCTAGACACACACACACCCAGCATATGCAGCACTAACAAAAGCTGTCTAGCTGTTTCCCAATCAGGACAAAAGCACCTCCATGTATGTTTTCTGAACAGGGTTAGGGTATGTATGTATCCATGTATGTTTTCTGAACAGGGTTAGGGTACGTATGTGTCCATGTATATTTTCTGAATAGGGTTAGGGTACGTATGTATCTATGTATGTTTTCTGAACAGGCCAGACATGCTCCAGATACCCGAGCGTCAGACTGGTTATCTGTGTTGTCTATAACTTGGTTACGGGACATGCCACAAACTTTGTTGTTTTTAGTGTCTAATTGTAATTCCATTCCTCTATGAATTTTATTATCTTTCGGATGTGTGTGTAATTCCATTCCCCTATAAACTCTATTGTCTTTAACAAGTGTGTGTAATTCCATTCCCCTATAAGTCTATTGTGTTTTGAATGTGTGCGCAATTACATTCCCCCATAAACTCTATTGTCTTTAGGGTGTATTTGTAATTCCGTTCCCCTATGAACTCTATTGTTTTTAACACATCTGTGTAATTCCTTTTCCCCAGCTATCCTTGTGCTTAGTCTACCTTGTTTCTGACAGCTTTTGCTCAGTGAGTCATGCAAAGTGTAGGTGAAGAGCTTCAGCTCTTGCTGGGGATTGGATTGTGATGCAGGCATATCACTGCATGTCAAGGCAACTGCAGTGTAAAGAGGATATTACACCAGCTGAGAGAGTTGTGTGGATACGTGGTTAATGAGATATATGCAGTAATCTTCCACAGACACGCACCTCACTGACTGTTGTCTCTGTCTGCCTCTGCAGTCATGAGACTGATAAGATTTTCTTATTTTGTCAAAGTGAAATGCCCAATTTAAATGTTTAAAGATATTATTCTTGTGTGAGGCATGTGATTCAGTTTTCTTGTTGGGGACTTTAGGGTCATGTTACAGTTTATAATCAGAGTAGATCTCCTCAGCACCAACAGTAGATCCCAGTAGATCACTATTACTTCTGCACTCAGCTAAACCATATATTAAAAATGAAAATAAAATTTTTTATCAAAGTTCTTTATTTTAGATCAGTGTGTGCCACAGATGTGTCTAACATGTTAAAGTTTCCTTGGTGTCCCATTGACTGTATATTTTTCTTGGGGGTGTTTGAGTGTGAAGTTTGATGTTAGTCTTTTCCTTACACAGACTCTGGCCAGAGGGCAGATGACCCTCAGCGAATTTTGACAAACACAAACCAAGGAAAGCCAATGACTGCTGGAAGTCTAATAGCATAAGGTTCAGATTTGTGAGAGTCTGATATCATGAGGTTCAGGTTTGTTGGAGAGGAGAGACACAGACTTACAGCACAGAGTTGCTCAAGTACAGATCCCAAATGACCACAGATTACCTTAATTTTCATGTAACTAGAGACCTTCTGCCGCATATCAAAATGTATAAGATAAATGTGTAATACTGACTGGAACAGAAAGACAATGCCAGTTTTAGCTAAGTGGTGTGTATGTGTGTGGGTTTGTGTGATTAAGTGGTGTGGGTGTGTAAGATTGTGGTGTGTATGTGTGTGTGTGTGTGTGTGATTAAGTGGTGTGTGTGCGTGTGTGTGTGTGTGTGTGCATGTGTGATTAAATGGTGTGTGTATGTGTGCGTGTGTGTGTGTGATTAAACATTTGGGTGGGTAATGTCAGAGGAAGACATGCTGAAACAGAGAGATGTGTTTGGAGTTGGGCAAACACCAGCACTCCCTCCCTCTCCTGTGAGAAATACCTTCGCATAATACTGTGTTCTGCCTTCCAGCCTTGGATCCCAAAATATACTTTTACATCATATGTTTGGCACTCTGTTCTGTGATACACTTATTGTTATATTCTCTCTCCCTCCCTCCCCCTCTTTTTCCTTCTCTTTCTCTCTCTCCCTCTCTTTCTCTCTTCCTCTGTCTCTCCCCCCTCTATCTTCCTCCCTCTCTCTCTCCCTATCTCTCTTCCCTTCTATTTCTCCCACCCCTTCTCTCTCTCTCTCTCTCTTCTCTTCCCTTGTAAACTCAATCTTCAAAACTCATGTCACTATTGCACAACACTAGATTTCTTTGAAACTCTGGGTCTGTCCCAGAACCTAGTGAGCTGTCTACACGTGTGCACTCCCAACACATAGGCTCCCCTAATTCTTAGATCCCTTAAACATGCTGCCGAAATCTGGCCGAATTTTATGCATCGAATGGTTTCTCAGCTACTAAGGCAATCCCATGATGCAACATAAGCGCTTTCCTTGTTTAACTGTAACGGACGGAAGTGGTATGGCACGTGATGTAAGCGTTGAAGTAAGTAATTTAAAAGTAAAATAAAGTAATAGCTTTTCCGTTGCAATTTTACCTACAGTTCTCAGTACATCAAAAGATTAGCATGTTAATGTTATCATCAGGCTACTGTTTTAATAGCAGGCTGGCTAATCAACTTTTTAGCTTAGTGAACAATATGGTGCTGTTAATTTATTTTAGCAATGAAGCAACTTTGTATTCTAGTTAAATGTTAGAAGATGCGTATCTGTCCCTTTTACTTGGTATCTAGTTTATTAAGTTTATTAAGAGTTATTTTCATTCTTCAGGGACAAGATCACTCAGGCCTTTTATAAAGGCTAGTATTATGGAGAAGGAACATTTTGTTTATTGTTTATTTATCTCTTTATTTCATAATCCCTTACACTAGGTAAATGCTGGTTAGTCACCTCATTGCTCTTTACATAGAGCATCTTAATAGTCTGTTTTATGAGGTTCCATGACAGTTAAAATGCTGCTCAGTTAGGCAGCTGCCTGTGTATTCATTAGGCAGTAAGATAGCTCACTAGGTATTGCAATCTCTGAATCCTCTGAATTTTCTTTCTGTCTTCATTGAACTTTTCCTTGGGCAGTATTTTTTTCCATGTTAGTTACCATCCATTTTAACTCAGTGAGAATCAGCTGATATGATTTCAGCTCATGTTGCTGTAATACGATGCCTGACACACCATGCTAAATTACAGCCTGAGTAGCTGTGCACATGCTCTTATCTGCAGTAATATAGTAAACTGCACACCTATCTACAGGTGTGTTTCATCAGACCATTGCCAGGCCAGGATGATGGTTGGCCTCTCGGGTTGGCCCTTGGGAGCTGTGGAGGAGTAAACTATGCTTGTGGAGTAAACTATGCTCACATTATCCACAGTAACATGTGCAAGTGTCGTTATTCTGCTGAGAGCCTTGGTGTTTATGTACTGCTGGCGGATAAAAGCTAAGGTTGTGCAGTAGCTGTGTGGAGGTGGATAGTTCAGCTTCAGAAAACACTAACCCTTTCTAGAATTTAGTTTGAACCACCTGGATTTAGATGATTACTTAATGCCAGCAGGTACAATTAACCAGTGAAGGAAATTGTGTGATACATAATCATGGAAGAAGATGTAAGATTAGGACCTGAATCTCTGTTTCTCTGTACTTATTTTGAATGAGAGTGAAACTTTTAATAATTGTCCTGAGCATCCACATCTTTTTAGGTATAATCACTGGACAATTACTTTTAAGATACACATATGGATGTTATGTTTTTCCATCTAAAATCTGATAAAGTTGGTCATAAGGTTGACTTATCCAATTTACAGAGCCACATAAAATACACATTTACTAATGACAGCATCAATGTACTGGTAGAGTACTTTAGTGATGGGCCGGCATTTAGCAGCACTGTAAGATCCTCATACTTCTGTCCATCCAGCCGATAATCATACGAAGCAGATGTTCTTCAACGTGAAGGAGATGGGGCAGAGCATCACGGACCACAGGCTGCTGACCCAGGCAGAGCTGCGCCTCCGAATCAAAAGCCCCTCTATCCGTCCAGGCGAAGAGCAGCGACTGGAGCTCTACCAGGGCCTGGGGGATCAGGCACACTTCCTGGGCTTCCACATCATCTCCAACGATCGGGCCGATCACTGGATCTCCTTCGACGTCACAGCAACACTCAAAGCCTGGCTGCAGTCTACTGGTTAGTGAACGTTCCACAGTGGGCCACTTGTGTAAGAGTCAGTGTCTTAGTTTTGTAGTGTGCAGGGTTTCCTATTAAATAGGTTGTTCTGTGATGCCTCTTCTTCATGCCTGGTGTGACAGTTTTCAGGGCTGTTTGGGTTATCAGATAAAGGCTTTGGGTTATTAGATAAAGGCTTTAATGCATTATGAAGTATTTTAGTTTAGTAAGAGGATAATTTGGAAAATTCATATGAACTCATGGCATGTAAACTCTATACTCTATACGATAATACTCTGTAAATCTGGTTTCATGTTATACTAGTACCTCTATAGCCCTGAACCTGTCAATGAGCCTTTCAGGTCTGACCCAGTCCTGACCCAACCCAAGCCAGTCTGATCCAGTCTGACCTAGTCCTGACCCAGCCTGACGTAGTCCTGACCCAACCCGACCTAGTCCAGACAGTTAATGGAACCTTCTGGGCCTGATGCAACCCAACAGCTTTTGAATTTGTGAAATGTAAACATAAGCTCCAGAATGCTTTTCTTCCTGTTATTTGCATATACTAGCGCACAAACATGCATATAAATCTCTTTAAAAAAATTTACTGGAAAAATGTGAAAATTTGTGTTTCTATATGCTAAATGCTACCTGTACATATATAAATATTCTGTGTATAAATAATCTTTTATATTTGTTAGAAATTTTGTCTTGAACTGTATCAGGATATTTTTCCCTGAGCCTAATAATATTCTAATAATAATAGTCATTAAAAATGCACAAGAATAACTGGCTTAGAGCTTGTCTGACTGGTCTGAAACTGGTTTATGGATCCTGTCAGGCCTGGGCCCAGGTCTCAACTGTACTCTGTGGAAAAATTTTAGTGGAATAATTTGATCTTTGTGTTTAAGTGTTTGTGTTTGTGTTTCTGTTAAACAGAGGAAGAGAAAGGCTTTGAGATAAAGCTGTGCCGTGGCTGTGGGAATGTAGAGGAACCAAAATTTTTTATATCAGGTTTGATGATTCATATTATGTGCAGTATATTGGCCTCATAGAAAACATTAGACTTAATATATTTATAATGAAAGCAATGTTTTTGTACATACTGTGGAATTGAACTATATATATATATGTGTGTGTGTGTGTGCGTGTGTGTGCGTGCTCTCAGGTGTTAATAAAATGAGAGGAGACAGAAGTGATCTTTCTAATAACATGGCGAAACCGTATATACTGGCCATGTCTATCCCCGTCCACAGCCACTCCTCTTCACGGAAAAAACGATCAACTACTGGTGAAGAAACTTGTGACGAGTAAGACTTATCTGTCTCTCTGTCTCTTTCTCTCCCTATCTCTCTCCCCATCCCCCTCTCCCTGTCTCTCTCCCCATCCCCCTCTCCCTGTCTCTCTCCCCATCCCCCTCTCCTTGTCTCTCTCTCCGTCTCTCTCTCCCTGTCTCGCTTCCCTGTTTTTGTAGTTCTCTCTTTTCCTCTTACTTTCTCACTCCTCTACTTTCATGTGAGAACTGAGATAAATCCCCAGTGTTGGCCTGACAAATACAGTATTCATAACATGTGCTGTGTTTATTTCTGTCCAACTGGAACTCTATATTAGTTCAACTGGTGCTTGTAATGAGGGTAATTTGCTGATCTTTTCATCTCCATAGTGTTTATTATCTCCATATTCTTTATCATTCCAATCATGGTGGGTTGCACCCTACTGAATATCCCGTGTCCTGGACTCCCATTTTCCTATTTTTCCTCTTTTCTGTGTCGTGTCAGGAAAACTGAGACCTGCTGCATGCGGAAGCTTTACATTGACTTCCGGAAGGACCTGGGCTGGAAGTGGATCCACAAACCCAAAGGATACTTTGCCAACTACTGCATGGGTTCCTGCACCTACATCTGGAATGCGGAGAACAAATATTCGCAGGTAGGAAGATATCTCTACAAATATTGCCAGATAATTGGATCCATTTGTACCCCTGTGCCTCAGTGACCCAGCCAATACTTCCCAGAACAATATTCCCATAATGATATTCTAGCATTTCCCCCATTTTTTTCCTAACTTGGCCATTTGCTCCAGCGGTTTCCCATCACAGGCAGGGCCAGCCATGCACAGAGCCTTTGGAAAAGTATCAGGAGTTTGTGTTTGAGAGACTGGAAACATTATAGCTGCTAGTGAGTATTAAAAGTGAAAGTCTAAGGAAATGTACCTTTTAGTCCCTTACGTGGATTGCAAGAGGAAGTTGTCCAAACATCTAATGGGAACTCGAGTGAACATCTGAAATACCTGAAATGCCTGAAAGCTGAACACAGCACCAGAACAGCAGCCAAGGCTTTACTGGAAATGTTCATCATTTACGACAAACTTAAAATCTTACAACCTTACACCAATCATTACAACCTTACACTGACCTTACAACCTTACACCAACCATTACAACCTTACACCAACCATACACTGACCTTACATCAACCTTACACTGACCTTACACCAACCTTACACCAACCATTACAACCTTACACCAATCTTACACTGATCTGACAACCTTACTCCAATCTTACAACCTTACACCAACCATTATAACCTTACACCAACCTTACACTGACCTTACAACCTTACACCAACCATTATAACTTTACACCAACCTTACTCCAATCTTACAACCTTACACCAACCATTATAACCTTACATCAACCTTACACTGACCTTACAACCTTACACCAAGCATTATAACTTTACACCAACCTTACTCCAATCTTACAACCTTACACCAACCATTATAACCTTACACCAACCATTATAACCTTACACCAACCTTACACTGACCTTACAACCTTACACCAACCATTATAACCTTACACCAACCTTACTCCAATCTTACAACCTTACACTAACCTTACACAGACCATTACAAAAGCTGCAGTATGAACTGCTCATTCTTAGATGATTCTTTGAGTACAGTTACTGAACAGGAATAAGATGTCACTGCTAAAAAATTGGTAGCAATAATATATGCTGGCTAGAGTGAGATTTATTAAGGACAAGGTCATAGTCTGAGTCATAAAATGGTCCAGGGATGCATAACCAGAGAGATGCATGATTACAGTCTGAATAAAACACACAAAAGGCAAACAAAAAACAGGCAGTGGAAACAATACAGAGAATCTAACAGAAATCAGGATAAACAATGGAACAGAACATACAAAAGGAGCTTAATACGAACATAGAATAACAGTTCAGATTCAGATTCAGAAATACTTTATTGATCCCAGAGGGAAATCGCATTTTTTACAGTAGCAGTAAAGAAAAAAGCAAAGAATAAACACTCTAAAAATAATTTAAAACAATTTAAAATTTAAAACAATTTAAAACAGTGATAAAATTGCACTATATACATACACCAATACAAAAACTTATATGTACAGTATAAGGTGTATAAGTCTAAGGTGGCAGTGTCTATAAACATCAGTATAAGTGTGAAGTGTCAGTGGGTGTAGTGATAAAAAAGGTACAGTGACAGTGGCTGTGTTTATAATTGCATGTCTGAAGTTGGGATTATAAGGGATTACAAATTCAGAGAGTAAAATATTGCGGTTATTGTTATTGTACTTATGTATAGTACAATATTGTACTTATGTATAGTACAATAGTCTACAATAGTCTAATAGTACTAACAGTAATAGTCAATGACCGATAACCAGGACAAAAACAGACAAAGAAAACCAAAACACAAACAGGACCGAAATGGAAGATAGTTGTCAAGGAAACCACAAAACTAGGAGAGGAGCAGTTATGACAGTACGTCCCCTCAACACAAGGCTCTTGATGCACAAATACAGAACCAAAACCAAACAAAGACATGGGGCACAGGAGCCAGACCAAAGCAGGAACAACAATACCAGATGGCAAAAACAAAGGAACAAAACAGGACCGCAGCAGAAGCAGGACACAGGGGCAAAACCAGGAGATACAGGACCACAGCAGCAGACAAAGGAAGAGAAAACAGAAATGGGATGGGAATGATGGAGCCAAGGAACCAGGAAGTGTGTCCGGAGGCATGGTGGGCACTGCTGGTAGAGGTGGGTCTGGAAGAGTGGGAGTGATGACTGGAGTCTCACTCTCTTACTATGTTCTGGTATGACATTCAGTAGCGCAGAGTGAGGGGAATGCAGGCACAAACACTGGGAAGAGTGAGATTTATTAAGGATTAGGTCATGAGCTGAGACTGTAAAATAATCCATGTTGGATAACCAGAGAAGTTCATGATCACAAATTAAAAACAATTCAGAGAATCTAACAGAAACCAGGATAAACGAAACAAGCAGCAAACAAACAAAGCTTTACTATGAACATAGAATAACAGTAACAGAATAAATAACAAACAAAATCAAAGAACAATGAGAAATAGGTGAAACCAATCAAAGAGAAAACCAAAACATGAACAGGAACGGAATGGAAGAGTGTTGTCAGGGAAACCCCAAAGCTAGGGGTGGGGCAACCATGACAGATGGAGTTTGTAGTATGATTAACAGAGAGATGGACTGGTTTGCCAGTGTTACAGTGCGAGCACATGTTGCCTATATAGGGGTTCTGTATGTGTTCACTGGAGGCTCTGTCAGAGCACATTCCATGGATCTGCATGCATGCACACACACACACATAAACACACACATACAAATACACACAAACACACACATGTGCAAATACACACACATACATGCATGCACACACAAACATGCAAATACACACACACACACATTCACATATATGCGCATTTGCGCATGCACACACATGCACTTACATACTCTTTTTCAGCTGCTAGAAGGTCATTGTCTGTTACCTGTACCCTGGTCTAAGCTATCTGGTTTGTGCATGTGTGTTTGTGTGTGTGTGGTGCAGATTTTAGCCCTGTACAAACACCACAACCCCGGTGCATCTGCCCAGCCTTGCTGTGTGCCTCATGCATTGGACCCCCTTCCAATCCTGTATTATGTGGGCAGGCAGCACAAGGTAAACTTCTTTATTCAGCTGTTCAAGGTCATCTGTGCATGGAGACCAGTTCCAATTGGTTATTCATCTAACCCTAGTGTTCTGATTGATTATTCATCTAACCCTAGTGTTCTGATTGATTATTCATCTAATCCTAGTGTTCTGATTGGGTGTATTTTGTGTTTAGGTGGAGCACTTGTCCAACATGGCAGTGAGAAACTGCAAGTGCAGTTAAAGCTGCTGAAATATTCTCCTTCAGCTCTCATCATCTCTCTCTTACACACAAACACCACATACACACACAGATGTATACGCACACACACACACACACACACACACACACACACACACACACACACACAGAAAGAGTATCCCTGAGGGGGAGCCAGGGATAAAAGAAAAGAGAGGACTGAAATGGACAGAAAAACTGAGGATTGAAGAGACAAAAATGTGGAAAAGCTCAAAAAAAAAAAGAGTTAAGACACTGTTGACTACTTCTGTCTCACACTTTATTTTCATCCCCCTCTATATATGACACCACCAAGGACAGTGTCCCATACTTTAGTGTAAAATGCTTTTGTTTAGTTTTCTACAAATCTACAGCGGCGTATTTTCATTAATTTATTGTTGTGTGAAATGTGGAATGCTGTGTTGTGATGTTGAGTCTACTAGCAGATGATGTGTGGAAGCACACAGGCAGCATTTGGAGGAACATCTAACTCTGTGTTCCTCTGAACATCTAACTCTGTGTTCCTCTGAACATCTGACTCTGTAGTCCTCAAAAAGCCATTCAGAGAAGGACACTGAACTGCACCTGTTCCTTCCAATGACTATTCCAAGGAAAGTTCCTTGGGAGGGTTCTCCCTAGCCAGTCCTAGCCATTTATTCCTTTTATCCAGGTTTTCATTGCCTAGTATGTCATGTACCCTGCTGTGTGTTTGTCATGTGTTTTGTATGTTGAATCTACAGACGTTCATCATGTCCAGATTCTCCCCACTCTGTACTCCCTTCCTAGGACTCAGTTTTGAGAGTCATGTATGGGGATGACAGCACACAGGATTATTCAAAATGCATTCTCATAAAACGATGCAGTCAGTAATAGGAACTGTGCTTCAGTTTCCCCAAAGCTCCTCTTGTTTAGTCCAGCCTGAGTTGACATTTGTGGGTGTGTTTATTTGCTGTAGTGAGGGAAAAGGTGTCTGTGCTCTGTGTTTGTCCTTGATGTGTTCACATGTGTGGGTGTTTATAGTGGTGACCTGTTTCCTGCTCCCTACCATCCAGGAGACAAAAACTGCAGCTGTTCTGTTGTTTTTGAGGATACACATATCCCAGGATAGGACTGAAACAGAAAGACAGAAGGAACATCTTTTGGAGGATAAAATAGTTTTAGCTGCAAACGTTTTGTTGTAATGTTTTTAACCAGCTGTAATTGCAATTAGCTGTGAATATGGAAAAAATATGTTACAGTCCATTTCTGTTTATTTGTACTTATTAATTTCCTAGCCCTAGCCAGCCTTTAGCCCTAACTAATCTTAACCCTGACCTTAGCCCTAACCCTAATCTTAACCCTAACCCCAGTCCTAACTAATCTTAACCCTGACTTTAGCCCTAATCCTAATCTTAACCCTAACCCCAGTCCTAACTAATCTTAACCCTAACCCTAGCATTTCCATCTCCATAGTCTCCATCTCCTAAATAATCTTAACCCTGACCCCAGTCCTAACTAATCTTAACCCTAACCCCAGCCCTAACTAATCTTAACTCTAATCCCAGTCCTAACTAATCTTAACCCTAACCCCAGTCCTAACTAATCTTAACTCTAACCCTATTCCTATTCAAAACAGAGGAGTCATGGAAAGAGCTTCACAGCAATATTTTTATCCACAATGAGTTTTTGGTTTATATTTGCACTTATTGTATTCCATTTTCTTTCAACACAGTTGAAATAAACTTTTATAAACTTATAACAGTTCAATGCGATGAGTTTTAATAAGATTGTATAATGCTGACATTACTCCTGGCAATGTGTGTGCAGGGGCAGGAGGTTGTGGGAGACGTGTGTGTGGAGGAGTTGGAGTCTGGGTGTAGGATGGGTGTGTGTTGGGAGTGTGTGTGGGGGCGGGGATTGTGGGGTGTGAGTG
>JAOXYF010000004.1:23106494-23120474 GCA_028565775.1 Sternarchorhynchus goeldii
TTATTGAGAGAGAGAGAGAGAGAGAGAGAGAGAGAGAGAGAGAGAGAGAGAGACTAAAATAAGCAGTAGCTCTAATTAAAGTTGCCTTTAGGGCTGAATCATTCCTGATGGGTACTTCCTACTTCCTGTGAAGAATGCAGTCTGGGAGGACATTCTTACACACACATACATCTTGTTTTCTTAAAAACATACATATAAACATAGTCATGCACACATACATATATGCACATACACAGTCATATTCATAGATGCATACACAAACACACACACACATGCAGATAGACTCACACACATATACATGTAATTAGAGATGTAGACACAAATTTTAAGAAAAAAAAAGATGTAAAGATAAGAATATATAAACAGACTTTGTTATCCTCCCCCATTATCTCTGTCTTTCATGCCCACACACACAGAGGGTTAGGGTAAGGGTATTGTTTTTTAGGGTTAGAGTTTCGTAGGGTTAGGATTTTCCAGACAAGTTTTTGAAGGGCACCTAATGAGGAGGAAGTGATATCAGGAAGGAGTGATAAACCATTTCCTGCCAGTATGGGTTTCACACTCATTACACTATAACTGCTCTTGTAATATATAATATATAATGTACTGTATACCTTCTGGAGAATAGTTTTACTGTCCTGGGGAGGGGGGAGGGGGTGTTGAGATTTGGGTGAAAGTTCTAATCTGCAGCAACAGGAAGATTCATAAGGGTGAGAAACAGGAACAGGAAACATATCTCCACTAATATCCTGTACATTAACCATTTTTCAGCCATGTCTTATTTCAGTATTCCTATTTGAGAATGCATTAATTTTACAAAGCCCCCCAACTATGAAACAGCCTTCCAGAAAATGTCAGGGATTCTGACACAGTCTCAATCTTTAACTCTAGGCTAAAAACTTACTTATTTAGTTTAGCATTTGGTAATTAATGTTCCTCCTCATATAAAGTCTTTAGATCCAGGGGTTCATGGGCATAGGGTTTTATGTTATACTGAGATGCTGGTGCTGTTGTCCCAGTACTGCACACGTTCACTCGTTTGTTGACGGTGGGGTGGAGGGATGCCAATGCCTCAGGGCACCTCCAAGTCTGTGATACCTTCTGGTTCTGTCCTTTTAGTTAGGTATAATAGTTAATTGCCAGATTTGCTGCTGCCACGCTTCTGAAATGTCTATATTTTATGTCCCATACAGAACTAATTGTCTCACTTTTCTTTTACCGAGCTAATGGCTGTCCTTGGTACAAAATAAGGATTGACAAGGCTCTCCTGCTACCTGTCCCGGACCAACCATCTCCTACTCATTCAGACGCAGGTGAAGAATTAATCAACTGGATGAAGACCCTTATCAGCACCCTTGTTTCCCTCACGCCCTGCTGTGGCACAGCCCCGGACTTTATGTTACAGCTAATTTACTACTGTGTTTTTTATATATTTATCTTGTTTTCATGGTGACTGGTGTCGGCCAGAAGAGGATGGGCTCCCCCCTTGAGTCTTGGTTCGTCCCAAGGTTTCTTCCTCACACTCTTAGGGAGTTTTTCCTTGCCACTGTCACACTTGACTTGGTCACTGGGGGCGTGGACTCGGACACTTTTAAAGCTGCTTTGAGACAACATCTGTTGTAGAAGGTGCTATGAAAATAAACTTGTCTTGATTTGATTTGATTGTGAACAGAATGTGTAATTGCATATGTGTGGCTGTGAGAGTCACACACACTGTGCTTGTCTTACCGCTGGTACTGGTATGACTGAAACTGTGATGTGGGTCATTTCCTAACAGCTTCCCTGTGCACTTTACTGTACTACACCATACACACCCTGTCCAGACCCACTACACCATACACACCCTGTCCAAACTGTCACCAAGATATAAGTCATCAGGTATCTACACTGAATCCTCATGGAGATCAGAACTGCGGTTTAGGTAGTAGGAATAGTTCCTAACTCCAAATGAAAAAACTAGTTCTAGTTAAAATAAACCTTTATCACCAGTTTTCTAAATCTCTCACTTTCCTACTATATTCTAAGCCTCACAATAGGCAAATATGTACACACACTGATACAGTACAACATTATATCATTTAATTTTTATTTTTATTTAGCCTTTATTTAACCAGGTCAGTCCCATTGAGACACAGTATTCTCTTTTTTTACAGAAAGCCTGGCCAAGACAGCAGCCTGATACACACAATGATACAACAGGCTGACTGAGTGTCATTAAATGCCCTCCCTCTACCCCCCCCCAGAGGAGTCTGACCCTCCCCCACAGAGGAGATCGACCCCTCCCCTACAGAGCCATGTATCATAGCTTGGGGAACATAATGGGGAAGGGGCAGGAAATTAAGAGGGAAAGTGAGAGCTGGGGAGAAGGGGCGGGGCTTGAGGGGCTCGAGGGGTTTGAACGGAAGGGTGTGACTGGACAAAACAGCGTTTATTTACTCAAACATTAAATGATCCCTGATTCTTTTTGAAGTGCCTTTCTCAGCCCAGCCCCACCCCCTGATGCCCTATTTAAAAAACACATGTGGTTATAATAAATGCCCCCCCTACCCCCTTAAACACACTCCCTGCAGAGTGGAAAGCAACAGGAGAAAAGCTGCACTTTTTCATCAGTTTTTCACTCAGAGCACAGAGTTGCTCATGCCCATGTTTCAAGGCACCATGATATCAAACCCCACACACATGCATGATGTAGTGTAGAGTGGGTTAATACCATGATGTAGTGTAGAGTGGGTTAATACCATGATGAAGTGTAGAGTGGGTTAATACAATGCCTCTTCCATTCCATAGTATAGGCTATAAGTGGGAAGACCTCTGACTGGATTTGAATTCGAAAGGAAGAGAATATTTAAATTAATATCATGTGTGGGGAAGCTCCAACAGGTAAAATTTAGGATTAGGGTTACAAGAGACAGAAGGAGTTGTTTTTATTATTTTTTTTACATTTACAATATACTCCTGGTCCTCAGCATGAACCATTTGTCCTCACTTTTAGTAGGAATTTATGTTTAAAGTGTGGACCGTATGACAACCTTTAATAGGTTTCATCTTGAATATCATAGTTTGGTAATTAACATTGCCACAACAGCAACAACACCATAGGTTGTTTTATTAAGGAAACCACAATCAGGTAGTTGAGGATCATAGTTTAGCTTTCACCATCACCATTCCACAAACAATGATATTATTTGCAGTGGGATTGACTGCGCTGGTTAGCAGAAACAAGAATTTGCATGTATTGGCTGTAATGGGACTGCAGCAGATTTAACGGATTTATCAAGGTTAGTCAAGATTCATCAAATATTTACATATTTATTAAATATCAAAAACATACTTCAATCTTAAACATTTTTGTTGCACAATAATATGTAATTACAATGTTTAAACATTTAATAACTTAAATTTATGACATCACATCACTTTTACGTTATTAAATATGTACATATTTCCAATTAAAAATGATTTGATATAGCCTACAGAAAATATGGACATAAACTGAACAGTTACACAAGAAAGCTGAAGTTTAACTTATTTAAAGTTAAGTTTAAGTAAGCATCTATGTCTGTGTTCCCATGGTTCTGCCCAGCTCTATCTCGTCTGTGTTCCACCCCATGGTTCTGCCCGGCTCTACCCCGTCTGTGTTCCACCCCATGGTTCTGCCCGGCTCTACACCGTGTGCTCTGTTCACTTCCTTCATGTCTGTTTTACATCAATGGGCATAACCCCCCCACCCCACCCCCCAACACACACACACACACACACACACACACACACCTCCCCCTCTGGGATTGTTTCCTCTCTTCTTGTTTCTCACCTGCATCAAGGCCCCACTGCTGTTTTCTCTGTACCAGGAATGAAAGCCAAAGTTGTGACATCACCACACAGACTGGCTCACTCCTCACACACTGCTGAGGGAAAGTTCACTCACATTTGCATGGTCATTTCTCAGGTTGTTTGATGAGCCTGGTGATTCACTCCTGGTGGCTGGCCTCTGTTATTCCTCTGTGGGATGTCCCCAGTGAGTCAGACCCCTCCCTACCCCTGCATGCACCAATAGCCCTTCTGTGTGGATGACTGAGTTAATTTTACTTTGAGTCATGATATCAGTCCAGTTCAGGAAGGTTGAATGTGTCATACAACAACTGAGCAAGAGTTTTGATTCAAAGGGCAAAATATCTAATTTAGACACAGATCTTATGAATTTGTTTTCTTTGGAAGGGAAAAAGAAAGAATGAAACCATTCACACCAGTTCACAGTTTCAGAGTTGTTTTGCATTTACAAAAAGTCAGTAGCTATGAGAGCTGGTGTGGCTTTAATTTAAGGTTGTGTGGTGTTTTTTTCTGACTGAGGGCAGGCAATGTGCCCCAGATCACAGGCCTATATGTGAGTAACATCATCACCTGGATTATACTCCCACATGTATCCTTGATCCATAAAATGTTTTTATCCCCCATGAAAACTAGCGTTAGGGGTTAGGGTTAGGGAAAACATCCCCTGTATTGAGCAGAGACGGGATGCCTCCTGCAGGCCAGGGAAAACATTGCAAAGCAATTCCAAGGCAAAGCAAGCGACTTTAATAACTAACATCGTTGTTACTAAAAGTAAAAAAACTGAATCAACAAGTTATGAAATAAAATGTTTTGTATAAACTGTATAATTTAGGGCTAGTATAGCTTTACCACTAAGTAATTTTTCAACTTGGTTTGAAAAAAGTCGTAAATTCAGTCATTTTTACGACACCAGCCCGTGTTCTGATGACGAGCGGAACGGATTTTGGCAGTGAGAAGATGGCGGAGGAGGAACGGAATGCCAAGGCTGAGAAACTCAAGGAGAAGGCGAATACCTACTTTAAAGGTAAATGTCACACAGGTGTTACTGAAACGAATACATCTGTTAAACCTAATTCAGTTACGTTATCTGTTACAGTACGATAACTGTATCGAGCGTTGCGATAGTACAGTTAAGGCAGAATTGTTAGTTATCTATTTAGCTCGCCCCTCTGAACTCACGAAGCCGGTAGCTAATCATCACCCGTCGGTTTACGCGCAGTGCTCCGGTCCCGTGGACGGCGGTTACTACACTGGTGGGGTTGAGGTTCGCACGGTGAAAAGAGCAACCGCTGTTATGGTGTGCTATGGTGGTGATGTGGTTTATCTGGCCGGAGAGCTTTAACTGACCAGCTGGTCTCGCTTTACTGTGACTCGTTAGCTAAGCTAGCTATGTCCTGAGCGGCTGCACGAGCGCTTTGTGAATGTGCACGTTAAGCAAATCGTTGTCGCCGAGTCGCGAGCTAAACGCGCGAGCAGGTTTGAGTATCTGGTCGCTTGAATTTTATGAATTAGCGCGGGGCGTCGAAGGCTGTCATTCATTCAGAAGGCGCGATCTCTCACTTTGTTCTCCGTGTATCTAGAAAACCTTCGCGTTAAACGAATCCCTAGAGCGTAAACTTTAGTTACCCCACTCATCCAAACGGAGTTTATTTAGTTACCACCCACAGCCAAACGGTGTTTTTCTAAAATAAACGTCCATAGACTAGAGCTTCTGCTAATTATGTTTACAGGATGATGAATCACTACCCAGCTAACCGCGGCTCTCGCCCTGGTGCTAAGGGATTGTCCTGCTGTGTGCGGACAGAATACTGCGCTAACCCACATGCTTCGTTGATTTTAAACAGAGATCGAATATTATTTTTATGGTTCATTTAATTTTGTATAGTTAGAAAAATGCTGCTGTTAAGAGATTGTAACCTGGCGTGCTTTCGCTACGCTACTTTGCCCACATGGTTGTTCAAAAGATCATGGCTAGCTCAGTAGCTAAGTGTTTTCGAGTTTTCTCGTGTAGTCCAGTCAACGCCAAGTGTCTGACAACATTTTGTTACGTTTTTCCCGTCATGCGGCTGATAAATAATTTAAAAGTTAGTGGAAAGGGTTTACTTACGATTTCATTTAACGTGGATTTAGTTGTGATTTAATGTAATTATCTGTACAAAATGATGTCACAAGGGTCAGTGGAAACTAATCATCCTGTTAAGGGCTGGATTCAAAATAACTGAAAATCCAAGTAAAAAAGGTAAATCACACTGATCCAATTTGTGTGAATTTTATCAAGACAAATCATAATGTGACTCAGTAGTGTGTGGATCAGTGCATCAGTGAAGGATCTCATTCCAGACCTGGTTCAGGGTATCTTTGTCCTGCACCAGGAGGAACCCACTGTGTTACGTCAGGTCTGACAGTGGCTTTAAGGATTTCATTGCAGTACAAAACAGCACTCAGGCTTCCACTGGCTGTTACATGGAGGTTTGTGCGACTCTTCTCCTGCGGAAAATACGCCTCCCCAGACCATCCCTGGCCCACGGCCAAAGCCACCATGATGGATAATATGTGTAATGTTCCCCACAGTATCACCACACTATTTCATGTTTGTCACCTGTGAAGAAAACAGGGTGCCAGTGATGGACTTGCCAATACCAGTGTTCTCTGGTGAATGCCAGTTGAGCTGCACAGTGCTAGAGTTAGAGGATATTGGGCCTTCACCCCACCCTCATAGAGAGATGAAAGTTTGGTTAGAAACATGCACACCAACAGCCTACTGGAGGTCATTCTGTAGGGCTCTGGCAGTGCTCCTCCTGTTCTTCCTCACACAGAGGAGCAGATACTGGTCCTGATGCTGGGCTGATGGGCTGATGCTCTTCTCCAGCTCTGTCCAGCTCTTCTCATGTAATGACCTTCTTGTGAGTGTATGTATGGATGTGCTGTCCTGAAGGAGCTTAACCACCTATGCAACCTTGAACCGGCTGCAGGTACTGATTCATGCTACCAGCAGTGACCAGCACACTTGCAAAACACAAAGCTACAGTACTGTACAGACGAATCAGGAAGCACAAAGCAATAGAAATTGTATGTGGCCACCACCTGCAAAACCGTTACCTTTGGGGAGGGTGGGAGGGGGGGTATGGTCTCACCACTGACAGGCTCACCCCCCCCCTCCCACCTCTGCAGCAATGCTGGCAGCACTAATATATCTATTTTCAAAAGCCAACCTCTGGATATGACACTGAGCATGTGCACTCAAATTCTTTGGTCAACCATGGTGAGGCCTGTTCTGAGTGGAATTTGTCCCGTTATAACCTAAGCCATATTTATGTAGAGCAACAATTTTTCCCCCCAGATCCTCAGAGATTTCTTTGCAATGAGGTGCCATGTTGAACTTCCAGTGACCAGTAGGAGAGTGTGATTGCGATGACACCAAATTTAACACTTCTTTCCATTCACACCTGAGACTTTGCAACACTAACAAGTTACATGTCACCGGGGAGGGAAAATGGCTGATTGGGGCACAATTTGGCTTAGTGGTGTACTCACTTTCGTTGCCTGTGGTTTAGATGTTTAATGGCTGTGTTGTTATTTTGAGGGCACAGCAATTTTACACTGTTGCACAATGACTACACTGTATCAAAGTGTCGTATCTTCAGTGTTGTCCCATGAAAAGATATAATAAATGTTTACAAAAACTTGAGGGGTGTTTTCACTTTTGTGAGATTCCGTAACTATCTGCGTACCGGTTTTCAGCCGTTTAATGCAACCGTTTGCCAGAAATCCCAAACTGAATACCCACTCTGTTTACATTTAGCCATTAGTCTCCTCCCATTAAACAGCTTTTAAAATGGTTATGATGCAACAGACTTCAGATTTTGTCTTAGAGAGTTCACTTACTGTCTAAGCTACCGTCCAACGCTTTTAAATGTATACCGCAATAAACAATGTTCTTTAAGCGTATACCGCAATAAACAATGTTCTTTAAGCGTATACCGCAATAAACAATGTTCTTTGTTTGCTTGATCGCGTCTTCACACCAGACAGATGTATTTTAGCCACAATGCAGAACTCGTGAGCTTTTGGTGACCAGTCATATCCGTTCATATAAGTGATGAGTTTATATAAAAGTCATATAAGTTTTCACAAAGTTTTATGTGAAATTGACGGATGTCCTTTCTACGAGTCTGTGGTTGATAGTAATTTATTTACTCAATATCTTATTCAAGAGAGAAATTCTGTGACACACTGCATCATTTTGGTGTTGAAAGGAGCCCTAGCATATCAGTTGTGTTTTTCCATTTTCCCAGAAGTGATTGACACCTTTTCCAACCAACAGCATTCCCTCAAAAGTAAATGTTGACGGCTCACTTTCGCCTGGAAAGTCAAACACTGAGGTGCCATTCCAGGCACTAGTGAGAAAACCCAACGCTGTGTGCAGCTGTCTGCTTTTGTAAACACTGATAAATGTGTAGCTGTGACTGAGTGTAGTGAATTAGTTTTTTCTCATTAGGAAAACCTGCTGTATCAAAAAAGACCAAAACAATCTTGCACATTCTTTCTGTATAGTTACTAGAGGCTAAACGCATCATAAGAGATTATGTATAGTTACTAGAGGCTAAACGCATCATAAGAGATTATGTATAGTTACTAGAGGTGAAACGCATCATAAGAGATTATGTTTAGTTACTAGAGGCTAAAAACATCATGAGATTATTTGTATAGTTACTAGAGGTGAAACGCATCATAAGAGATTATGTATAGTTACTAGAGGCTAAAAACATAAGAGATTATTTCTGTACTTCAGTGAAATAACACACGTGTGATTATGCTGTAATGGTCAATATTTGTTAATCTTAGATTTTAGGTTCTTCAGAGTAGCCACCCTTTACTGTCCTCAGCTCCACACTGTTCTCTAGCTGCCTGTGATGTTTTTCCATGAGTCTAGAAGAAGTTCTCATATGTGCAGAGTACTTGAATAAGGTTATCAAAGAAACTGTTTTGCTGTAGGTGCATCTACAATTAATTGTATCTGCATGTGTTTGTGTTTTTAAAACCAGTTCATATAGGACACATTTATATTTGTCTTTAAAAAAAACTAATATAAGCATAATCCATTAGATTAAAATGCCATTGTTACTATTAAAAACATACATTCAGGTCAGGTGTGTCCAAACTTTTGACTGTTAATGAATATCTGTGTTAATTTGTTAAGTAATGTTTGTCAATCCTGATGATTGTCTCTCCCACATGGTGAGGTATACAGTTTTTATTCAACAATGGTATTGACTTGTATGTAAAGTTTATGTATTGGATTGGCATTGGAACTGAAAGTCAGATCTGTGCATCCCTACTAGGAAGCAAATATATATAGACAGACACATGAGGGAGTGTTTGGCAGTCCTGCTGACACATTCATTACCTCTATCTTCATTTCAGAGAAAGATTACGAGAATGCAATCAGATATTACACAGAGGCTCTGGAGCTGAACCCTTCCAATGCCATCTACTTCAGCAACCGCAGCCTGGCCTACTTGCGCACAGAATGCTATGGCTACGCTTTGGCAGACGCCACCCGTGCTCTGGAGATCGACAAGAACTACATCAAAGGCTACTACCGCCGTGCCACCTCCAACATGGCCCTTGGAAAGTTCAAGGCTGCCCTCAAAGACTATGAGACGGTAAGGCCAGTGACCAGGCTTGGGTTAGGGTAAGGCCAGTGACCAGGCTTGGGTTAGGGTAAGGCCAGTGACCAGGCTTGGGTTAGGGTAAGGCCAGTGACTAGGTTTGCCTCAGCATGAGGGGTGACTCACAGGTGACCGGCTTTACATAGTAAATATTATGCATTATTATTGGTGCATTGTGAATCTTCAAAGTGTGCCAGTGATAAAAGCTATAATGGCTTCTGTCAAGTTGGTAGTATAACAGTATTGATGTGATGGTACATCCCTGAATATATTTCTAAACTATATGAAACAGTGGAAAGTTTTTGAAAGCTGACTTGTCTGTGTATCATGCAGCTTTGTTGGCTGTGCTTCTTAGACAATAAATCTTTTTAACCCCCCCTGGGTTAGGGCTAGTGAGTCAGCTGATGACGATTACTCTCTCCTGAGGTCTAATTCAGACTCCTTTCTCTCTCCTCAGCTGAGGGAAGTAAATATACCTCTGTGCTGGTGTGAAGAGCATATGCTATCTTCTCTCTCTCTGCGCAAATGTACAAACGCAACACTGAGCTTCTGTGGATTTTGGAGTGATCCACATTACATGTGACTTAAATATAATGGAAAAGTGAGGTAGCTTTATTTTCAGCCTCATTGGTTCTGTAATGAAATTGTTAGGGATGCACTAATATTAAATTTCTTGGGTAGATATGATGGATGATGATTACCACCTTGTTATGGCTGATATTGATATTAGTAACCATTGGTAGCCCTTAACTCAGTAAAGCAGGTATGATCACTGGGCCTGTTCTAACCTTAACCCTGTGTTTTATACTTAAACGCTACTAGAACACTTCATCAAACTCCCACAGTTGATGTTTTATAAATAGGGCACCAGTCAGGAATACATTTACATTATGCTACAATAATAATCAAAACATAAAAATTGTACTGCACATCAATGAACAGAAGTGGAACGGTTTGTGTTTTGTCCTTTGTGCTGTGAGCAGGTAGTGAGGGTCCGTCCCAATGACAAGGATGCCAAGATGAAGTACCAGGAGTGTAACAAGATGGTCAAGCAGAAGGCGTTCGAGAGAGCCATTGCTAGTGACGAGCTCAAAAGATCAGTGGTGGATTCTTTAGATATCGAGAATATGAGTGAGTGCTGCCCCTAGTTGTGTTACACAGGCACTGCATAAGGTCTTAACGCTCCCCTCAGTATTTTTTAATTCTACGCAGATTCATTAAAAACACATTTTTGTAAACTGTTTGTTTGATATTTTGTTTTGTAAACATTACTCATTTGTTGTGTTGGGTGAATAATTGAAAACTCCCCCCATTAGCAATTGAGGATGATTATGCAGGCCCCAAACTGGAGGATGGTAAGGTAACGTTGAAATTCATGAAGGATCTAATGGATTGGTTCAAGGAGCAGAAGAAACTGCACAGGAAATGTGCTTATCAGGTGAGGTCTGACCGGTTATCTCTGTACTTTCAGACTCTTTAAGCATTTCACCTGTTAGGGTTGCATACTCAAACACTTGCCTTTTCAGATGCTGGTTGAAGTGAAGGAGCTTTTGTCCAAACTCCCAAGCCTTGTTGAAATTACTGTCAAAGAGGTAAGAAGCTTGGCCATGGTTGTTTTGTTCTTTAAAGCCATTCGTAATTGCTTTTCTGTTTCATGCAGTGTCCTCTTAATGTAGAATTTTTCTCCTAATTCTATTCTCTTTCCCCAGACAGAGATAATAACCATTTGTGGGGACACACATGGCCAATACTATGATCTTCTAAACATCTTTGAATTGAATGGTTTGCCATCACCAACCAATCCATACGTATCCTTTCACACTGTAGAGTGTTATTGCCTATAAACGCTGGTATTAACATTTAAACGCCAGTGAGACATTTGTATCCCCTAACCCTAGGTGTACCCTGTTGTTATCCCCTAACCCCTAGGTGTACCCTGTTGTTATCCCCTAACCCCTAGGTGTACCCTGTTGTTATCCCCTAACCCTAGGTTTTTTAAGACCTCTATTGGTTTCTGGTACTGTAAAAGTTGCATCTGTTGTTGAATGTTTTTGGAACAACTCATTGAGGTAGATGGTGTAGGAAGATATGGAATGTTCCACCAACCTGACACACACACGAGAAGTTGATATGCAGAAGTAACACCTAAATCAGACAAACACAGCTACTGCTCCCAGCTGTTGTTCCCTTGTTCCTCCTCTCCGTGGGTGTTGAGCTCTGGTATTGTGAACATGATCCCTGAACTTGACTTGCAGCTGTTCAACGGTGACTTTGTAGATCGTGGCTCTTTTTCAGTAGAAGTAATTCTCACGCTCTTTGGCTTCAAGCTTCTCTACCCAGACTACTTCCATCTACTGAGGGGTGAGTACAGCCTTCAGGGTTATGAACTGGCACACAAAAGCTATACACACTCGCACCCACACGCTTGCACCTGCACTCTTGGAGCAGAGAGTAATCCTGGTAATCCCCAGGTAACCACGAAACCGACAATATGAATCAGATGTATGGCTTTGAGGGCGAGGTGAAGGCCAAGTACACTGCACAGATGTTCCAGCTGTTCAGCGAGGTCTTCCAGTGGCTTCCACTCGCCCAGTGCATCAACGGCAAAGTGCTGGTGAGCTTTGCATTCTTCTCTTTTGTTGCATTTTTGCAGGTTTGCATATGCACACAGCATTTTCAGCTTTTTAATGACTTAAGATGCAATATCCTGTCTTAGTTATTGCATTACTAACTAAAGGAATATAGAAAACGATTATAGAATATTATAGAAAACTAAATGACATTAATTTCTCTAGTGCCTTAATTTGGCCTTGTTCGCATAAACGCAATGTAGTGTAGCCCAAAAAGGTAGCAGTTTTCCAAATGTATTACTTGTACAGTTAAGTACTTGTACTTTATATAGGTGCTGTATATTTGTTCATCTTTGGTGACCCCCCCCCCCCTTAATTATATATGCATTTGAACAGTTATTGTTGATGTCTCTGATTGCCACGCATCAGTTTCTCCCATCAAATTTCTATAGGCCAGTAAAATGGATGCTGATTCTCATTCTGGTTTGTTATCCTTTTCAAATATTCGTGATGGGTTTTTCCTTCATCCTTAAGAACCTGAGAGTGGGTTCTGAAAATTCCCTAGGAATCTGAAAGTTGAATATGATTCCCTGGTAGTGTGTGTGACGTTGATGCACACACATCTGTGTTTGTGGGTGTTTCAGGTAATGCACGGGGGATTGTTCAGTGAGGATGGGGTGACCTTGGATGACATTAAAAAGATTGACAGGAACAGACAGCCTCCTGACTCAGGTAGGAAGTCATTCCACTTTAATTTGCTGTAGTCTTATTACTTGTCTGCAGAATAAGGAATGTATATATTGTATTTGAATGTATATATTGTATTTGAATGTATACATTGTATTTGAAAATGTCTCCAGGGAGTAAAAACTGTGAACATCTGGCACTAAGTATATACTGATTACTAAATATGAACTAATTGAGAGCTAAATGTTAACTAAATATGAACTACTAAATGTGAACTAAATATATACAGATTACTAAATATGAACTAAATGAGAGCTAAATGTTAACTAAATATGAACTACTAAATATATTCAGATTACTAAATGTGAACTAAATATGAATTAAACATGAACTAAGTATATATAGATGACTAAATATGAACTAAATTTGAACTAAACAATTTAAATATGAACTAAATATATACTTATTACTACATATGAACTCCTTTGTTTCTTTACTTCTGATTCTTCCCACTTTTCTTTTTCCTTCTTTCCTTCTTCTCTGTTCTTTCTCTCTCCTCTCTCCCTCCCTTTCTCCTCTCTCCCTTCCTCCCTCCTCTACCTCCCTCCTCCTCTCCTCTCCCTCCCACTGCCCAGGCCCTATGTGTGATCTCCTATGGTCAGACCCCCAACCTCAGGTGTGTATCTGCAGTTAAAGCTATTTATTCCATGATCATAAAGCTATGTTCATTTCATCAAGAGTCGATCAGCTGTAAAGGAAGTTTTGAAGTTTGAGAGAAAGTTGGACACACTGCAGTGAGAGCTTGTATTCAAAATTCCGTCTGTGTGAATATAACTTTGGACTCAGTTTCTTTAACTTGTTTCCTTCATTTAAGTTTTCAAATTTAATTTCTGGATACTAAATCTTCCCCATTGAAGGACACTGAAATGTAGAGTTTTGGATCATTCAGAAATACAGTTACTGATTTTGGCTTTATTTAATGCCATGATGAATTTCTTGGTCATTGACTGTACTGAACTGCTTCAGAATGGCCGGTCCATTAGTAAACGTGGTGTGAGCTGTCAGTTCGGGCCAGACGTCACCCAGCGCTTCCTGGAGCAGAACAAGCTGCAGTACATTGTGCGCAGTCATGAGGTGAAGGGTGAGGGTTATGAGGTCACCCACTCAGGACAGTGCATCACCGTGGTCTCAGCACCCAACTACTGGGCTGTCACGGGGGGGGG
>JAOXYF010000005.1:0-33545 GCA_028565775.1 Sternarchorhynchus goeldii
TTCCCTCTCTGTCTTTCACACTCTTTCCATCACTCTGAGTCTGTCTTTGTCTCTCTCTCTCTCTCTCTCTCTCTCTCTCTCTCTCTCTCTCTTGCTCTCTCTCTCTCTCTCTCTCTTGCTCTCTCTCTCTCCATCTCTCTCTCTCTTGCTCTCTCTCTCCGTCTCTCTCCAGTATCCTCTTTGCTGATATCGTTGGTTTTACCCAGCTCTCATCTGCCTGTAGCGCCCAGGAGCTCGTCAAACTACTAAATGAGCTCTTCGCCCGCTTCGACAAGCTTGCTGCTGTGAGACATCCCCCATACACACACACACACACACACACACACACATCCACAGGCACACAAACACACACACACAAGCACACATACATATACACATACAGACACACATACACATAGACAGTATGTTGAGATTTTTGTGTGTGTAAAGTTGCCGGGAATTCCCATATCTCACTCAACCCTAGTTTAGATTAACTAAACTGCAGTATCCATCCAGATCCTTAAATTCGGAAGCAGTGTACCTATACTGAGCAGACAGAAAATATATATATTCTGTGTGTGTGTGTGTGTGTGTGTGTGTGTGTGTCTTTCACTGAGTAGCAATATCACCAGCTGAGGATTAAGATTCTGGGAGACTGTTACTACTGTATCTGTGGTCTGCCAGATTACCGCGAGGATCATGCAGCCTGTTCCATTATGATGGGACTGACGATGGTGCAAGCCATCTCGTACGTACACACACACAAACCATCTCGTACACACACACACACACACAAACCATCTTGTACACACACACATACACACACACACACACACACACACACACAAACCATCTCGTACACACACACAAACCATCTCGTACACACACACACACACAAACCATCTAGTACACACACACATACACACACACACACACACACACAAACCATCTCGTACACACACACACACACAAACCATCTCGTACACACACACATACACACACACACACACACACACACACACAAACCATCTCCTACATACACACACACACGCCATCTTGTACGTACCTACACACTAATACACACACACATATAGTAATACACACAAACATACTAATACACACACATATATAAACCCATCACATAAGTACAGACAGATGCACACACACACAAATCCTAATACACACAAACACAAAAATCCTAATACACATATAGTAATACACTATTGCACACTAATTCACGCACTAACACACACACCACACTTATCTGTGCACAGGTACGTTCGAGAGAAGACCAAGACAGGTGTGGACATGCGTGTGGGTGTACACACAGGCACAGTGCTGGGCGGAGTTCTGGGACAGAAACGCTGGCAGTTTGACGTGTGGTCTACCGATGTCACTGTGGCCAACAAGATGGAGTCTGGGGGCATTCCTGGGTGTGGATACACACACACACACACACCGCTTTAGGGATGGGTACAGTATTAAAGGAGAGGTGGGGATAAAGCGTTAAGTGAGGCAGGCAGGAATCTAATGGTGTTCCAGCTTAATGAGACATTTTACTGTATATTTTCCTAAAATAAACATCAGCATGATGTTTGTTATGCCCTTAGACTAGGGCTACACAACTGGTTTTGGGAAACTGGAACTTAAAGTATAGTGTTAAAGTATACCAGGTGTGTATTCATATATATGTGTGGGTGTGTTTATGTGAGTGTGTGTCTGTGTGTGTGTGTGTTTGTGTGTGTAGACGCGTGCATATCTCCCAGGCAACGATGGAGTGTTTGCATGGAGAGTTCGAGCTGGAGCCAGGAAATGGTGGAGAACGCTGTGAATATCTCATGGAGAAAGGCATCGACACCTACCTAGTACTTGTTCCCAAGGAAACAACTACAGTGGGCGGAGCCAGCAATGGATTTGTAAGTATATGCAGGACACACCACTGCTGCACTCATTCACTTCTCTCTCTCTCTCTCTCTTGCTCTCTGTCTGTCTCTCTCTCTGTCTGGTCTCTCTCTCTCTGCCTGGTCTCTCTCTCTGCCTGGTCTCTCTCTCTGTCTGTCTCTCTCTCTGTCTATCTCTCTTCTGCCCACACACACCAAACTACTCAGCAGACAGGCTTCCTCAGCTCAAAAATACTGCTATATCAGATAATTACTCTGTCTCTCTCTCGTCTTCTCACACACACACACCAAACTACCCAGCAGACAGGCTTCCTCACCTCAATAATACCATCTCTGCCACTCTGTTTCTCTGTCTGTCTCTCTCTCTCTGTCTGTCTCTCTATCTCTCTCTGTTTATCTCTCTCTGTCTCACTGTTTATCACTCACTCTGTCTCTCTTACACAGCTCTATGACAGTAACTCAGACAGTAGTGAGGTAGAATGGAGTTACTGTCTGAAGGTAGTTAGTACTTAATACATTCCTCCACTTACCTGTATACATTAGCAGCAGGGTGTTAAACTGCTCTGTTATCTGAACCCTGCCTGTGTACTCACCTGTGCTTATCTGTAAACCAAACCCCATCTCCCCGCCTCTCAGACCAATAGGACCAGTCCACTGCTCATCACCACCTCAGAGAACAATGGGAGCGTATGTTCGGTCCGTAGCATTCCTGAGGATATGCCCACGGCCAGCCCACAGGTCAGACTGAGCTTAACTTAACATTTCAGAGCTGCACAACAAAGTCTTCCAGCAGGTGGTGCTATTGAGAAACTGTAGCTCAGTTTATCAGGAAAGCTGGTGTAGCTTTCCTGTCTGTTTCAGGTGTTACCTGGTGTAGCTGTCCTGACTGTTTCAGGTGTTACCTGGTGTAGCTGTCCTGACTGTTTCAGGTGTTACCTGTGACCTGCTTGGCTGATGGGGGAATGGAGAATGAACAGGAGCTCAACCGACAACTCAACAAAGCACTCCTGGAAAGAGAGACAGCAGAGATGTGAGCACGCAAACACACATACACACACACTCAATTTAATGCTTTTCTGGATAACTAATTTCTTTACCTTGTCATCGCTTTCTCAACCAGTTTCTTCCTCTTTCTCTCTCTCTCTTCCTCTCATTCCTTCACATTCTCTCTCTCTCCTTTCCTTCCTCCCTCCCTCTGTTCCTCTGGCAGGATGAAGGAGAAGAGGACTGCACTCTTGTCTCTGCAGTTTGAGGACTCGGACCTGGAGAGTCGGTACTCTGCTGAGCAGGAACGGCAGGCGGGCGCAGCCTTCTGCTGCAGCTGTGTGCTACTGCTTTGCACCTCTACCATGGAAGCGTTTATAGACCCGCAGTGCGTCTGCAACCTCCACACAACCTCCACACGTTCACACAACCTCCACACGTTCACACAACCTCCACACCACATCCACACCACATAGAGGCATTTATAGACCTGCAGTGTGTCCATAAACATCCACACATTGTCCAAAACACATCCACAGAATGTCTAAAATACATCCACACAACATTCATGGAAGTTGGACAGCAAGTGTCCAACATTTCTGCTCAGTAGTTGTGGCTGGAATGATAACTAATGATGACTAATGATGACAAATGATAACTAATGATGACTAATGATAACTAATGATGACTAATGATGACTAATGATAACTAATGATGACTAATGATGACTAATGATGACTAATGATGACTAATGATAACTAATGATGACTAATGATGACTAATGATGACTAATGATAACTAATGATGACTAATGATGACTAAGAATCATTACTACAGAAATCCTTTATTTTGTTTCTTTTACTTCTTACAGACATTGATCTCTCAGTGTGTTATCATTGTCTACTTTTCTTGATTGAAATAGCAACATTTGTGTGTGTGTGTGTGTGTGTGATAGGTTCATGTTTTCTGTGTCTGTCTCTGATAGGCTTATTTTTTCCTGGTCCTGTCTCTGATAGGCTGACTGTGAACTACGTGACCTTTGCAGTGGGGGAGGTACTGCTCTTCATCCTCACTATCTGCGCAGTGGCGGCCATTTTCCCCCAGGTGTGGCAGGGTTGTGATGATGATGATGATGGTGATGATGATGATGATAATTTTTATAATGGTGGTGCTCGACATCCACAGTAAAATCCCATGCGTACTACATGGTGTGTTTGTTCTGGTTAGCACTGGTGTGTATAGCACATTTAGCTAATGGTGATCTTATCTATTCATCACAGTCAACAACAGGATTTGTACAAAAAGATCAAAGCTAAAGCAGAATTTTACAGACTTTACAGTCTTTATAATCTCTGATCCTTTCTGATGAGTATGATGACGATGATGATAACGATGATGATGATGATGATGATGATGGTGATGATAATGATGACGATCATGACGGTACTGATGATGATGATGATGATGACTGTGATGATGATGATGATGATGATGACTGTGATGATGATGATGATGATGATGATGACTGTGATGATGATGACAATGGCGATAATGATGGTGATGGTGACGATGATGATGATTACAGTGATGATGATGATGGTGGTACTGATGATGACGAAGGCGATGATGGTGATGATGATTATCGTGATGATGATGATGATGATGATGATGAGGACACTGTTTCTATGCGGTAGCTCTTTTCGGGGAGGCTTGTGTCTTTCTCCATGTGGATCGATCAAACACGCTGGGCACGCAACACCTGGGCCATGGCAGCCATCTTTGTTCTGGTCATGGCTGAGGTAGCAGACATGGTGAGAAGATCTCCTCTCCCCTCTCATCTCCTCTCTCCTCTCATCTCCTCTCTCCTCTCATCTCCTCTCCCCTATCATCTCGTCTCTCCTCTCATCTCCTCTCCCCTCTCATCTCCTCTCTCCTCTCATCTCCTCTCCCCTCTCATCTCGTCTCTCCTCTCATCTCCTCTCCCCTCTCATCTCCTCTCTCCTCTCATCTCCTCTCCCCTCTCATCTCCTCTCTCCTCTCATCTCCTCTCTCTATTTCTCAGCAGTAGTGTTTAAATATCATTATATATATGCTGTACTCATTCATTTATATGTGCTTTTGCTTGTTGTAGTTGTATGTTTTTATCATTTTATAATTTTTTTTATCTCATCGTTTTATTACTTTATGTATGTTTGTGATTGTGTGACATATTTTGTATATTTATGTCTTTATGTTTTGTTTCCACTGTAATTAAACTGGAGACCTCAGGGACTTGCAGTAATAATGCGTTAGGTGTCTGCTATAGGGCACGTGCTTATGTACCAGGTCCTAGAGGAAGGCTGCTTATGCACACGGCACAGCCTTCACAGACAGCACTCAGCTGTTCTGAGATCAGACAGTGAAGTTGTTAGTGGATGGGTCTGAGGGAGGATAGGCTGTTTTGAGGTCAGCGAGAATTGACAACCTGTTCCCAGAGCTTCATCCCAGATTCAGTGTTGCTGTGTGTGTGGTATGTGTGTGTGTGTGTGTGTGTGTGTGTGTATGTGTGTGTGTGAGTGTGTGTTTTGTGTAGTTGAGCTGTGTTCAGCCCCCTCTGCTGCTGCTGAACACCAGTTTGGGTGTAACGCTGGAGTCACGTGATGATGGAGGATGTGCTCAGAACCCCATACATTACAGCTTCATTGCTGTGCTGTCGCTCGTGGCAACCACCATGCTTGTGCAGGTCAGCCACATTGTCAAGCTTGCCCTCATGCTGCTGGTTACCGTAGCAACCAGCGCAGTGGACATCTACAGCTGGCGGGATATTTATGATATCTACGACCTCATACGCTACTTGAACTACAGGTGAGGGTGTGGTTATATGCTATTTGAACTACAAGTACCGGTGTGGTTATATGCTAACTAGAAAACGTCCTTCTCTGCTGGTGAGACTAAAAGTGATTTTTTTAAAAATAATTAAGATTCAGCTATGTGCATTGATTTACTGTGTAAAACAATTGATCAGTTCTGAAGTATGACTGTCAGATGTGTGTGTATATGTATGTGTGTATTTACAGGTATTCAGTAGTTCTGATGTATGACTGTCAGATGTGTGTATGTATGTGTGTATTTACAGGTATTCAGTAGTTCCCTCTAAATATCTGATGACCGTGATGATAATCGTAATGATGATTAGTTTCTACTACTTTGCTCGGCACGTACGTCATGCACACCTGAGCACACTGATCTCTCACACACACACACACACACACCTCAGCACTCTGAACTTGCACACACACCTGAGCATGTTGATCTCATACACAGGTGAGAGCTTTTGCTCACACACACCAAACTACCCAGCAGACAGGCTTCCTCACCTCAATAATACTGCTATACCTGATCATTACTCTCTCCGTGTCTCTCAGGCTTTCTCTCTCACTGTCTAACTGTTTAAATCAGTTTTATTACCATAACAAAATCATATTGTATGACCAAAGCATTTCTCCTAACAGAATAATATGGTAGACCTGCAAACAACACTGTGTACAGTATATACCATCTCTGGGACTCTCTCAATGTCTCCGTCAGGTGGAGAGGCAGTCCCGTAAGCTGTTTCTGTGGAAGATGGAGGTCCATGAGCAGCAACAGCGTGTGTATGACATGAGAACCTACAACGAAGCCCTGGTGACCAACATGCTTCCAGAACACGTTGCCAAGCACTTCCTGGGCTCCAAGAAACGAGATGAGGTAGGAGAAATGGCGGGGCTGGGTTGGTGGGGGCGGGGCAGGGGGTTTGCTCTGACATGTGACAACATGGTGCATATGTGTGGTATCATTATCTACTTTTTCTCTCTTGAAATTGTGACATTTGTTTATGCGTGTGTATCTGTCAGGAGTTATACAGTCAGTCATATGATGAAATTGGTGTGATGTTCGCCTCTATCCCAAACTTCTCTGACTTCTACACTGAAGAGAGCATCAATAATGGAGGAATCGAGTGCCTAAGAATACTCAACGAGATCATCTCAGACTTCGACAGTGTGAGCTCCTCTGTCCTCTCTCTCCCCTCCCTCTCTCCTCTGTCCTCCCTCTCCTTTCTCTCTCTCTTCTCTCCCTCCCTCTCTCCCCCTCTCCCTCGCTGTCTTTCTCTGTCTCTCTCTCTCTCTCTCCTCTCACTTTCTCTCCCTTTATACAAGCTCTTAATCTTTTTCTATGCTCATTTCACTGGCCACGTTGCTTCAGAACAATCTTTCTTCTTAGTCCTTGTTTCTTGTTTCTCTGACTCTGAGCAGTTGCTGGACAGGCCAGAGTTCCGCTGCATCACCAAAATCAAAACAATTGGAAGCACATACATGGCAGCATCAGGTGTCACTCCAGAGAGCAACACCAACGGCTACGGCAGCCGCAAGGTAATGGCAGGTGCTACAGCCATTGCTGCTCCAGAGCTAACATGGCTATGTGTAATGTGTGTGTGTGTGTGTGTGTGTGTGTGTGAGTGTGAGTGTATGTGTGTGCACATGTGTATATATGTGTGTGTATGTGTTTGTGTGTGTGTGTGTGTGCACATGTGTATATATGTGTGTGTATGTGTTTGTGTGTGTGTGTGTGTGTGTGTGTGTGTGTGTGTGTGTGTGTGTGTAACAGGAGGATCAGTGTTTTCTGGACCGATGGCAGCACCTGGCTGATCTGGCTGATTTTGCTCTGGCCATGAAAGTCACACTGAATAACCTGAACAAGCAGTCCTTTAACAACTTCATGCTCCGTATCGGTAGGGTCGTCTTGTGTGTGTGTGTGTGTGTGTGTGTCTGAATAACCTGAACAAGCAGTCCTTTAACAACTTCATGCTCCGTATAGGTAGGGTCGTCTTGTGTGTGTGTGTGTGTGTGTGTGTGTGTGTGTGTGTGTGTGTTCATGCGTGTGTTTGTATGTTCATATGTGTGTGTGTGCGTATCCTCAGGTTTGAATATGGGTGGTGTGCTGGCTGGTGTGATAGGAGCCCGCAAGCCTCACTATGATATCTGGGGGAACACAGTTAACGTGGCCAGCCGCATGGAGTCCACTGGAGTTATGGGTAATATACAGGTATGCACACACACTCCAACACACACTCCTATGCATGCTTACATATATCCTGACACACACAGTCAAGAAACTGTCAAGTTTAACTGGGTTTTGTCTGGTTTGTTTTTAGTTCAGACATCAAAAATGCAATTTATGTTCATGATATAGTATGAATGTGTGTATGTGTTGTTACAGATACAAGATGGTCATACACAGATAGGTGGAAGGAATTTACTTAATTTAAATAATCCAGTTTTTCAAGTGTGATTTGATAAATACTTACGGCTTAATTAATTCTGAAAGCACCACCTGTATATATCAGTGAAAACTGTCTACTCGCATCTGAAAACTGACTTTCCTGCTTGAGTAGAGAATGTGCATAACTGTGAAAATGGCGCCCTCAGGTGGTGGAGGACTGCTATAAGATCCTTCAGGAGTATGGGTTCCGTTTTGTGAGGAGAGGCCCCATCTTCGTGAAGGGGAAAGGAGAGCTGCTCACTTACTTCATGAAGGGCAAAGACAAAAGCGTTGCAAATGGCAACACAGTCATCCCTACTCTGCCTCACCAGATACCAGACAGGATCTGAGGGCGCTGACAGCAAACTGTGGACATAAATGAACATAAATAGACAAATACATGCTTTCTGGGTGAAATACACACACACACACACACACACACCTGTGTGAATACACACGCCTGCATTGACACACACACATTGACTTTATTGCACTACTGTGGCTAAATAATATGAACCCTACACGTAACCACAACCAAAACAAACGGAAAATTTGTGGCAAACATCACTTTCATGATTTTCTTTAATAATGAGCACATTTGGTCCCCACAAACAAATAATTATACACACACACACACACATTCTGAGAACAGTTCTCAAACAGCAGTGACAGCCTTCATGACACCTCGTGTAGTCCCTTATGCTTCTAATAACACTGTTACGAACCTCTATTACGTGACACAGAACACTGGCTAATCAATTAAGGCCTTAAGGACTGGATGAGAGTTTTGGCTATAAAACAAAAGGCCACATTTATACACTTATTTATACATCTGGTTATACCAACCAGAACGCCAAACACAATTCACACTGTACACAAACAGCCTCTTCACAAGATGGTTTTATTGTGTCGCTATTGAGCTTTGTAGGTGTATACAGTGCAGAATTCATTGTAATAATCATTTCAGATTATTATGAGATTTATTCACTAAGAATTTTAGAACTGTAGTGTACAAGTATCAACCTTGATATATTTAGAATCTGAAGTGCTATTAAAAACCACACTGACTGGTTGTTTTGAATCATAACATTCATTCCAAGGGGTTCTACATTTTCAAGAGTGTAGATCATTAGTCAGTAGCACCTGTTACGACCCTCGTCGTTTGTTTGTTTGTTTGTTTGTTTGTTGTTGGTGGCGTTGTTCCTAAATATAAGTATACCTATATATAAGTTTATATATATAGGTATAACCTAAATATAAGTTTGATTGTAGCCTAATTTGAAGGTCAACGGCCGCTACGTTCAAACCTAGAAATGAACTGTTTCCATGAAGTAACAGTTTCAATTATAACTTAACCTATAGTAGGTGTGATTTCTGCTGTAAAAATCCCTTCAGAATGGCTAGTTTTGCATGAAAACTATGTGTCGGGACAAATTTCCCCCTTTGATCAGTTTTTAACAACCGACTTTTTTTCCTATTATGTTCACACTTCTGTTTTCGTCAGTTAGAGATAGAAAAGATCACGGAGCTTCTAGCAGCAGATTTACAAACACAGCAGAGGCAGGAATGGGGCCTGTCTGTCTGGCACTGACATTTTTACAGGGTCATTCCAAAACCTGGTGGATTCTGTTCAACTGCACGTAGAGCAATGTGAACAGTTGTGCAGCATGCACATCAACACTCTGAGGGTTTTTACTTCACCTGGTGCAGAGAGAGTTTGTAAAGATGGAGCTGAAGTAGTTGGTACAGATGGATCTGATGGTGTTGGTGGAGGTGAGAGGGTTGGTACAGATGGATCTGATGGTGTTGGTGGAGGTGAGAGAGCTGGTACTAAGTGAGATGCTGAAAGTGGGTCCTGCACCATCAAACCACTCTCGAACCTCCTGAAATGCCAACAAGTGATAAGGAATCCTCCCCAGTTATGTGATTAATGCTGAGTAAAGTCAGCTATGTCCATCTGTCCAGTGCTATTCCCATGATTCTGTCTGTTCCCAACTCCGGGTCCCCAGTGGATCAGTGCACTGAAGATCCTGTCTAACACGCTGTTGGTTCTTTGTCCCTGGTTACAGCAGCTCTGCCAGAGCTGCATGGTGGGTGGCCTGGTGCTTAGCACATTTGCCTCTCAGCGGAACAGTTTTGGGTTTCTTCTGGGGTTTCCTCCCAAAGCCCAAAAACATGGATGTAAGGTAAATTGGCTTCCCAGTAAAATTGTCCTTGTCTGAGTGTTTTTGAGTCTGTGTGTGCAGTGATGAGTACTCTAATAAATTAAAACTGCTGTGGTTTATCTGTCACTTTGTTCAAGCTTGTGCCTGAAACTACTCCCTCGTGTGTTCTGTGTCTACACGTGTATCCACCCTCGTGGTCCCCCTTAGGTCCAGCTCTTGTTCCCGCCTCTGTTCACTCCCTGCTCATTGTTCCACTCTTAGCCCCACTGTTCACTATCTGCTTGTTTTGGTCAATCCTAGTCCTCTCCAGTGTGTAAATGTACCCGTCTGTTCCCTGTGTTCAGTGTTTGATGACGAATCCGTCATCACCGTATCAAACTGCTATAATGAAATACTCAGGAGTATCGCCTGGGTTTTTGTGATGCTCATGGAAGAGATGGAGAACAATAAATAAATGTAACTCATTGCAACAATATACTTACTGTAATATGGTGTACTGTGTACAAATAGAACATTGTACTTCACGTAACACCTGAAAACTCTTTAGAAAAATGTGCTGTTTAACCTGAATATCAACATGAAACACACCTCTTATGACGTATTGGTACTTACATGTGTAATTGTCTGGGATAATTTAGGCTCACCAGTCTAACCCTGGGGGCTGCCATTGTTGTTGTAAACTCAGTATAATCTCTGTAGGGTGAAATTGAGTTGGCTGAACTCTGTTATTGTGAGAACTGATTTTATTACTGTTTGTTGCTTGAAAATGCAGCTTTTGTGTAGTTCTAGGCCAGCATGCACTGATCCACTGTTGTCCCATTTTCATCTTTGGAACCTCAAGAGATTGGAGAGACTAAACATCGTTTGTTCCAGTACCCAGATGGTGGAATGAAGTTCCATGATCTGGTTGTACATTTGAGTCTCTTACTGCCTTCAAATATAGACTAAAGATCTACCTCTTCAAATACAAACTAAAGATCTGTATCTTCAAATAGAAACTAAAGATCTGTATCTTCAAATATAACCTAAAGATCTACATCTTCAAAAATAAAGATCTTCCTCTTCAATTCTAAACTAAAGATCTGTATCTTCAATTCTAAACTAAAGATCTGTATCTTCAAATATAAACTAAAGATCTACCTCTTCAAATATAAACTAAAGATCTGCCTGTTCAAATATAAACTAAAGATCTACCTCTTCAAATATAAACTAAAGATCTGCCTGTTCAAGTAGCACTTAAATCAAGTGCTTATGAATGTAAATTTCAAGGCAGAGTAAATGTAAACAGTTTCTCCAAGTGTTGGGCAACTGATTATGTCTTTCTTCATTTACTGTTTATATATTTTCCTACCAACCATATACAAGCCATTGCTCCTAGAATTACCAACTTTTCTCATTTTAATACAACAATGAAAAGAAAAACCATGCTGGCTGAAGTGGTGGAGAAACTGAAGAAGACAGAGCTCCAAGCTGCTTCTCCTGTTCAGTCTTACACTGGACCTGGAGATGTGGAGTGTGATTTCTGCACTGGGAAAAAAAACACAGAGCCATCAAGTCCTACCACCTTCTGTGAAACTCATTTCAGACTTCACTATCAGTCTCCTGCCTTTAAGAAGCACAAACTGGTTAAAGCCTCCTCAAAACTACAAGAGAAGATCTGCTCTGAACATGATAACTGATGGAGATCCACTGTTGTACCAATCAAAGTTTCATCTGTTATTTGTGTACAATGCATGAACACAGACACCATGATACAGTCTTATCTGCAGCAGAAAGAGCCAGGTGAGAGAAAGAAACAGGACAGATAGATCAGTGAAAGTTTGATCAGCCGGCACCCATCCTCATGATTTTATACATTCAGTCTCTAATTTCTTGCTGGTCTTAAGAGGAGAGACACTGAGCTGGAACAGCTCTCCCACACAGAGGATCACATCCCTTTCCTCCAGGTAACAAACTCTGTCTCAGCTCCAGAGGAACCTGCTCCTCATCAAGTTTCTATAGCACCTCTTCACAAGAGTTCAATAATACAACAATAAAAAATCTATTTGAAAATGTATATTACAATATTGTTCACTTTTATTCTTGCCCCTTATATCATCTGCAGAATTTCGAGTCTCTGTGTGTCTCTTCTGGATCTGATGACTCACCCAGTATCTGAGGACTCACCCAGTATTTGCATTCATCAACATCCCTCATTTGATGGAGTAAAGAAATCTCTCTGATCTGAAGCAGCGAATAGAAACATTCTGCAAAGAACAATTCAGCGAAATCTCTCAGCATGGTAAGATAAACTCTTCTTACAATTGTCCAACAAGCTTGTGTATTAAATTTCTCTCTCTCTAACAGAGATGTGAAGTCTCTGGTTCGTGTTTCTTACTGATTTTTCGTTCAGTGTTCCTGATTGCTCTCTGGATTTTGATTCTGTTCTCCTGGTTTATGGTTTGGATCCTGTCTGTTATAAGTCAGGTTTGTTTACAAACCAGAGTGTGAATCAGTGTGTGAATTCAATATGTGAATGTGAATTAGTGTGGCACAACAACATTACAACTGAGATCCCAGATCCTCCACGCTCCAGAATAGGAGTGTATATGTCTCACAGTGCAGGAACTCTGTCCTTCTACAGTCTCTGCAGTCACTCAGCGTGTCTGCGCTGGGTTCAGGGTGGGAAGAGGGACTGTTTTTATTGCTGGACCATCAGTGAGGTTGTGCGATCCATAATAATTTGTCTGTAAACATAATATTATGGTCAGTAACGGGAACATGAGAAATCATTGCACAAAGTAACATTGTTATTACCTAATATTGTTCATTAATCCAGCCCAGTATCTCTGATCTTGATTAGGACTCTTATAATAATCAGTAATAATCATTTACACTGTTGTACACAATAACAAAACAGATACCAAAACAACAAAACAGAGGCCAATGAGTTAATTATGGTCACATTTTATGTTCAGAAAAATATATACGTATAATGTACATATATTTTAGGAAAATATACACATATATCTTTTTGCTTCCTTGCCATACAAATTTTCTTTGTACTCAAGTATAACGACAATAAAGGCTCTCATTTACTTAATTTCCTCGGTGAAACTGGGTTTGATTTTATCACTGTTGTGCTGCCCTCTTGTGGTTAATTGCAATAATGCATTTTCTGTCTACTGTAACATCCTTTGTTTGAACGTATTCGTACTGTTCTGAGAATTTTTTTGAGAAACTCTTTTTCAATCACAGGTTTCAATCCTTTAATCTCACTACTAGTCATTTGATTTTTGAAAGGCAACCTGCCAATCTAGTCTTGGTTCCTCTCGAGGTTTCTTCTCGAAACTCTTAGGGTTTACTCACTGCATGCTTAGACCTGGATGTCTGTAAAGCCTTATGTAAATACATTTAACCTTCAGTTTGGTTTGTTTGAACATGTTTTATAGATCTACGTTCAGGCATATCCAGGCATATTTAGTCTGAAGTCAGTCATCAGTCATTTTAAAGAAGCTCATCTTAATGTAGGATGAAGTGGAGATTAGGTGGATTTAGGTGGATCATGTACTGACCAGTCTCACCATCATTCATCTTGCATCCACCCAAAGACAGTTTGAAAAGTTGCACCTTGTTTAGGTAGGAGCGTATCATAACAAATTAAATGTTATGCTCCTAAATGTTACTTGCATGTGGCATAGAATTAAAGTGCAGCAACAAGTGTCACTCTACTGATTATATCATCAGAACATGTCAAGTTAAATTTATTTATATAGTATATAGTCTCAACGCAGCTTCACGTATGTCTGAGTCCAATTCCCAGTGATCAAGCCAAGGGTAACAGTGGCAAGAAAAATTCCCTGAGAGCAAGAGGGAGAAACCTTGAGAGGAACCAAGACTCAAAAAGGGGACCCATCCTCATCTGGCCATCACCAGTCACCACAATAACAACAGTACAAACAGTTCAGAACTAAAATAAGTTTATCCATAATAATAATGTATAATAAATAGGTTCCTGATGTGCAAATGTGTAAAATCAGTCTTAGATTCCCTATGATGACTGTATGCAGTCTGCTATAGACACTAATGTCATATGTGACAGAAACGTCACATATGAAATCATTACAATAAAAAGTGTGACTTAATATAATAACCTATTATTATTGTTGTTGTTGTTGTTGTTATTACTACTACTACTACTACTACTACTACTATTATTATTATTATTATTATTATTATTATTATTCCTCCATGGAGAAAGTTTTCACACGCCTATTGATTATTCTATCCGGAAGTATGGTTGTATAGGAATTTCCGGTTACGTCAGCGCGTCTGGACTCCATTAGAGGTTGCAGCTGTTTGGAGAGAAACAACAACAAAAACGGATCGGCAGGCGACGTTAGCTATCACAGAGACAGGGCGATTCAAGCCGGGTTACGAGGTCTGAATCCCGGGAGCTGACGGCTCCTTTCCCATCCCCGGGCTTCACCGGCTTCTAACCACGGCCGCTCTCGGTGAGGAAACTCTGGCCTCCGCTTCCTCCTCCTCCGACTCGGACACCGGTGGAGCGTCGCCGCCCCCGCGGAAGAAACACCGAGGCTCGGCGGCGGAGGGAGTAGGAGAGCCCGGGGCTTCAACAGGGACAGCGGGCCTTTCTGCAGTTGTTTTGGCACTTACAAGTTCTCCACATCCTCAGGCGACTTCTGCCATTCACTTTAACCGAAATATCGTAAACAACCTCGGCACAAATATGCAGTCAAACGGGGCAGGTCAAGGACAGGACTCGGGTCTTACCTGCCAAAATAGCGCACAAAATGGAGAGTCTTCCTCGGCTGCAGTGGCACACTCAAATGGGCTTCTGTCCAGCACAGATAACGGGAATGGTGTCGGTACCAATAACGGGGCGCAGACTGGATCGGGTTCCGGGACTTTAGCGATATCTACAAGTTCGGGTTCTGAGGTCGGTTCACTAAAAAAGAAGAAACGGCTGTCTCAATCAGAAGAAGATGTCATCCGACTGATCGGGCAACATCTTCATGGGTTAGGGTTAAAGTAAGTGTCGAAATGTGGCATGTCGGTGGAAATGACCAAACTACAGACGTGAGAACATTCAAGACTTAATTTTAAATACAGTTTCATTTGAAACGGTATTATGAAACGCTTGCTTGCGCTTGGCTAACGTGGGGGAGGGGGTAGTTAGCTAACTAGCTAGTTTGCTGTTCCTACCTCGCTCACGGGAGGAAAAGAGGGTCCATTTTGCACAATACAGAATATATTGCTGATTGTCAAAAGCGTTAAACATCACTTGTCAACACTACATGATAGCTGGAACATTGGGATTATCATCAGGCACAATGTGCCGCTTGGAGAATAGAATACTTGTGTAGGCGATTTTTTTTTTCTTGGGCCGAAATCGCATTATGTTACATCACTTTAGTCAATCCAAAGACGCTGTAAATCCGTAATTAACATTGATAAGTTTGTACTGACAAAGCGCGCCGATGCTTAACGATGTTCCATTTTACAGTCGCAAACAAAAGGAAAGCTTGTTTGTTTGCTTCCTTTTGCATACATATTTTTGAGGATTGCGCAAAAGCGCAAAGAATAACTGCTTGTTTGACAGCGCCAGTTTCTCGACTCCCCTTCCGCTTTGTAATAACTGGCTTGTTTTTGTCTCTCCAGTCATGCGTTAAGCAAAAGTGATAACTACTCGATTTTGTGCAACACTAAATTTGATAATGTGCTATCTGATGTCTGAGTTTTGATTCGTACTTTTTACGGTGGTCATTCTTTTGGTTGATCTGGCTGCAAAATCAACATAGTTGTTACTATTTTGGTATCTTTGTTGGTAAAGAGGTCTCGCGAGTGTATGTACTGGCTGGTTAACTTTGTCAATCGATGATTTGTTTCTGTCATATCAGTTTAAGATGGCCTACTGACAGGGGTAGGGCTTCTATTACAGAATCTATGGTCTTATGTCTATAAATACACACAAGTGAAATATGTGAAAGCTTCTTTAAGTAAAGTTTCTTGACATTTAGTGGTGTTTTTGTTAACCATTATGCTCAGTTTGAGAACACTAAAGCTTTGGTTTATGGTATCATGGCGTGCGAGGAATGCGCTTTGAACCAGCTGTTTTAGATTAGAAACGACGGTTGGGTCTAATTTTAGTGCGTCGTCTGCTAAAGCCATCGCTGCTTCGCTCGAGCGCTGTATTTTGGGACATTTTTCCCCGAGAATTCCTGCCCGACCACGTCCTGGGTTGATTCTGCGGAGCAACGGCAGGCGGAAATTCCATGTCACCAGTCCTGCCGTAACACGACTTGTGAATAAACACAGCCTTAGCTTAATTCCGCGTTTATGAATAGGGCTGAGGGTATTGTCTGGCTTTTTGGAGTGCGCGATGCACGCCCCTGTGTTCAAGAGGTGAAAATGCAAGCGAGCTGAGCATAATGCCAGAACGAAGCTGAAAACATCCTGCGTCATGCTCACTGCCCTACCTGAGGGATGATGTCATTGTGCCCACTCCCCAACCTATACATACATTTACTGGACATTGAGACAGTGATGTTAAATGACGTTATGCTACAGTCTAATGTATCCTCACATTCTCTCTCTCTCTCTCTCTCTCTCTCTCATATGCTCTAGTCAGACAGTGGACTTGCTCATGCAGGAATCTGGCTGTAGACTGGAGCACCCTGCTGCTACGAAGTTCCGGAACCATGTAATGGAAGGCGAATGGGACAAGGTGTGTCCATGGCAACCCCGGCCTCCTCTTCCACTGTGTAATGGCTGAGAAGTTCATGCTGGTCAATACAGGCCTTTATGTATGCGTCACGGTGTCAGAGCAGCCCTCACTGTCGCATATGGTTGTGGAAAGCCAGTTATTCTCTGCACATGTTAACACATGCAACCCTTTGAAAGGAACCTGAGAGCATACAGCATGTGTTCTCCATGTGTGATTCTGTTGTTAAGATATGAAATATTAGTCCTGTCGGGTACTGTTGGCTCCAGTGAGGGCCCAAGGCATGCTACACGAACAGGTTTAGGGTCATATGAAGGGGTGTGTGTGTTTAAGAGGGGGGATTGCTGGTTTAGAATTGAGGGAACTGTGGCCTAGATTAAACATGGGTCAGAGTGCATGAAGTGTGCCGTATTTAACAGCAGACATTATTTCACAAAGCACCTCAGTGTCGGAGTGCAGAAAGGCATCTGACCTCTAGTGGTGTAGCTAGAGCCCCGTGTACAAACATGCTGTCTAACACACCAGCACGTGAATCATGGTGATGCCATTTTTGTTGGTGGCCATAGGTAACAGGTCAGTCCAACCATTCAGGTAAAACAGTATCGTGAAATTTGTGTTTGTGTTAAGTGTCTCAGCTGGCAGAAGAAGTTCACTGTGTGATAAGGAACTTAACTTATGGAATGGGCTTTACAAGACAGCTACTGCTGGCCAGTACCTCATGTTAAAATTTCTTCTTTTTGCCCCTCCAAATACCAGCAGATCAGATGAACCCTCTTTGGATATTACACCAATCCTTCTCATTAAGCGAATTCTATGTTCATGTTTATTCCACAGTAGAGATGGTGGTTGTGATATTTAGAGTACTTTTTACCAGTTAAAAGTATTCGAAATGTTGTTTTACTTGCTTCCGTTCACATTTTGTAGCTGCATTTTGCCATGATTTAATCTTCAGGATTTCCCCACAAGTCTGCACTCTCTGGGTCTCCCATAGCAACTGTACGATCAGTGATGCTCACGTCTCTCCCTTTTCCATTGTATCATAGAAAGTTCTGCCTTCTTCTAATACCAGTTTTGCTGAAATGTTTTTCATGTTTTACCACACTGTCCTGTTTAGCCAAATCTCAGTCAATTTGAGTTGGTGGTGAATGCAGCAATAAATGATTTGTGTATATCTTTACATTGGGCAGTCTTGTGCTTTTGTTTCAGTGCCACGGGTGACCGTCTTTGTGACTGATTGATACACAGTGAGAGGGTTAGGGGTTGGGCTCTGCTGCCCTGTTTCATGCCCACATTTAACTCATGTTTCTCTGCTTTTCTGTGTGAATGCAGGCTGAGAATGACCTGAGCGAGCTCAAAGGCCTGATGCATTCACCCAACGCCACTGTGGTAAGCTCCTTGTGGGAGAACATTGCTAACACCTTCTGGAACTGGGTCTGGAACAAATTATCCGGAATGCAGGAGTGGCCATGGAGTTCGGGCATTCTCTCACTGGAACATTTGATGTTCTGGAATGGGACCAGTTAGTGGCAACACATCTGTGGTTATTTAGATTCTGGGCATATGAAGGTTTCCTCTATTGCTACTTTCATGAAATAGGGAGTTAATAGTGTAACTACTGCATAATAACAGAAATTACACACAATTGTTGCATTTGACCCAACTCTGGATGTGTGTATGCAAGATGGCAGATCTTTGCACATGCGTCACATAAGGCCTGACTCACAATGCTCCTACACCAAAAAGGGTAATGGTTAGGGGTAAAGGTTAGGCTTATAAACTAACTGGTTCTCTAACCAGAACACTGTGCTAGTCATATGACGTAGTGAATTTAATCACTTGCTGTACAACATCACAGACATATTTTCAAAACCCTTATACCTAATGTTACAATACCTGATCAGAAGTGGCCAGAAACAGGTGGGGAGTGTCCTTCCTAGTCATTTAAAGCAGGAAGTGTAGTCTACTAGGGACAAACAAGTTCTCCATGAGCTTTTCCAATTTCTGTAGGCCATAAACACTCTCAGTTCAGACATTACACAGTATGAATGTTGATCATTACACAGTATGAATGTTGATCATTACACAGTATGAATGTTGATCTCTGTTGTTAGCACTGCAGTCGTCATGAGGAATGCTATATCTGAAACATGGCGTATGTCTGCTGTGAGCACCTTCATGGTGTGGCCTCAGCCTCTCATGACCAGCTTGTATTCAAACGCACGTCATTTCAGTGTTTCTGAACATGCTTCAGAAATGGTTGAGCCCCAGTCCAGGTGTGGTGGTCCAGGCCGCATTACCTAGAATCCCAACACAAGGCCAAGTCACACACATGTGGTCCGGTCATAGATCTCTGTAGAGCTGTCGAGGGAGTAAAGGTTCAGAATAGGACACGGCGTTTATAGAAGTGTCGCGTTTACTGTCTTGCCAGGACAGAGCTCCAGGACTGATGGGCCAGGGACACCCTGGGGATGTGGGAGCTGTCGCAGGGCAGGGTGATGAACCAGCAGCAGTTCATTAGCAAGCGGGACTGTGTGGCATTGGATGTTGGTGAGCCAAAGCAGACGTGCCCAGACCGGCTGGCCCGCATGGACCAAATACCATTGTCGGAAGTCAGCAGAGAGAAAGCTTGCATGAGGGACGGTCCCTGTCGAGTAGAAATTTGTTTAAATATCTGCCAGGCCAAAATGGAAGTCTTCTCCAGTCTCATGTGCAGTGTAGGATCAAACTAAGCCACTGGCTCCAGTTCACCAGGACTTAGTTCTGGTTGTCACGGTTTGTACAAGCAGGTAGAGTTCATTAGTTATGTTAGCTGGAAGGTACACAATCAGAAACTTTTAAAAGGGAACACTAAGTCACAGCAAGAGGAAAGCTTCAGGAACATATGTGCTGATTTGGGGTCAGCGCTCCTGCTGTCACTTCAGACTTCAGCCATCAGTCTAAACAAGAACAGCTGATCCATAATCAGTAGTGTGGGATGTTAAATACTGCCCTAACACTCATGTGCTAGCCAGTGCTATTAATGAGTGAAATGTCAACAGAGGTTAATATTATGTAAATATAACCATGCTAGCCAAGGCGTTGGCGTTGGTTGTTTGTTGGCTGTTTTGGCAGTTTTGGGCGAAATGCTCATGGGGCTTAATGTGATGTGGACTGAGTGGAATTTCCTGCTGAGAGAGTTGCCGTTTTCCTAAATCAGTTTAAGAACACAGCTGCAGGCTTTCCTTTACTGTCTTTAGTGCAGGAGCCAAAACTACTGAAGCTCTGAGTGTAACGGAGAGAACTGCAGCAGCACTGAGCCATTCCACCCAGCTTGGATGCACCATGTGAGGCTCAGATAAGAGCTGAGTGAACCTCCCTCGGTATCAGCGGAGAGCAGCACGCACACAGAGGAGAGCACACACTCGGGGGGCCAGGGGAGAAGTCGGGCACCGTGGCAACACGCACCATTCCCCACTGCCTCCGTTTTGTACTCCAGATAGACTTGCTTTTCTGAGATGATGGGATAAGGATGGGATTTTATTTCAATATTTAAGATTTTTCTTTCTCCAACCCCTTCTGTAGAGGATGAAGTTCCTGCTCCTGCAGCAGAAGTACCTGGAGTATCTGGAGGATGGGAAGGTTTTGGAGGCGCTGCAGGTGCTGAGAGGAGAGCTGACTCCACTCAAGTACAACACAGAGCGCATCCATATTCTCAGCGGGTACTGTGCCAACCACCCATAAGAACCTGTAACTGCTGAATTGGTGCAGAGCAGCTGTAGTGGAGGATACATATCCTTGCTCCTTGCTAAACACTCTTTATTGTAATATTTCATTAAGACTCTATTATAATGCTTCATTTATATTACACTTGTACAATTGTTGAAAGAATTAAGATGGTTAAGGTCTTAATGTCTTAGTTGGTGAGTTAACCCAGTTTTTGGTTTTAACTGCCAAAGGTGAATTTATAATTTTGTTATAATTTTGTTTGGTATAGTTGTGTTGATGTACCCGTGTGCACATTACTGATGGGCATTCACACTCAACCAGGCCCAAAGCCACAGTGTACACACTATCATGCATGAGCATTATACTGCTTGGTGGTTGGTGGTGGGCATGTTTACATTGTCTGTGACTGGCTGGCTGAAGTGTCAGTCTTCTGCTGCAGGTATTTGATGTGTAGTCATGCAGAGGACCTGAGAGCCAAGGCAGAGTGGGAGGGCAAAGGAATCGGCTCCCGCTCCAGGCTCCTAGACAAGCTACAGAGTGAGAATGTGCACACATTTGCTAGGGGTGGGCGATATGGAAAAATATATCACATCACAATACTTATCATTGTTATTAATCATGACACAGAAACAGCTGGGCCACACTTTTTAGAACTTCTCTGCAATTCAAAGTGTACCCCCGACACGTACACTTTCAAACTTGATCAACGGTGTTAATGGACTGTTAAAATGCATGGTGTGTTTGCGCGCGTGTGTGTGTGTTTGCGTGTGTGCGCGCGGGTGTGTGTGTGTGTGTGTGTGTGTGTGTGTGTGTGTGTGTGTGTGTGTGTGTGTGTGTGTGTGTGTGTGTGTGTGTGTAGCGTACCTCCCCCCTTCAGTGATGTTGCCTCCGCGGAGGCTGCACACATTGCTACGTCAGGCGGTGGAGCTTCAGAGGGACCGCTGCCTGTACCACAACACAAAGCTGGACGCCAGCCTCGACTCCGCCCCCTTACTGCTGGACCACGTGTGCAGCAGGTACACATACAGTAACCACATCTGAGGTTCTTTATACTACCACAACGTGCATATCTACAAAGACCAAGTCCAACTCCGTTAATCTCTCTGTTTATTATATACAGACCTCCTCATTACAGTGGCCACACACTCAATCCAGTACTAACATTTGGGTTAAAGATAGAAAATATAGTTAAATGTCCACAGTCAGAAGCCAATTCATTTACTCATATCATTTAAAATATGCATTAGACAAAATAGGTGTATTATTCAATACTGTAGGGAAATGACTTGGGAGTAGGACTATCATAGAAGCATGTAGTAGTGGAGATTTCATGAAGAACTTCAACAATAAAGTTGAAAACATTAGGCAGAATATTCATACAATTAAATTAAGCCTGATGATGTGATGGACAAGCATGTCAGTTTAGCCATATCAGTTGAGCAATTGGAAGGTTTTACTCCTCTAAATCAGAGCTAATTTCACTTAATTCCTCATCCAAATCATCAGTGTGTTTACTAGATCACTTACCTACACCATTTGTAAACAGTTACTACCAGCAGTAACTGAACTACATAAACATGATCAGTTCTTTTCTTAACACCAGATAAGTTAATAGATCATTTATCAAAACCATGACTAAAAACCCTGAAACATCTGTAAAGCTTCTTTGAGACAATGGTTTGTAAAAAGCACTTTATAAAAAGATTTTGATCAACACACACACACATACACACACACGTCCTTACAAAGGAGTCTCATTTCTAACCCTACTTACCCCCCCCCTCCTGTTTTTCAGGAAGCAGTTCCCCTGTTACACCCAGCAGATCCTGACGGAGCACTGTAATGAGGTCTGGTTTTGCAAATTCTCCAACGATGGCAACAAGCTGGCTACCGGCTCCAAAGACACCACTGTCCTCGTGTGGCAGATGGAGCAGGTGAGTGCACCAACCTGTTCCCAGCACCAACAGCAGCACCAATCCCCAGTCTCCCTTTAACTTTTAGATAGATTTCAAACCATTACTTAATCATTCTCTTCCACAGCAATCATTCCAGTTCCTGCAGGTTTTCCACTTTTTTTACCTAGCAGTCAGGGCTAATGACTAGTCAGTTGGCCTAAATGTCAGAACCCTTGCGTTGGGTTCAAGGACGAGGCCAGCATGCCACAGCTCTCCTGGTGTACAACTGAACATTCCTGATAGCAAGACAGAGACGTTTGAAAGGCTGAACGCGTGCAGGCATGCACTGCCTTGCACACTTTCCCAGTTTGACCGGTCCTCCCTGACAGGACACACACCAGCTGAAGCTGTGGAGGACGCTGGAGGGTCACGCGTACGGAGTGTCCTACTTGGCATGGAGCCCAGACGATACTTACCTCATCGCTTGTGGCCCGGACGATTGCTCTGAGCTTTGGCTCTGGAACGTGCAGGTAACTCCACCGTCCAGAGGCACTGTAGCGCCCCCTGTTGACCAGATGACCCTGCCTGTAAAGGCATTTGTACTTCCTGCCCTCTGGATAAATGTGTTGCGCATACATGTGTTCACGACATGTCAGGTTTTGTTGTTGATTACGGAGTTCCTGATATAAACACGGCTAATGAGATGTAGGTCAAATATCCAAAGCAAGCACTATCTGCTGAGTGTTCTATATTTTGCAAACCTACAGCTCAGTATTGCTGTTTTTAGAAATTGCATAAACTGGCATATTGAACTATTTTTATAAATTGAAGAAAATTAGTGGTTGTGTTACCTAGAACTTAGTCTGTAGTCTGTGGGGTTAGTTCTCTTTCCTTGGTGTTCAGACAGGAGAACTGCGTACAAAGATGAGCCAGTCTCACGAGGACAGCCTGACCAGCGTCGCCTGGAACCCTGATGGGAAGAGATTCGTCACAGGTGGACAGAGGGGCCAGTTCTATCAATGTGTGAGTAGACAGAAGAGGGAGAGACGGAGTCTTAGAAAAGATAGAGAGATGGACAGGAAAAGAGGTCGAGTGGTGAGAAGATGAGTCGATGAATCAGTGAGTTGATGGGCATATGTGGGCAAAGCAGTTGATTGGTAGATCTGTAGATGGGTGACTGCTGATTGGTAGATGAATAATAGAAGTAAACTATTTATAGAGCACATGGATTACAAAGTGCTTAACAGAGAATGGAATGAAAGAAAAGATGTTAATAAATAATAATATAGAAGAATAGAAAAAAAGACTTCGCCAGGAAATAAAACTAAAATGGTACCTGATTTATTCAAATACAATAAATACAATTTAAAATAACAATACAGTACATATAATAATAGTAATAATAACAATAGGGTTTATAGGTGGTACATTTATCTTATGAATTAATATAAGAACAAAATGGAAGGTTCTTTTTATTATTATTTAAATTAAACATTAATGTATAGCTGCATTACAAAATAACGTACAGAGTTTAAAAGAGCACAGTGGAGGTACAGACGTGCTTGACGTTACATCCCACAGGATGTCGGTCGTCTCTCAAGCCCAGACAGGACATCGGTCTACTCCTAATCCCAAACGGCAACCCAGCCATCTCTCGTTACATAAGAGGTTAACATATGACACTCGGTGCATGAGAGGATCTCAGATTAATTGTTTCCAGCAAACAAACAGCAGCACAGTTTTCTCTCGGATCCAAAAAGATGCTTCTCAGAAATGGGTGACCGTGCCGTCTGTGCTCAGGATCTGGACGGCAACCTGCTGGACTCGTGGGAGGGTGTGCGTGTGCAGTGCCTCTGGTGTGTCGGTGATGGCAGGACTGTTCTGGCCTCCGACACGCACCAGCGTATCCGCGGTTACAACTTTGAGGACCTTACAGACAGAAACATGTCAGTAGCCCTTTTCTCATAACAGTAGTTATACTAAACAATAACTAATGAACGGGACGGTTGTGGTATGTAGGTATGTGTAGTAGTAGACTTGATAAGGAATGTGTGTGTTGTTAGTCTAGATGTTTGGTGACTTGTGGATGAATGTTTATGATTAGTTTGGTTATCTAGTGTTTCCTCTCTGCTGATTGTCTGATTGCTCTTGTACAGAGTTCAGGAAGACCATCCTATAATGTCCTTCACTGTTTCCAAGAATGGGAGATTAGCTTTGTTAAATGTAGCAACTCAGGTAAGTGTTATTTAGCACTTCTTTATGCATTGTAGAGTGTGCGTGCGAGTGCATGCGTGTGTGCACGTGCCTAATCGCCGTCCTCTGTGCAGGGAGTGCATCTCTGGGACCTGCAGGACCGTGTGCTGGTGAGGAAGTATCAGGGAGTGACGCAGGGTTTCTACACCATCCACTCCTGCTTCGGCGGCCACAACGAGGACTTCATCGCCAGCGGCAGTGAAGGTGCCAGAGGGCTGCAGGGGCGTCTCACCTCTGTGCTTCAGTGATCAACTCCATGTCGTATTAAAAGTCCCTTTCTTTCCCTTGCCAGTATATTATTTGTATATAGTAATTTTTTTTTCCCTGTTCTCGTAACTACCCCAGATCATAAAGTGTACATCTGGCACAAGCGCAGCGAGCTGCCAATCGCAGAGCTGACAGGCCACACGCGCACAGTGAACTGCGTCAGCTGGAACCCCAGTGTGCCGAGCATCATGGCCAGCGCCTCCGACGACGGAACTGTCCGCATCTGGGGCCCCGCCCCCTTCCAGGACATTCAGGAAGTGGATGGCTTCAGTGGTATGTTCAGTCAAGGGTCGACGACATATTTTGAACATTGATTTTGGGAGGTTTGATGCAGTAATGATGTCATGAAGTCTTTCAGTAAAAAGGGTATTTTTGTATTTGTTTTTTGTATTTGTAATAAGTTATGATGCTTAGAGGACTTTACTAACAGACTTTCTCTCCCTCTCTTCCTCCACCTCTCTCTATTTTCTGTGTCTCTCTGTTTGGTCTCTCTCACTCACATTTTCTTGCTCCAGAAAATTGCAATGTCATGGACAGTTGATGGTGAAGTCTTATTTCAAGAAACAATCAAAAACAAAAGCCTAAAAGAGAAACCATTTGTACACCATTCTCCACCACCGTAAGGCACCAAACAAAAAGAAAAGTGAAAACAGCAGAAGCAGAGAATTGAGTAATACTTTTTTGCCAGCTGCGCAGTGTGTGAGTGTGTGTATGTGTCTGGAAGGGGAAAAGTTGAGGATGATGTTCAGAACTTCAAAATCATCACCTGAGCAATCCTCAGAACAGGCCGGGTGCAAAGCTGTCTCCGTAGCGACTTGTTTCCATGGATACCTGTCTGCACCCGCTGTTGGACTCCTTTAGACTCGCATCCTCACTTTGTTCATTAGGAGGCCTGCGGCCAGGAGAAGTGTAGCCCAGGAACCAGCCTGCATCGTTGGCCGTGGCCCAGAGCACACGGCCTACGTGGCCGTAGGTGTTGTTCTCTAATTTGGGGGGAGGAGTAAAACCAGTCCCTGATTTTGTTTCCTGTCTCACTCCTCTGTTCAGTTGTCCTCCAGACACAGACATAATGGCTTTAGGGTTCTTTTTTGTTGTTTGTTTGTTTGTTTTTGCTGGGTCTGAGCAGCTGCCCTGTGTTTCCCTTCCTGCCTGGGTGACTGGCTGTAGCTGATCCTAAAGAGCAGGAGTTTGGAAATCTTCAGTGAGGCTGATCCATGCCGTGTGAAAGGAGTGATAAATGTGCCCTGCCCCTGTCCTTCTGTAACAGGCTCTCTCCCACCCTTGTTTCCCTCACCTGATGCCTTCAGGCCATTTGCACTGAAGATGTCAGACACAAGGTCAAAGGTTAAGAGTGCAGAGTCAAAGCTTGCTGATTGTGGGGTGACGATATTTGGCTTAGAAAAAGTGAATCTGCTTCACCTGTAGCACATAGCTGTGGAGGTGTGAGGGAGGTGGTTGTGGATGCAAGTCAGAGTGGAATGTGGACACTGGGGGGGGGGGGGGTGAGTGTGGATGCGAGTGTAGATGTTTGTGGGGCCTGTGGATGTGTTTGTCTGAGTGTATCGTTGAAGGAGTGGGGTGGTACCTAAATGTGGAACTGTTTCACACCAGCCAGAGTGGGTGTGTGTGTGTGTCCTTGTAGTTTAGTTGGATAAATAATTTTAACTGAATTTGATTTAAAGCCCCATAGAGACCCTCATCTGTGGAACAGAAATTACACTTTGAACCATTTTGTAAACTTGTTTTAAAAACATGAGGGCTTTTTTTCTTTTTTTTTCCCCTTCCTCTCATCACTGCTTACCTTAGAGGAGGTGTTCAGGTGAACAACTGTGCCGTGTGACCTGCTGGGCTAAAGAGAAGTGCACCCACAGCTTTAAATACAATACTGTGACACTCGACCTGTCAATCAAATTCCCAGCCTCCTCATTGGGAGCCAGGGACAGAGGGTGTGTTCCAGGAACACAAACGTTGTGCAGTTCTGTAATCCACACACGTAACGTTTCTCAGCGACAAAAAAGAATTTGGATCAATGTCCACAGATTTGCATGCTGTCTGCATTGCTGGAACGCATCCTCGTTTGTGACCTATGCAGCAAAGCTCCGCCCCAAATACCTTTCATAAGAAATGCAGTCCTTTTGATCCCGTCTCTTGGGACCTGCCCCCTTTTTCCTTTCTGGTGTTGGAGCAGCACGGTAAACTTGTCTACATTTGCACTACATACCTAGTACTCATTCAGCCATTTATCAAATATGACATGTTTCAACTGCCATATGAGTTTTGGTAAAATGATTCTAGAATCCACCAACATGCCTGAAATTTCTGATCATGTTTAGACTGTGGCTTTGTGTTCATTAGAAATCTCACAAACGTATTTTGGCTCAATCTGTTTACCTAATAGGTAAACAAACACCTATTGCAGTTACTTCCTTTAAGTTGATAATACCAGAGTAGACCTCTCCACCCATCCACACCCACACAACACGTCCAAGGTTTTTGGTTTTGTTTTTTTTGACCGATAGTATGTTTAAAGACTCGTTTTTAATATAAAAAATGTTACTTTTTTGTGATATTATTTCTCGTTTTGTGTTTTTGGTTGAACTTTGATTTGTATTATCATATTAAACTATAACCAGCCAAACCGCCTCCTCATTTCTCCTTTTGGTTTTGGTTTTGTTTTGGTTTTTTTTTTTTGTTTAATTTACATATTAATTGTTTTGCATAGTTTTATTAACCCTCTTTCTTTATTGACAAGTTTACTTAAACGTGCACTATTAAGATTACTGACACCCTTACCCTCACCAAAACCTCTTAGGCAGTATGTTTGATTGTAGTGCGACACATTCTTGCTGTATTTGACATGCAGCCCTGTATGTGCTCTTAGCCAGGACAAAAAAAGTGATTATTTACTGTTAACAGTTTTGCAGCATTTTCTGAAAAGTCTTCTGATCGGCTTTCAAAGGGTTTGATGGAGATGTGGATGCGTAGCATCCTTTATTAGTCACCATTTCAAATTGCTGCCATTCTTCATGCAGGCTCCGCCCATGAGACAGAAGCCCGCCATTCCTGAATTGACCATATGAATAAAGTTCTCTTTAACTGAAAATCTGTGTCCTGTCAAAAAGAACCAGAAATATTTAAAGAGAAACAAGCTTCTTCCCTTCCCACACACCCCCAGCTGGAGAGCCAAGTGTACCTTTCTCACAGGTTCAGAAGAACCTGCATATGAAAGCTATAGTGGGGGCTTCAGCATGGACAGGAGTCCTGAGCTGTGTGCAGCTTTAGAGTTTCTGGTTTTGTCTTAACCCTTGTTTCCTTTTAAAGGTGTTTTGTCTTTTTTGATTTATTCTGCTTTCCCTAAGGCCTTATATGGGGATGAGGGTGTGGTTTCAGGGTGGGCGATCCTGGGGGATGTAATGGGAGGGTCTTTTTGCGTTAACTGTGTTATTTCAAATGTGATTGTAATGTTTTGTATTGTGTAGAAGATGTGTTATGTATGCATATTTTCAATAAAGCATTCAGGGTTTTGAAAAAGGATATGAGCATTGCACATGCCTCACGAGGAAATGAAAAGAAATGAATAAAAAAAAATTTCAGAAGGATTTATTGATTATCAGACAGGAATGTGGTAGTGTTAGACTGGATTAGCCAAGACATTTATAGAGCAAAGTGTTACCACAGCACAGTACAATGCATGTTTAGACACCATTAAAACAAAGTGTTGCCAAGGTACAGTACAGTATAGTACATATTTAGACACTAAGACAAAGCAGGAAATCATCATGGTTTAGCAGTTAGTGTTTTGCATGATGAAAGATTTGCAGTTTAATGTTGCAATAACAAATGAAACTGTACTAGCGTAAATACTCCTGTAATTTTATGGTATTATTCTTGTGTCTACTATTTGTACACAACTTACCTCGTAATTACGAGATCAAGTTCCTGTAATAATGAGGTAAAAAAAAAAAAAGGTAGGCTATTTGGGCAATCTGTGCAAGAGAGTAGACAGATTCAGGGTCACATGGAGAAAACCCACACAGAAACAGAAATAACATGGAGACAGCACCCAGATGGGGACTTGAACAGAAGACCCAGTACTAAAAGGGAAGCGTGCTAACCACCAGGCCACTTATAGTAGCTTTAGTTCTTTATCTGTAAGAAACAAGGGAAATATTTAATGTGGCTACTACTATTATGTCAGCACTACACATCTGAAGTTGGGATTGTTCAGGCTGAAAGCCCAGTCTGATTTCCTAGAAGTTACTCTTTTCCTGATGAAGCACTTAAACCAACGGGGAGGCCTCATCGATATAAATATATGCATTTGAAATCTGGCTTGGAAGTGTCAAAAAGAACTGTGTGGTAACTGGGCAAAGTCAAAGATCCTAAAGGCGAGAACCTGAGACTACGAAATTGTCTAAGACGACATCTATACAGAAACCCAGTCATGACAAAGTAGTTACCGGTCATTGGCACCTTCCTTTCCAGTTTTTCGTAATGAGATTCAGGGCAGAATTGAACGATTTTAACAAAACTATAACGACGGTCCAGTAGATTTGCTCTCACTCGTATTGCATGCAGAGGCTGTGTAGCTGCGGTCCATTTTTTGTTTATTTGTTGAAAAAAAAACTTGGTTTTATAATTTAGGACGTGGGTGGCGGCAGTGACGACGTGTTATACGTAAGCGTTATTTCATAAAAGGGATGCGCGTTGTTGTCGTCGGTGGATGATAGGGGTATTTTACGGTGAACACATCGGTGAACACAACGGGGAGGTTTGTCCGGGGGGGGAAAAGCTTCCGTTTGCCGTTGGCGGTTATGGCTGCTCCGTTAGCGCAGGTCGACGAAGACTGGCAGGACTTTAACGAGTTCAAACCGTCTTCGGATGGTTCTGTGTCCAGACTGGACCAGATTAACTCGAACGTGAGCGACTCTGGCCTGGTAGATTTCTCCGACATAGATAACAGTTTTTCCGGGGAGACATGCAGCCTTACGTCCATGGAGGATTTTGTGCAGGATTTCGAAGAGAAACTGATGGTGTGCTTCCGAAATTATAACACCACAGCCGAGAACGTAGCTCCGGTGAAGCCCATTACGGAGGATCATTTTCTGAAGAATGATGAGTAAGAAACACAACAAGCTTAGCTGGATAAGTTTGTGCCAAAATGTATGTTCTCTAGCTAGCATGCAATCAGGGCTGTGCAAATGAGGTTAGCTCTCTTAGCTAACGTTGATGTTCAACACAGGCTTTGAAGTTCTTAATTGCGTTTCTCAAGGTAGTTCAGGGGAAGTTTTGTAATTTAACATTCGTGTAGCTAGATAATTTGATTGTCATTAAGTTATTATTTAGCTAAGTTCTGTTATTAGGTAGCTATACTAGAGCATCTAGACTCGCTAGCTAACTTGCTAACAAAGTTATGGCTAGCTACGTGGTCAGGAGCAATTTTTCAAAAGTAACCGGCTTAATTTGTGTTTGACAACACGACTGGTCGTTAGTTTTCTGCTGAAACTTGCCAGTTGTTTCTCTCCAGTGGTCAGAAAAGTCGACTACAGTTTATTTGAAGAGGTTCTTAAACTTCGGCATATCAAGCTTGTTGCTTTTCGCATTCCTGTCGGAACTGCTTTTGCTTAGTCACCTGGGCAGGTGTTTCTGGTTATTAACGTCCCTGCCCCATGATGAATAACGTCCACTTGAGACAGAGAGAGACAGACAGACAGACAGACAGACAGAGAGAGAGAGAGTGTGAGTGTGTGCAGGATAATGGATACCATGGATAATGTGTATTGAAGAGGGTAATGGACTAAAAAAATGCCTCTGGAAGATTGTGTTTGGAGCAAAGAAGCTGATGGTCTGGAAATTGTTGACGGTGTTGAGGGTTTTCGGTGTGACGGGCACTGTCACACATGCCCTTCCACACGGGCACTGGGACATCCTGACTGGCGTTCGAGGTGAGGTCTTTAGTAATGGTAATGACTGAAGAGAAACTGGCTGTGGGGAATGAGAGAAACCATACATGGTGAAATCGTACGTGGTCAGCTGCTGTAACGAGTCGTCCGGAAGCCCAGCCTTATCTCTGAGGACATCTTCTGTGGAAGATGTGTTGAAACGGATACATCACTAAACACAGTAGAGACCTTTTGAGACTTCATTTCGATGTCAACTGCAGGAGATGGTTTAACTCTTTATTGTTACTGCTCTTCCTGCTCTACAGTGGTTGGTGTTTTTTTTTTTTTGAGCTGGAGAGAAAGACCCTGGAAAACCCCAGAAACCACAAACTGGATAAGCAGTATTCTATGAATAATGAATAAGTAATAGATTAGGAATATTTTATCATTAGGTTCAAAGTAGAACAGTGTGGTACAGCCAGTACTGCCGTTTTATGATTGTGTTAACGCTGGTGAAGCATTACTTGACATGGTTAAAGACTGACATTTAGGTCTGCCGGATCACGGCACATTCACTATGGAATGTCTGAGGTTTATCGGGATTCTCACAGCACACGTGTTGGAGGGCTCATTTGCATATTACAGGCATCTGCAGTGGGAGTACTGCACAGGACAAGACCGTGACTGTGATGAACAGATGATGTGTTGTTTCACCAAAAACTCTATAGAGTTCACAATCTCTTACCCTTCTCACCCCTTCACCCCCGTTTAGAATATGGAATGCTCTAACAGATAACTATGCAAATGTGATGCCAGTGGACTGGAAGACGTCTCACACTCGCTCTCTGCACCTTCCTACACTCAACCTCTGCCTGCAGGGGGTAAGACACTCACCCCCCCCCACAGTTTTGTCCATTTATTTGTCCATCCCTCCTTTCAATCTGTCCATCAGTATTGGGCTGTCCATTATCAACGCACCCTCCACCTCCCACGGTAACATAGCAGTACTCAACACCCCCTCTACAGTAGGACAGGATTCAATGACCAAGAGGAACTTTATTTCTATACTTGAGACCAGTGTAAATGTTGATTTTGCTCTGCATCTGTCTGTCTACATGTGTGTCTGTGTTCAGAAGGTGGACAGTGTGAGTCTGGACGTATCTGATGATGAAGAGCTGAGGGATCAGATGGATCTGCACTCCATTATTGTGTCCTGTGTGAATGATGAGCCACTATTTACTGCCGATCAGGTACGCATGAGCCTGATCAGGTACACATACATATTCACATACACGCAAACCTGCACTCACACACTAGGACACATGTATGCGTGCACAGAGTGGGAGAGCAAGTAAATGAGAAAGAGATCAATCACGAACCACAACATCATGTTTGTTTTGGTCACACTATTGTCCTTTGTGGTGGCCCTACTGTGGAAGGTTGAAATATGCTAATGAGCTTTCTTAACACCATCAAATACACAGGCACATGCAGTAAAGAAATCTAATGAAAGTGATCATTTTCTGATGCAGAATGAGTGTTTAGTTTAATGTGTGGTCGTGTATGTGGGGTCATGTGTGTGTTGGCTGTAGGTAATGTGTGGCTTTGTGGCAGGTGATTGAGGAGATAGAAGAGATGATGCAGGAGTCTCCAGACCCCGAGGAGGATCAGACGGCCTCCCAGTCTGACCTCTCTATGCTTTCTAAGGAGCTACAGACCCTCTCTCACTCCACCTCCACCAGCAGCTACGAACGTCAGTATTTCTTCTGTCTGTCTGCCTCTGCCGCCGTCTGTTTCCGTACGTCTTTGTGCGTGGAGTCATGCATGTAGGTAGTGAAGCTCAGGCAAATAAAACCTGTTGGTGGAAGGTCTGTGTCATCTAACGATCTCCAGGGCTGTGTCATTGGGACCGTCCTTGAAAGGTCTCCAATGATGAACAGGTCTGGGGTCGACACACCCTTGCAGTGGAAACTGGCTCATAGTCATGGAATGTAGCCTCACTGGAGAGGAAGGAGAGCCGCTGCTCCTCCACGTTGAGGAGCCAGTTGAGGTGGTTCATGTGGCTGATACAGATGTTCTCGGGCACCTCTTTATGGAGCTGCAACTGGCAAGAGGCCTCAGGATGGGCCCAGGACAGGCTGGAGAGGAGCAGTCTCCCGACTATCCTGGTGAACCTCGGGAGGAGTTGGAAGAAGCGGCTAAAGACACACGGGTGTCCCTGCCCCTATGACCCTGAATGGACTAAGGAGAAGGAGGATGATCTCACTGCTGGAAATGCAACAGTCTTACAATGCATGTTGTTCCCTGAAGAGATGGCAAGAGAGCATGTGTGTGTAAAGCTGAATGTGTCATGAGCAGAGTAACGACGATTGAGATGGAGTGCAATATCGTTATTAGGAAACGCATACATTGCATAAATAACGCTGTTCAGTAAATCGAGGTGTGTGTGTGTGTGTGTGTGTGTGTGTGTGTGTGTGTGTGTGTGTGTGTGTGTGTGTGTGTGTGTGTGTGTG
>JAOXYF010000005.1:42504-58046 GCA_028565775.1 Sternarchorhynchus goeldii
GGTTAGAGGGCACTGGTGCCAGACCATGGGTGTTCAGAGGTGAAAGGTTAGAGTGCACTGGTGCCAGACCATGGGTGCTCAGAGGTGAAAGGTTAGAGGGCACTGGTGCCAGACCATGGGTGCTCAGAGGTGAAAGGTTAGAGGGCACTGGTGCCAGACCCTGGGTGCTCAGAGGTGAAAGGTTAGAGGGCACTGGTGCCAGACCATGGGTGTTCAGAGGTGAAAGGTTAGAGTGCACTGGTGCCAGACCATGGGTGTTCAGAGGTGAGAGGTTAGAGTGCACTGGTGCCAGACCATGGGTGTTCAGAGGTGAGAGGTTAGAGGGCACTGTTGCAGAAAGTCACAAGTTGGTGTCGGTGAACATAGTATGCTCTTTCCTCACGGTGCTGAAGCCCTTAATGGTGTCCACGAACTCTTCATCAAACTGAAGAAGATGAAGAGAGATGAGAAAACAGAATAGCAATAGAATTAGAGAGACAAAAAGAGGACAGTGAGAAGGAGAGATTAGAGTGTTAAAGGCAACCAGTATCTTGACCAGTATCATAAAGCTGTGTCTTTCCATTAGCTAGGTAAGCTTAATACCAAACTAGTACAAGACTATTAGAAGGTAGGGAATCATCCGGTAGCCAGTGAACAGGCTGACAACAAGAACCATCAGTTGATAAACCAGCTGATTATTGGAGGTGTGTGTTGGGGTTCACCATGCCGCTGTCATGAGCTCTGAAGTAAGGATCCCAGATACCATCTCCTCCCTCCTTCCTGTCAATCAGCTGGCTAATGCTCCGCCGCAGATGACTCTGGGAAGGGTCGTGTGGGGACATGTGACCTGTGGACACAGTAAAGATCCCCAGCTCCCCTGCAGGTGAACTGCTGTCCTCTAGAATCTTGGTGTTTGTCACTTCCTGAGAGACACAAATGTGTTACAAAGGCTTTATAAGCAAATGCTTTGTGGGGTGCTTGAAGTGCTAAGGGAATACGGCACAATCGATTGGATTTTTGTTAATGCGCACTGTTTTTTAAGAGAAAGATGTTATTCAGTTAGGTCTGTGTAAAGCTCTCTTACCTCCATATGCATGGTGAAGCCTTTCAGTGTGACTGTATTGGATGAGCTGGTTGTGTCCGGCACTGTATCGAACTGTACAATAAATGTAAAGTAAATAGACAAATGAAAAAAGGGAAAACTGCGATACATCTTTATCTCATGTCCTGTGGACAGGACAGCCTAAACTTTTTTTTCTGAACACTAAGCAGAAGTGAGATGTGAAGTTTGTTCTCAGTTAAACACATACAGTACAAACGGGAAGGGGTAAGTTTGGTTTTACACCCTTACTGGCCTGTGTGGATTTCACTAATAACAAAACCACACGCATAACCTGAGCACAATTATTAATGCTGTAAACTAAATGAGTTACTGTGTGAGCAGCAGTGAGTGCTGGCTGGAACTGCCACTGACCAGGTAGGAGTTACTGGGTGGATACACAGCCTTTGGGCTCCGGCGCTGCAGGGGGAGGGGCATGAGGGGTGGTCTCTCACGAGAGAAGGGGGGCCGGCTCAGGGCCCTGTGCAAACCCACGCCCAGGAAGATGGCCAGCAGAAACAGAGCTACAGCAGCCATCACCACCATAAACCACAACTGCAGGTAAACTGGGGTACTGTCTGAGACCTCACCTTTTTCACCCCCTGCAGGAGAGACCAGCAGCAGCTCTGAGGGAGCACAAGGCACACAGACACAGGAAGAGTGGCTTACCCACCCCTTACCAACCACAGTCTCCCCCAACCTTATACCCACCCACCCCTTACCAACCACAGTCTCCCCCAACCTTATACCCACCCACCCCTTACCCACCACAGTCTGCCCCAACCTTATACTTACCCACCTCTTACCAACCATAACCTGCCCCAACCTCATACCCACCCATGTCCTATCAACCATAACCTAGTCCGACCTTATACCCACCCACCTCTTACCAAACATAACCCGCACATCACCAACAGTGGCTGAGCAGGTCGGTGTCACCGGCCATAGCTGTACCTCCAGGTACAAAAGACCACAAGGACAGATGAGGGCAAAGGGCTGGAGGGTTCCTGCTGCTAAATCAAACTAACCTTGCTGTACCTCACCTGATAGATCAGGTAGAGAATGATGGGTTTGATTCCTAGAGAGCTCACATATTGTCATACACGACCTTTGTAAGCCATTGTGGATACGATTGTCTGCCGAAAAAGTGCCGGGGATTATCACCTTTTTCATCTTTGCTCTGTGCACTGGTAGAGTTTGTTAGGTTAATATCAAAACACTTATTTCTCTTTCCTCTAAGTGTGATGAATGTGGTGCAAAGGACAGGCAGTACTTTGGAAAACTGGATGCGATATAACCGAGTGAGCTGTGTTGACATACCTAACCATATTAAGATCTAAACCTAAAACCATAAATCACAACAATGGCAATTTCTTTAGATTTAGATTTCCGGAATTTTCACATGATCTATAAAGCTGTTGTGCTTTACATCATGCAGACTACTGATGCTAAATATTACCAACAAGCTGACTTGTCTTACAAGCATTGTCACTGAATTATTCATGAATATGTCAAGTAACCACATTTAAATATTTAATTTAGAGCTTCAATGTGTGTTTTTTTTCATACAATAACTGGTATAAATGAACTTCAGACATGTGTAATGTATACTCCATACAACAGAAGTAAATCTGTAAGAAAAAAAAAATGTTCTGTAGAAACAATAAACATCTGGGCTGTGGGGAGGGGCTCTGGGGACGGGGAGGAGCTATAGGTGGGGGGCTCTGGGGAAGTTGAGCTGTTTCTTTCTTAGAGATGTCATCACAAAGCCAGCAGACCTTTGTAACTAGACTTTCTCTACCTCCCACACCTCCCTCCCCCTTTCCTGGCACTCTGACTCTCCTGCCCTCTTTAACTGTGTGGGCCCAACAGCAGTATACTCCAGTATACTCTAGTAGTAAATACCCCACAGCATACTCCAGTAGTAAAAATGCTTACAGGTTACACCCTGACTATATCTACCTGTGCACTTTGTTATATTGTTTAAAACAAAGTGTTGATCTTCAGTAGTCGTATGGCCATGACTAAGTAGAGGCATAGCAGAGACACACAGGAAAGGGGAGTTTAGAGGCAATAATAAACCAACAAGCCTGTTATAGTCTCTAATAAAGAAAAAAGTGAGAGAGAAAAAAGCAAGAGATGAAGGACATGGAACTCACCGTTCGAGGCCTCTGTGGTTCTCATTCTGACACAGGTGTAGAGACCCCCGCATGTGGTATGGAGAGAGAGAGAGAGAGAGAGAGAGAGAGAGAGACAGGCTGGCAGAACACCGTCTACAGAATCAATATTTCACTACCACTCACACTGCCTGAGGGCTAGAATCATGGGAGAAACGTCCACACACATCCAGCTAGTCAAACAAACAGCACTCTGGACTCAAAGAAATAACTGCGTCCACTGGAACTGTATGCGAAAGAGGCAGAGAGGTTCATGTGTAAGATGTCCTCTCACCACCGATCCTTCACCTGTGTCACCATAGTAACAGGAGAGGTGGAGGTGTCGGTTTACCTGTGAGGTCCTGTGTCATAATGATATAAGCCAGGTAACTGAAACACACACACACACCATCTTTCTTAATCAGTCTAGGGAGTCAGAGGAAGCTATTGTTGTTTTCTGCATCTATGTAGTAGTGTTGTTTGTGCATTAAAAGGGAAGTTTATTTTTATAATACTCCTCACATACAATGACATTCAAATACTTTACACAGATGTAGCAACACGGATGTCTCTAATTTTTAGCTTTAGCTTTTAGCTTGACAGCATGTATGTCATGGATCAGTGGGCTGATTTGCTAGAGCAGCTGCAGGCCTGTAATTTGTGCCAGTAGGATATGGCAGTAGGAGGATGATCTAAGCTACAATGTTTCATCTGACACTGAAAGTCATTCATCTGATGTTAGCAAGCATTGCTAACCTGCTTGGACAAGTAATATCCACAGCAGCACAGGTAGTCTGTGGAGAGGACTCTGGAAGAGGAGGCGGGAGGACTACTGATAGTACAGGTTGACGTGTGATAAAGTCAATGTTTTACTCTCCAACCAAACACACCAATCATGTATATGTATATTTTGTGCCAAGAATGAAATAATTGTCATCTATTGTTGTGTCATTTCAGACATTAAAGCAAAAATGAAATGAAATAAACGCATTTTATTGCTTCTCCTTTTTGAAATATAACAGAGACTCATGGACCCTGAAAGTGCATCTTATAGTAGGTACTGAGTCAAAAACAGACTTATGATTATTAGACATTTAAGAGCGTATCTTTCACTTTGCAGTGAGTCAAATGTTATTTTTTGAAACCTTAACCAATGCGAAATATATTCCAAAACATCTGAATTGGTCTGGTTTATGGTCCCAGTTGAACTGGTCCAGTTTGTGCTCCCGGTTGTCCTAAGACTTTCCTTCAATATTCCATTTTGTTCCTAAAGACTAAGTTGCTACTTCCCTATTGCTGAACTTTGTAAAGAATAGATCCTTAACATTTATCATTGACTGTGTCTGTAGTTAACTGATGATAGGACAATATAAAGGAACCTGACAACTGGGCCACTATTAGCAGTGTTCCATGACACCAGTATTGATGTCAGTATTTGAGGGATGACAGGACAATGGGAAGGAGGACTAAGACATCAAACCTTTCACGTTTTCTGAGACAAATTTTGTGTGGAGATTTTTCAGCATTCACAACAGAAACCTTTAGTGTGCTGCTTTTCTGCATTGTAACTGAGTGCCTTTTCCCTGAGCCACTAGATGGCTCATGAGCCACTAGATGGCACAAGTGAGAGGGAAACCACAGATGATGACCATCATCTGTGATAAATGGTGTAAATTGTTTTTAAAAGAAAGCATCAAACGCTGAGTAATCTGCCTTTACCTTCCTAAAATAACTTAATTCTTCCTTAATTTTTCCTTTACTTGCTTAAGTAGCTTTCTCACAGTAACTGACTAAATATTGGATACTAAACTTTATTGATGCTTCCTTTAAAAAAATGTAAATAGAATTTTGATAAAATGTTTCATAACTTTGTAAATAATCCCATGTGCCTGTCTGTATGTCACATGACAAGGTGCTCATCGGTCAGAACCTGCATAGAATAAGAGTCCTTATAATTTGCTTACAATTCCCTAATTGTGAAATATACCTTGTTTCACCATTACTAATGACTATCTAACTTATCATAAACGTCATAAACGAACTAAAGTACCAAAGGCAGAGAGACGGTGGCTAGACTTCTTCAGTTGTTTATTCACTGCCACGCAATAACAATAACACATCAGGTAAAATAGCGCCCTCCAGTGCCCAACTATAAGAACAATGATAGACTGCAAATCCATCGCAACTACCTTCGTCTTATTAAAGAAATACTCCCCCAGTGATTAGTTTCCGATTTCATTATGGCTTTCTGATGGCTGAATATAATCTACTTCACACTTCAGAACGTACATATGAAATTCTAAGCTGAACTTAACTGAAGACGTTTGAATGAGTTTGTATTTTTTTTATTCGTTTGACAGATGAAATAGTGAGTATAATATATTGTGATAGTTCGAAAGGAATGCAAAAAATACAAGCTAAGACCTGTTGTGGACTGAGTTTGATATATAAAGTCATCACAGGGAAACTAAGACCAAATTTACACTTCGGGGGAGGACGCTGATTAATGCTGATGTCTGAAACCCATTTGGAATCATATATTTTACGATTACATTTTTGTTTGCCAACATTTTGGGTGACAAAGGCGGTCTAGTTTTGAACCAGGTGTGAATAGCTTAGGTTCTAATCAGGCGGATCTAATATGGTTCAAATGCGTCGACTTTTATTTTGAAATGTCCTTATAACCTGTGCCCCGTCTGGAAAGACTCCACGTCACGCTGTTCTCATCTTTTTAAATAGCTATCCTAGCTAATTAGACCGCTAGGAAACTATTCCAGCGCTAGACATGTTGACAGTTGCTTTATTAAAATTATACAAACAGCTATAAACTTCCACAACTCACGGAAAACATTCAGCAATGGCTAATGGTATGTACATTTTTAGAAACTGCAGTTAACGCTATACTCTTAAAAAGGACTAGCGACGAGTCAATAGTAGCTACATTGAACGTGTTGTTTTATATAATGTACAGTAATTGTCGTTAGGATTGATCTGAGTTTCAGCAGGTGGTAAACCAAGGCGTCTGGTTCTCTGTAGTCATCTCTACAGCTCTAGTTTAAAACGAGCATTAATGTTAATCTAGCTAAATTAGCTAGCTAGCTAATGAATTTTCAGTGCCTACATCGTCGGGTCGACGTCGTATTCGGAGACAGACTGCGCTTTTATTAATGTAAAACGGGTCTAAGCACCTTATTATAGTACTATATTGTTATCTCGTTTTTTGTTTGTTTTCCCCCCAACACATTTCTGCAATTAATACAGCCCGATCCGCTTTACAGACTTCAAACTGTGTTTTGAAGGTCTCGGCTCTTAGACCTGTGCGCTGTGTTTTTGGAGTTGATCGGATGTATAGAATTGAATAAAATTACGATGAAAACCCACATTGAAATGAAATTGAACAGAATGTTCAGAATTTAAAATCTCAACAGTATTTTAGAGCAGGAAACTCGGTCTCTCTCCATTTTTTCCTCTGAATAAACTGCTATAAAAACCTTACACTTTCACCTAGAAAATCCGTTTTAATTTTAAATGAAAGAGAAACTTGTCCTTTCAGACATATCAAAAATATCTAATCATTTTATCAATTAGTTTTAGAGTTATGAGCATTTGTTTGGCACTAGGCACTGCAAACCGCTCCATTGAGTCCCATGTTAATTTCTCAAAATCAGAATTGGCTTTTCCCCAATTTTTCTGCGTGTTTAACCCGTCATAAATCAGACATTTTCATCTCAATCCATCATCCTCAAGGGGTCCTCTCTCACACCATCTCTTTAGATAATCCATAAGTGTAAAATATTTCCTGAATTATGTTTGTTTGGGGGGTGCAGGTCAGCCTCAAACAAGGATTCCTCACCAATGTATAAGAGCTGCATAATAAGAGTGACAGTTCATTTGAATGACCCCCCCCCCTTAAGACACGCGCCCAGACACCCTAAGAAGGTCTTGTTCACCTACATAGAAACACACACACACACACCCCCCTGAGACTTCCTAGCAACCACCTTAAATACCATAGCAACCATTTGGTAACACCCTAGCAACCAACTGGTATACTTGCAGCTCTTTTCTTTTCTTGTAGTTCCTTCAGGAACTGCAAATCTAGTTAAATTAGCTAACCAGCTCTACTTGACGAACAGATGGTTGGAAACAATAATAATAATAATAATAATAATAACGCAATTATTCATTTTGATGAAAATCTCAAGGTACTACAGAAATAACATAACAAACCCATTGTATTTTTGTATATTACTTGATCGTTGTGTTCTTGTGATTGATCGTGTTCTTGTGCAGAGCCAGTGAGTGTGCTCTTCAAGCTTTACTGCTTGACGGTGATGACGTTGGTTGCAGCGACCTACACCGTGGCCCTGCGGTACACGAGGACAGTATCATCAGATCTGTACTTCTCCACAACAGCAGTGTGCCTCGCCGAAGTAATAAAACTGTTTCTCAGCTTAGGAATGTTGGCCAGGTAAGGACACACACAAACATCTTCAACTCTAATTGGAAACTTTATGAATCTTAGGACGGTGTAGTATTGATTGATGCTAACAGTCATGCGCTTGAATTTGTGTTATACTGTAGCAAATGTGCTCTTTATGTAGTGAATAACAACACAAGGTAAATGCATGTGATAATCTGGGACCACATTGTGGTCACACAGTACATGCATACACACACATTAGATTCATCACATATAGCATGTTTCATGTTTAGAAAGTCTGCGTGTGTGTCTGTGTATGCCTGGATGGTGTTTTTCCTTCAAGCTTGCGTCCTCTACCAGAGGCCTTCGAAGCTTGAGGGTCCTGCCTAAGTATCTTAGCTGTTCCCAGAACTGCACTCATCTGGCCAGAAGAGTTTATCGACCTGTGATGTGTCTTGCTCTCATTCTTCTGGAGCTTCTGCTGTCTGAGATGCTCACTAATCACTAAGCACCATGTCACTTGGAGCCCTATTCATGGCTAAACTGGGTACCAGCTACGACTAGTGGCCAGTTTAGCCATGATTTTCATTCTCAGGTCAGCACCTCTGATGTTGAGTTTGGTGCAGGGGTTCTTTGGGTCTTGGTTCCCAGTTTCACTTGGTGGGGATGAGATCTTCCCCTTTCTGTATCATTTATGCTGTACCTCGTCAGTCTCTAGTTGTGACAGCAGGTGCCGATTGCGGATGTTGGAACACTGAGCTACTAGTTGTGTTGGTGTTGGTCTAGATGTTCGATATTGAAGCATCCATAGTTCCCACATCCTCTTCATGTGTGTATATATACATATATATATGTGTATGTGTATATGTATATGTATATGTGTATATGTATATGTATATATGTATATGTATATATGTATATGTATATATGTATATGTATATCTATATATATGTATATCTATGTATATGTATATGTATATGTATATCTATGTATATGTATATGTATATGTATATCTATGTATATGTATATCTATATCTATGTATATGTATATCTATATCTATATCTATGTATATGTATATCTATATCTATGTATATGTGTATATATATGTATATGTGTATGTGTATATATATGTATATGTGTATGTGTATATATATGTATATATGTGTATATATATGTATATATGTGTATATATATGTATATATGTGTATATATATGTATATATATGTATATGTATATATATGTATATGTATATATATGTATATGTATATGTGTATATATATGTATATATATGTATATGTGTATATATATGTATATGTGTATATATATGTATGTATATGTATATGTGTATATATATGTATATATATATGTATGTATGTGTGTGTGTGTGTGCGCGTTTAAACATCATCCCCATGTCTATACCCAGAGAGGTGGGAGCTTTCAGCCGTTGGAAGAGTGCGCTCATGGACCACATTGTCAGAAGTCCAAGAGAGCTTCTGAACCTCAGTGTGCCATCCGTTGTGTACGCCATCCAGAACAACATGGCCTTCATTGCCCTGAGCAACCTGGACGCAGCGGTGTATCAGGTACCAGTGACAGCACCTTAGTATACTTGGCCAGTAACTGTACAGCATTACTGCACCGGTCCTGTAATGCTGTACTGTTCCTGTAACATTGTAGTGTTACCATGACACTGTCCTGGTACTATAAGGTTATATTACTGCAATGTAACTATGTTACTGATGAGCTGTGCAAGTCCTGCTACACTGTAGGCTAATGCTGTACTGCTGCTGTAAGGCTGTAACGTTACAGTAACGCTGTAGTGTGTTACTGTGATGCCGTTGGTGCTGTAACACTGAACCGGTCCTGTAACAATGCTGGTGCTGTAACACTGTTACTGTAACACCAGGTGACGTACCAGCTGAAGATCCCGTGCACGGCGCTGTGCACAGTACTCATGCTGCATCGCTCCCTCAGCCGGCTGCAGTGGTTCTCTGTCTTCATGCTGTGTGCAGGCGTCACCCTCGTGCAGTGGAAGCCTGTAGAGCTCACTAAAGTTCAGGTGAGACCTCACATGACTGTATCTCACCTGTGACTGCTGCGGAGCCACTTCCTTACGGGACACTACTGCTTATGAGACTCATGAGAGGCTTCAGGTAGCTCATGTTTTAGGAGACATGGATTACATCCAGTTATATAGTAGATTGTCTACTGTCTATTCTACAAGTTTACTTGTTTACAGTCTAGTATATAATGTGGTTGTTAGTTCAGTTTCATGAGTATTGTTAGAATTACAATAATAGTAATATCTAGATAATAATAAATAGATTATTACTAGTAGTAGTGTTATGAACATCAGGTGAAATATCCCAGAACAATCTGCGTGTACAGCAGTACTGCAGGATGTTGACTCACTTCTATAAATGTTTTTTCAGCAAAAAGTAAAAGTATCTTACAAATGTTCCTATGGGCAAGAAACGGTTATTATCCAACTGCTTCCTGATTGCTGACTGTAACATATCAAGAATTTAACTTCACACACAGGAAAATAAGATTTTAACAGAAATGAGATAAATGAAGAATGAACGTTAACCTCAGAGAAACTGAGAGGCCATTTTGAAATATGTTCACAGTAAGTCAAAGATGGTGATGTTTCTGCTGGAGCTTTTACTGTGTGTTTGTATGATCCACCATGGGAGAACACGACAACTCGGTGCCCCAAAATGCTCCTTTCCTCTCAAAATGTTTTCTTTAAACACTGGGTGTGAGAAGCATCACTGTAGCTGTACATATTTTCCCAGGTGGCGCAGAGCCCTTTAATGGGTTTCCTGGCTCTCACCATTGCTGTCCTCTGTTCAGGGTTTGCAGGTAGGAATGTTCTCACGTTTTATGTCATCACTTTTATCACCTTGCAGCTGTAGTAGTTTTGGTTTTCCTGAAACAGTCTTAACAGTGATGCAGTTTAAACCTGTTAAACATGCTTGCCTTACCTGTGGAACAGGTGTGTACTTTGAGAAAGTGCTGAAGAGTTCAGACACGTCGCTATGGGTACGTAACATTCAGATGTACCTGTCCGGCATCGTGGTGACTGCGGCCGGCGTATATTTGACCGACGGCTCACAGGTGATGGTGAAGGGCTTCTTCTTTGGATACACGCCCTGGGTGTGCATCGTGGTCTGTAAGTACTGGTGCAGCTTCCCTGCTAACGGACTGGCCTTTAGCACTGAGGGTACAATGCCTTTAATCCCAGCTCAGTGAATCACTGTCATGTTTATTCTCCACTAAAAACCTTTGGGCTTTATTGGAGCGTGAGGGTTGGAAATGCATTTAAAGTGTATTTTATGAAGAACAAGCTTTGTGACCAATGGCAGTAGGCACAGATGGAGCTTCTGGTAATTAAACGTAATGAAAGATGAGGATGTCTGAGGTACGAGGATGTTCCCTTGTGTTTCCTTCAGTTCTGGCCAGCGTAGGTGGGCTGTACACCTCAGTGGTTGTGAAGCACACTGATAACATCATGAAGGGTTTCTCAGCTGCCGCTGCCATTGTTCTATCTACCGTCGCTTCAGTCGTGCTGTTCGGCCTGCAGATCAGTGAGTGCATCAGCCACGCTACCCCTCTCTGTGCAATACACACCTTCTCCACTAGGGACAGTTTTGTACTCTGTATGACACTCCTGTTCTTCCGGGCAGCTGTGACCTTCGCTACAGGAGCCCTGCTCGTCTGCGTCTCCATTTACCTGTACGGTCTGCCGAAGCAAGACACCAGCGTGGTGGTGAGGCCCGACACGAGCAAGAGCACCCGGGAGAAGCTGATCACCGTGTGACAACCATCCGAGAGAGGAGCAGGGAGAGGAGTCTCTTTAACAACAGACTGCAAGACTCCGGTTTTCAGAGTGACTGAATCTCCTAGGCTGGTGGTGCTTGCTAGTCTGGGTACTAGTGTACTAGCATATGCCTCAGCAGAGGGCCAGACTGCTAGCAGGAACAGCCAAATCCCAAGAACCCAGACGTGGGAAGCGTTCGCAGTCGTTGCCCTAGCCAAGTGCTTTTTTTTGTTTGTTTGTTTGCTTTGGTGATGAGGGGAAGTGTAACCTTTTATATTTTAAACTCCGTATCATAGGAGAAACTCTTATATCAGCTTCAGGACATGAAGTCTGTCCCCCACGTGGACGGCTCATGTCTTTCTTCTTTCCAGTTGTGTTTTATTGACAGCATGACAGCAGCCAGATACTCTCATCAATGCCAAACGGGCAAGATCTCAGAATGTCACAGCCCAGTTGGGCTCAACTAATGTGAATATGTACTTGGATAAATGTATTTATTTTTGTTCCTGGAAGGATGTCCTGTACCCATGCTCTGTCCTACACACATTGAATACTTTCCTTTTTTTCTTTTGTAATGGAATAATTCTAATGATGATCACTGAACGGTTTTACGCTCCGCCCTGCCGAGGGGAAACGGATGTAATCATTCCACCTGATTTCACAGGTTTCAGTATGTCACAGGCTGGCTGTCCTCGGTGAAATGACTATGGCTTGTGAAGGAGAGAGGATCAGCTTTGCCTGTCGAAACCTTAGTATTTATAGTTGTAGAATTTTAAATATCTTCTATGGGTGAACAAGTATTACACTATTTTACGATCACATCTTCCTTTCAGGAAGGCACAGGGAGGAGAAAATTTGGTAATTCCAATAAATAATATCAAGATCGTTTAACATGTTTATATATGCACCTTTCAATACTTACAACACATTTGAAAGTTTTGTTTTTCTATAAAAACCAAACCACCACCACTGCTCACACCTACCTAAAATTACAGTGTGTTAGTTCTGCATTACTGGTTGAGGTACAGAACAATCTAGACTTACAACTTGTGTGTGGGTGTGGGTGTGTGTATTATCTATGACAGCACAATGTGTGTGCCACGGACAATATACTGCTGGTGTGAAATAGCACTGAACCAAGTGTTGCTGCCAGAAGACACCCCCCCCCCCGTTAAGGTGGAACAGAATTATTAAAGTTAAAGACACATGTAGTATTCAAAACTGATTTATTATTTAGTCATATCTTGTGTACAGGGTCATGTGTATATAATTATAACAGAAAGAGATGTTACCAACATTCAATTCTGATTTATCTGTGGAGACCATCACATTTTCTCCACTGGTGTAATGCCCAGAATCCTCATCCCATTGGCCAGCACTGAGCATGTGCATGAGAAAAGGCGGTACCTGGCCTGTCAGTCAAAAAAAATACATGGAGACAAGACTGAAAACAATTTATTTTTAGTAAGTGCTACTAGCAAAGGAAGGCTTTTGTTCTTATATTGTTCTTATAGCACTGTACACAAGTAACACGGCATACAGGTGTGGCTTTCTAAAGTCTTTGAAGTGTCACTGTTGAAACATGTCATCTGTGGCCTGTAACTGCAGCGTGTCGGAGATGAGTAGAGTTACAGGATGATTTACCTGCGCTACTGCTTGTGGGCTTCCCTTCACAGGCAGCTCCCGGTGAGCTGAAGAGACCAGGTGGCTGCGGGGCAGGGAGAGACTTGCTCACACATACCCACACACACACACACACTACATGTTCCCCATGCTGCAGCGGAAGCCTCTGCTCAGAGCCAAGCACTACATTCAGTTACATTCATCCGTTACTCTGCGATATGAAAAGCTGCATGTATTGTATATCACATCTGTCCAAGAAACCTAACTAGGACCAATGCAGGTTACTTTTTCTCCAAACATCCCCAACTCACTGTACCACATTTATAGGACTAGATGCTGTATTTAGTTCAGGTGAACCAGGTCATCAGAGCACAGGAAACCCTTTTATTTAATTGATGTTTTCCATACCAAACAATTCATCTCATACTTTTTTTTCTTCTTAATTTTAGTTCATTGTTCAGTGTTATTTTGTAAAGTGCTGTTTGTTAAAATGTTTCCAACCACTCTACCTGTCTACAGATCTGTGCTTTAACTGCTGTCCTACCCAAACCTGCCTGAGCAGCTCCATCAATTGAATCAGGGATTTAAAACAGGATCAGGTTTGATGTCTCTTCATATCGTCAGCAAAGGTTAAATGCAGAAACCCACACGTCAGCATTCTATTGTACTCCAACAGTAAAGTTCACGACAGCTGCTGTTGACAGACAGGTGGAATTAACACAGGAAGTAGCGTGGGTCATGGGGTCACGTGTTCCCAGTGTACGATGATGTGATTGGTTCATACCACAGAGTGATCAGGAAGTTGACCAGGTGTTTTGGCTGCAAATCTAGTGCAGACTGCAGGAGTACTTCGTCATACCTGGGGACACACATGTAAGAGTTACACACATGTAGGAGTTACCCTCTAAGAGCCAGGAAACTGCTCCACAGAAGTTCAATTGGTGCTATTCATGCCCAGTGTTGCTAATAATCAGTGAAAGCTAGACAATTGTGCAAACTGCTCCCTTATATTTAAACTTAGCCTCCAATGAAGTCTCTTTTCTATTATAGCATCTTAGTACATAGGAACCTAGGAGGTGGCCAGTCCCCTCCCCTATAGGATCTGCTACACGACAGCATCCCCTGCCCACAGGGGGCACCACTGAGCAGGTGAGCTCTTTACCTCAACAGGTGTTGGAGCACTGCAAGGCTTCTGCTTTCTTGAAGATGCCTGGGGTCAGAGTGTGTGTGACTGACACTGGAATGCATCCTCAGCAAGCTGGAGTTGACAAAAACACATTTACCCATGAACAGCTGCACAATCCAGCCTTCACACTGATTTTGAGTTTGCCAGCATGATTATAGCTGTGTGTGAGGATGAGCAAACGGTAGAAAGTGTTGCTGACCTGCAGAGCCGGGCGTGGGTGTACTGCAAGAAGACTCCAGTGTCCCCCTGAGCCTGGAGCACCTGCTCCCAGTTAAACTTATAATCAGAGACAAGTGGCCCCTTAAAGTCCTGTACACACACACACACACACACACACACACACACACACACAACTATCAAATCATCCAGAATATAAAGCAAACAGATTATTTTCAAACTGTTTAGTATTGCCCAAAAACTGTTCTTTAGCCCAGTGTTTCCCAACCCAGTTCTCGGGGCACACCAGACAGTTCCATGTTTTTGCTCTGCCCATGTTACCAATACATTAGGTTGGAGCAAAAACATGGAACCGGCTGGAGTGCCCCGAGGACTGGGTTGGGAAACACTGCTTTAGCCTGTATGTCCATGGCTGAGTGTGTATAAACAGACCATAATTTTGAAGGTTTCTGAAGAACAAAATAAAAGCAATGGAGGGTCATAGAGACGCCATTTGATTCCCCAGAACAAGCGTCTGTAAAGCTCACTTTCGGCATGGGCAGCCATGCACAATCACATTAGTGTTTAAACAGGACCAGAACTTAAATATCCAATAGAAACAAGAAACCTATTCAGACAGACATCATGTCTGAGGTCGTTCACACAGTCATACGTTTTGTTTATAAGAGCGTGTGAGACCCTGCTGACACAACCAGGCAGAAGAATGTGTGTGTGTGTGTGATGATGTGTTGACGTGGTTGTACCTGTACAATTAGAGCACTAACACCTATCAGCTCTGCTGTGACGGCAGGGTCAGACAGCTGTTTAGAGGCTGGAGAGAGAGAGAGAGAGGTTCAGAGATAGAAAGACAGATGGAGAAAGAGTGCATTAAGGTGCATGTGTGTGTATGCTCACCCATACTGTTGGAGTGTGTGAGTCTGTGTGTCTGTCCTCTTGGATTGGGGTATGTGTGTGTGTGTGTGTGTCTGTCCTCTTGGATTGGGGTATGTGTGTGTGTGTGTGTGTCTGTCCTCTTGGATTGGGGTATGTGTGTGTGTGTGTGTGTCTGTCCTCTTGGATTGGGGTATGTGTGTGT
>JAOXYF010000005.1:59168-69397 GCA_028565775.1 Sternarchorhynchus goeldii
TGTGTCTGTCCTCTTGGATTGGGGTATGTGTTGGTGTACGCTTGGAGTGGCACATGTGTGGAGGTGTGTGTATCTGTCCTCTTGGATTGGGGTATGTGTGTGTGTGTGTCTGTCCTCTTGGATTGGGGTATGTGTTGGTGTACGCTTGGAGTGGCACATGTGTGGAGGTGTGTGTATCTGTACTCTTGGATTGGAATGTGTGTGTGTGTACGTGTGTGTGTGTGTGTGTGTGTGTGTCCGTACTCTTGGACTGTTGTATGTTTTGCAGCATCCTGTTACGAGCTTCATCCAGCACGTCCTCCAGGAAAACCACGTCTCCACTGCGTGTGCTCATGCCCTGCACCCGCCCGAAGGGCACATGAACACATCTGACACACACACACACACACATTTATATATGGATGCATGCACACACAAACACATAAGTATTCACATATGCCTATTCACACAAAAAAATTACATAAACCTCAACACCACTAGAGACATATAGGAGAATCCAGAGATGATTCCCTCTGTGTTCCAACACAATCAACTAAACTTCATCCATCACAGAATGTTGAACTCAACCCATCAACTATCAATCTTCCACAATACACTGTATTTGTATTATGCACGATGACCTCTGTGTTCTATATGATGACCTCTGTGTTCTGGTTAACTGGGTGAGGGGTGTGGAGCTCTGGTGGGCGTGGTTAACTGGGTGAGGAACATACCCACCTCTCAGCCCAGTCATGTCCCAGCATCCGCAAAATCTGAAACAGCTGTCGGAAATGGCTGGACTGACTCTTGTCTGTCTAATAAGGGAAGAAAACCAAGATTCAGCTTCAGTAATATATGAACATACACACACCCGTCTTTCTATGGGACTCAATGTGAGTATCCTTCTAATAAAGTGTGTGTATGTGTATATCTTACCACATAAATCATGTCATCAAAGTTGAACATCTCTTTTCGGTCTATAGCTGCAGCGATATCCCTGAAAATTACAATTAATAAACGTGAACGATTCACAGCAAACTACTGATCATCATGTTTGGATCTATGAAGGCAATATTCACTCTGATGTGTCTTGCTCAGCACCACAGGCTGATCTGGGTTCATGCAGAACAGTGGGCGTGTAGGGTGTTGAGGTAGATCACGCCCCTGCACAGGAAATGAGATACGCAAGTGAGTGTGTGTTTTGGTGACATACCTGGTGATATACAGAGAGGTACCATCACTGCGTAGTACAGTAGAGTATGATGACAGATCACCAGCTTCAGACAGATCTACCACACCTGTGCCCTTCCTGGTAATCAACCAATCAGAATGATCTCTGTATGAATACTTCCCATACAGTGACCAATCACAATGTGTGTGCATGTTCACGTTGAGACATACGCCGTCATCTCCAGCAAGCCTTGGGACTGCAGGTCCTTCAGTACATCCTGAATTTGACTCTGATGGAAAGATTCTCCTGAGTAATGGTCAAAATGAACTCCTAAGCGCTGAACATGAGAGTAACAGAGAGAGAGAGAAACACAATGAGTGTGAAGAAGAAAGAAATAGAGAGGATGTGTACACACTGTGTATACTGATGTAGTTTCTACGGCCCTACCTCATAAATACGCTTATACTCCTTAACAGTAATCTCTCTGAACTGTTTCCATAGCGACAGAGCTTGTTCATCAAGCTGTTCCAGCCGCTGGAAGAACTGTGCTGCGGCCAATCGGATGCTCTCATCCTGCTCTGCCTCCTTGTTCACCTGGACATACACCTGTGACACATGCAGCCAGCGTGTGGTCACATCAACATAAAGTCACATGGTCGCCCATCACACACCTGTCTGTGTGTGGTGTGTGTGTGGGGCATGTGTTACCACACCTCGAACAGGTGTTGAAGTGCATTCTCTCTCAGCTTGTCCTGGGACCCCAGCCTCTGAAATCCAGCTCCCAACAGACCTAAAACACACACACACACACACAGGTTTGACTGGGTTAGTGACTATACAAGGCTGATGTTGTGCATTGGTTTGACTGGTTTAGTGACTACACAAGGCTGGTGTTGTGCACTGGACTGACTGGTTTGCCATTTTCATCCGCTCACCTACCGAACTGCATCCCCCAGTCACCCAGGTAATTTACCCGGATGACCTCATTTCCCAAGGCCTCCTTCAGGTTGGCAATGAAGTTTCCTGAATAAAGTAGAACAGTCAATGCCAGCCATTAAGACATGGATATAAAAAGGGCTCCCTCTACTGGCAACTGAAAGAACACTTCAGTGATGGGCTCACCAATTATGGTAGATCGCAGATGACCAGCATGAAACTTCTTGGCAATGTTTGGTGAACTGTGAGACAAAAAGCACTGAAACCTCTGCTCTTTGAAAAAAATTGTAGAATATAAAGGTTTTCTTAATTACACATCATTAATATATAAACGTTTTACAACACCCTCTCTTTGGTATTGATGGTATACATGTTTTCTCCCCCTTTTTAAGACCTCCAAGCCAGCTCCCCCTAGTTAATGTGTGCCACCTCCCAGGCAGCGCTACCTGTACTCCACCAAGACTCTCCCTCTACGCAAACGTTGAAGGATTTCGCTCCTCACCCCAAACCCCTGAGGCTCGTTGTGCACCGACTCCAGCAGTTTCTACAGGACCAGCAGACAAGAGTCGCATTTCAACCCTCAGCAAAAATCTACAGAATATTCCATATGTCCCCCTCGATCCCCAATGATCCCCAACAGAAATGCCAAGACTGTACAGGGTAATGAGAAGCATGGTTATTTTTATGTTGTCTGCAAGAAGAGACAGAATGAACTCTTCACCTCTGCAAGGAGCAGTTTGTTTATCCTGAAGTTTATTACTCCTTGGCCAGAAAAAACGTCCTCGATCACTCCATTCCCTCTCAGCTACAGCGGAGCAGAGACACAATCAAATCATCATGCACAGAAATAACAAACACTGTAATCCTTTATATTTACTGGAGCCAAACACATTTTTCTTAGTTTATCCTGTGACAGCTAATGTCAGCATGGTCACAGGTAACTAAGCAACAGTGATTTACCACCTGTTGAGCCAGACATGCTGTTTGAGTGGGCAGGTCCCCATCAGGTGCCAGGACTCCATTCTTCACCAGAGAGCTTACGGCCAACCGGAAACCAGGGGTCGACCTGTAGGGTAAGTGATGACATAATATTGCACGCCTGTTGCATTCTGGAGGCAGGAGGGGCAAGACAAATATTGAAAGTAAAAAACTAACTCAAGATATAATACAACAATAATGAATATGTTCATCTTACAACGATGCTGCACTTTGTAAAGATACATCGCTGATCGCTGCCTGAGCACACGGCATTACCGGTAGAGATATACTTAACTGTTTCTTTGACACGGGGACGACAGAGAAAAGTGGAATGAAAACGTCTTCATGTTGTCCATAGATTCTTGAGAGCTGCGGGGAAAATTGTGGTTAAGTTTATAATGTCTGATTATACCAGTGCTTAAACACTAGGGCTACTCATTCCGTTTTTTTATGCTAAGACATCCCAGCGTCATGGGAGATCACTCACAGTTGGACGTAAACTAGCATTTGGAAATTGCTAGCTAGCTTAGCTAGTTAGTTGCTGTAACTTGCTCAGGCGACAGAAATGGTTACCTGCTCTGCAATACTTCTTCTAAAAAAACAAGCCATGTACATAGATATACACCGACAGCATCTGGAGCTAAGTACAAGGAAACAATAACGAAAACAGCATGTCCACAGTGTAAGGACTAATGTGACATTGTGAAGCTAACCATCGTTATACTCGTAAAACGTCACAGTTACCGTTTCAAAGTAATAGCCTCATCTTTTCTTTAATGGTCTGTCTTATTGGTGAAATATACATAGAGTTTAAATAATCTGCTGGGAGAAACATTCATCAACAAGATTTTACTGAATTTATTTAAACTGCTGGACTAAACGGTTTAACGTTACGTGTCACAAATGATCCGCCGAATTTACCGGTCGTTCGGTTACAGTGTGACAAGCTTATAAACAATTTAGGTCGAATTTCTAATATAATCCATTTAAACTGTCTGTAGGGGAATATTGAGCTTCAGTCATTTTTTATTCTAAAATGCTTTTAAGTTTCATGGTTGTGGTCTCTAGCTTCCCAATATGAATTCTCACCACCCTACGGTCTCTGTAATGTAGTGACTTACAGTGACGATTCCAGATTTTACCACTTCCACTAACATAATATTGAGCGGTTCTTAACTGTGTCTAAACCTGTTTTCGCTTAAGGAACTTAAATGTAGCTGCAGTGTCATAATAAAATAAGGTTAAAAGGTTAGACAACCATAAATGAACACATTAGTTGTACTATTCTACCTAACATTTTGCCAGATAGACTAGCCAGCTTTCATACAGTTTGGTCCATAAATATTTGGACAGACAGCATTTTTCTAGTTTTGGTTCAGCACACTACCACAATGAATTCAACAAAACAATTCAGATGCAGTTGAAGTTCAGATTTTCATCTTTAATTCAGTGAGCTGAACAAAATGATTGCATACAATTTTGTGAGGAACTAAAGCATTTTTAAAACACAATCCCTTCATTTCAGGGGCTCAAAAGTAATTGGGCAAATTAAATAATTGTAAATAAAATGTTTATTTCTAATACTTGTTTGAAAACCCTTTGTTGGCAATGACTGCCTGAAGTCTTGAACTCATGGACATCACCAGATGCTGTGTTTCCTCCTTTTAATGCTCTGCCAGGCCTTTACTGTTTTCAGTTGCTGTTTTCTGTCTGAAGTTTAGTCTTTAACAAATGAAATGCAAATGAAAGGCTCAATTGGGTTTAGATCAGGTGACTGACTTGGCCATTCAAGAATATCCCACTTTGCTTTAATAAATTCCTGGGTTGTTTTGTCTTCATGTTTTGGGTCTGTATTATGAAACGCCGAGCAATCGGTTTGGCTGGATTTGAGCACACAGCATGTCTCTGAATACCTCAGGGTTCATCCGTCAGTTTCTGTCCTGTGTCGCATTACATTTACATTTATGGCATTTGGCAGACGCTCTTATTCAGAGTGACTTACAAAATCACATCACATCACATCACCAATAAACATTGTGGCCTAATGCCACTGGCAGCCCTGCATGCCCAAGCCATCACACTTCCACCTCAAATCAACTCCAGACCTTTTATCTGCTTAATTGAGAAAGACATAATTAAGGAATTGCCCAAACCTGAAATAGCCTTCGAGTCAAGTGTCCAATTACCTCTGGTCCCTTTAAAAACAGGGTGACGCATGTTAAAGAGCTGAAACCTCTAACTTCTAAAACTTCTAACCCCTTTATCCAATTTTACTGTGGATACCCTCAAATGAAAGCTCTAAGTCTGGACTTTGTCCATTACGTAACTATAACTTGAATATGTTTCAGTAAACAGAAAAAAAAATTGTGTCAGAGTCCAAATATATATGGACCAGTATAACTGGAATACTGATCCTGGATCGATATGTTGGCTGACTTTTTAACTGATGGATCATAAGTGGTGAGAGTAAATTGGGTGTTATCAGAAGCCCTTTTATCTTCTACTGGTTCCCCCAGAGGTGTGTTCTCTTTAAGAAGTGTTTGCTTTATACAGATATGATCAGTGTGAGGGCACATATCATTAAATTTGTAGATGATTGTCACTGTGTCCCTGCTTAGCAGGAATGATGATCATCATGATCACATGGTCTTTACTTTAATGCTGTAATGAATGGTATAAACATTCCTTCTTGGATATCAGGAAATAAATTATTTTAGAAAGAAACCCTCCTCCACTTCTCTTGCAGTTATCTATGACCAAGATCAGCACCCTCTCCTCTCATTTGTACCTGGATATATAATTACTAATATTTGTTTACACAAGATACAATTTTACAGTAACAAAGCAAATCTTAAATGTTGACCATGTAAACTCTTTATTTGTATATCTTCTTAACATAAAGGTACACAAGCAATAAAACCATATGGGCCAGGGGTAAATGGGGCAAAAAGAGGGGGCATTTCAGTCAAAATGTTTGAACGATTTGTACATGAGAAATACTGCAGAGTCCAGATGCATTTTCACAAAGTCGAGAGGTCCTTTAGGTCGGCCCTGACCACACAGCCACAAGACACACTGCAATCATGGTATGATTAGCCAACGTGAGCAAACATTTTTAAAGTAAAAAGGGTAGATTTAATTTAAAAAATGGAAATTAAACCATGAGTGACAAAGGTGATGAGGGGGGAAAAAAGCATAATAATAAATATCAAGGCTGAATAACTAAAATACCAGCTGCCACATGTCTGAATAGTTCTGGAAATATGTACTGACTGAGGCAGGAAGTGTTTCAGACAGCTGCTTCGAAGAGAGGGTGGTTTAAAAATCAGACAGAAGCCTTGCACACGCCCTGCATTCCATGGCCAGGACAGTGGCTTTGCTGGTAGCCCAGGAAGACCCTTGTTGCAACTCCAGGGTTACCACGGTTACCACAGGCAGAGAGGCCAATGATGCAGAGCAGAAACCAGCGAGGTGACTGGAGTTCTGGGACATTCCAGACTTCTCATGACACATCTGCAAAGGGGGGTGGTAAACAGAGACAAAGAGATGCCAAGTGAGTGGGCGCTTGTGTGCGGAGTGAAGGTGTGTGTGTGTGTGTGTGGGGGGGGGGGGGGGTGTGTGTGATCAATAGAGCAGGAGTAAAGAAAAAAGATGGACAGTGTGAATCAGAACGTGCTGGTGGGTTAGGCTCAACTCACAGCTAGCTGGCTGCTCACCAAACCTTCGCATCAACTGGTCATGGGTGAACTTCACAAAAGCATCGTACTGTTCTAAAAAGAAACACAGGTAACAATCAGACAACAGTCAAACTCTGAGCAGGGGAGTCATCACTTATTTCATTCCTCATCAAGGGACAAAACTGTTACAACAACTTTCCATAGTGACAGACGGAGAACAAAACCGGTAAAGAGCTGTGACCTTACCTGCGAGTTTTGTGGTGAGGATCTCTTCGTACTCCTCACGCACCTTTTCCTCACGCTCCTTCAGCAGCCGTTCACAAATCATGCCCACCTGTCTGAGGGTGAACAGCGGCTGCTCTCGTCTGGAGGGGGACGAAGCACCAGATGCGGCTGGGGGGGTTTAAGGCTCGTCACATCGGTTTGCCACACACACAGTGTTACTCATTATACACTCTGAAATCCAGCAGTTGAGATTATAGGACATAGCCTGTAAAAAAGACTAGACAAAAGTCTAGCCACAGCAACATTTAAACACGCAATAAAACTGTTTTATCTGGATTAAAACGCACCAGACCTTTAAATTGGGTAGTAAAGCTGAACCTGAAGACATTCATATATTTAGAGATTTCTCGTGTAAGCTCTGCATATTAGTGTATTTGTCAGTCTGGTGACCCTGTTGCAGTGCTGAGGTGATCTTCCAGTCAAGGGCAGTTGCCAGGGGTTACCTGTGAGTGGGGCATGGGTGGGGGTGGCAGCCTGGGCTGGTAGACAACAGCTGCCCTCTGCTGGCTGGGAGCTGCTCTCCAGGTGCCGCCTCTTCTGCATCCGCTTATACTCCTGCTTGATGTTGTTCAGGATTTGCTCTGCAAGAGGGACAAAACCTCCCTTATTTCAGTCATGTTAATGGAAAACAGTGTGTGTGTAATTTCAATGTTCTACAGTATGTCATACATGTTCAGTGGTAGCAGGCATCTGATACCCAACCCCAACCCTGAGAGGGCTTGTAAAGGCTCAACATACAGACACCACCAACTGCATAATCCCTGACCTAGTTTAAAAAACAAATAACAAAACTCCAGTCTGGTTTTGAAATTTCTAGACCAATCAGCACAGGCGCATCATTTAGTAAGCAAATCTGCTCTGGAAGAATTTTCTTGCTGGTGCTTTCATTCTCCTCCTGCCTGGATTAGTTAAGAGCCTGATGTACTCACTAGTAGGGGGGCATTTTGTTTGTCATTCTGAACAGCAATGTGCCAAACAATATTCAAGTGAAACCATGTTAGACACATGAGAAAACCAAATACCACCCTGACACCAAGCTTGCATTGTACTGTGGACAGCATACCACAGTAGCTGTGTAGCCTACTAGGTTAATCCTTGTTATGTCACAACTCTAGCAAGGGTTCAGATAAGACCCAATATGAACCATCTGGTGGGATTTCATCATGTTCTAGCCATCATTCTAGAGGTCATGTATAAATCCTAAATGGAGTTGCCCTATTGACAGCAAGTTATCAGCTTGATCTCTTGGAGATGGTTCTTCAACAAGAAATTGATTACAGATAAACAAAAGCATTCCTGACACCCACTCCAACCCAGACACGGGCGCGCGAAGGCAATCCCTCACTCTTGAAACTGGTTTAATAAAAAATGGTGACGTGAGTCGCCAGTCCATGACCCTTGGACTTTTTTTCAGGAAAAAAAGACAAGAGGCCATCTTGGCTGTGTGAAGGTTTCTTGATAAGGTTTTCCCACATGTAACGTTTTTTTGTTGTACCCAACATGACACCAGCTGTTTCAATAAAACCAGAAAAAGAAATAGGTTGTGTAGACACTACTACCTCTTTATTACTGTCTATAAGGAAGATGTTTGCTAGGTTACCTAACTAGCTAGCTATCATGGCTAACTTACGCAGCTACAAGGGCCATTTAACTCCTCAGATCTAATGTTAGCTAACTATATTCAGGGGTATGCCACATTTGTAGCGTTAACTAGCTACATTTATTTATCTTGCTAGGCAACTGAATAGTTAATATTCAACTTGTTTGCACTACTAAGTAGCTTGTTGGATGCATTACGCATTGCTAAGCTAGATAGCTAGCAAGCTGACGAACTAGCCAGCCAAGTAAAACAGCTTAGCTGTTAGATCGATAGCTAGCTAACAAGCTATTCAAAAGTATTAGCCAGTCTCTCTGAAGATGCCATCACAATTTATCGTTAGCCACCCACAAAGACAGAAAGCTGGGGGCGGGGAAAACCGCTGTAAAAAAATGCCAAAAACACATTATAATACGCAGATATTTCTTTTCAAATCTACTTATTTCACCTGTGGTGAGTCTGGTAGACACATCTCCAAACGGCGATGGATCCATACGCAGATATTTTTGTGGGGAAGAGGTAGAAGTCGATGGTGACATTGGGGTACATCGTCTTCGTTTCGGGGACGCCGGATTCATCAAAGGATCGAAATCCATAGTCCGTTTTAGAGTGGCCCCGCATGCCATTCTGGTTTATTACAACCAAATATTCAAATGCAGTTATAATCCGTGTGAAGGACACAAATTAAGCAGACAAAATATTCGCTGAAGCCCTCCTTGTAGACAAGATTGCTTGCTTGCTTGTTTTCTCTCTCTCTCTCTGGAGACCGTCGAAATTAACTTCGGTTTTTTAGATTCCTGAACACCTTTTCTCCCGAAACAAAGTCTATAACAAACTGAATCATAACAAAAACACAAAACTTTGAATGTTTTACATTTACACTTCGAAAAATTGACGATTAAACCGGATTCGCCTCAGACTACAGATTTTGACTCGTCTCTTGTTTTTCTTGAGTGATCGCTAACCGGCCAGCAAATATGGCGTGGAAACAAAACATTAGGGAAGTATGAAGATCTGCGCAAGCGCGTTAGCTTCCACGTGTGTAGGGAAATGTAGTGTGACTACTACCTCAGTGTATGCAACAGTGCGTCATTGAAACAGAGAAAGAAACTACGTAACCCATGTAACACTGTGACAACATTTTTTCTTAGGTTTAAATGCCTCCATTGGTGCCTTTGTACTGATTGTTTAATTTAAAAAAGGTGACGGTACACAGAAAACACGGAAAATCCATAGATCTTATATAAAAGTATACATGTATATAGAAGTATGTATTCATGTGTATATAGTCTATGGAAAAACCCAAATCTCCCTGCACTCGGAAAGGAGTTTTCAGTGTATTCTGTGACGATATTAAACTGTGTGAGATGAATCCTAAATTGTGTATAAATTGTGATTTAGAAGGATCAACAAAGCTTAACAAAGCACAGTTCTGACTGAAGGATTTCCAGAACTTTCACTGGGGTATTATGGTTATGTCATTTATAGATTCTTATGTGTAGTGGTAGCTTTGCATAGTTTAACCGAAGTCTCTCTCTCTCTCTCTCTCTCTCTCACTCACACACACACACACACACACACACACACACACACACACACACACACA
>JAOXYF010000005.1:79957-101891 GCA_028565775.1 Sternarchorhynchus goeldii
CCTACATGTGAACAGTAATCACACTCCTACATGTGAACAGTAATCACACTCCTACATGTGAACAGTAATCACACTCCCACTTGTGAACAGTAATCACACTCCTACATGTGAACAGTAATCACACTCCTACATGTGAACAGTAATCACACTCCTACATGCTTCTTTCGAACGGCTTCTGTTTTGTTTCACAAGCAATTCCTGCTTTTTAATCAGATTTGAAAAATATAAAAATTAGTTGTGCTGACTTTGTCTGATTTGGCTCTGTAGTATAATGTTTTATAGCGGTTTGTCTGTCTGATTTGGCTCTGTAGTATAATGTTTTATAGCGGTTTGTCTGTCTGATTTGGCTCTGTAGTATAACGTGTTTTATAGCAGTTTGGTCTCCATGTTTCAAGTAGGCGTTGGCAGAAATATGTCTCAAACTTGTTCTCAATCAAAAGAACCAAAAAAAGGAAAACCAAACAAAAACAATTTTGTTTTTTGTGTGTTACAAAAGGTAATGCTAGTAAAATGGCGTGTCTGTTTTTTTTTGGAGGGAAAAGTCTTTTTTTTTTTGCTTTTCATTTGGCTTGTATTCTTTGCTGTTTGTCTGCTCAAATAAACATACGCACCAGTGTACCAAACTCAAATAAACATACGCACCAGTGTACAAAAACTCAAATAAACATACGCACCAGTGTACAAAAACTCAAATTGTGTTTCAAATTCATGTTTCGGCAAATTCTCTCTTCAAATTACTTACTAATTTGGTAAAGCAGCGAGTGACCGCAATGTCTGAGGTGTGAGGAGGACCTGCGGCAGGAACATGCTGTCAGCCCTCACAAAGAACCACACACCTCAACTCCACATCCTAGCCACACTGATGTATGTACAGTAACATACTTCCATCCTCCCACTCTTTCTTTCAGTCAAGACGCCTGTCAGTAATTAACCTCTGACAATCTGATTGGTTTTCTAAAAAAGCTTCTGATGCCCGACACGCCTCAGTCTTTTTCGATTGGTTGGCAGGTGGGAGGGAAGAATGTTTGATCTCTTTCTCTGGTGGAGGTGAGGCTGGTATGGCCCTGGCACATGTAGCATTTGTGCCAACACACTAATGGACAACGAGCTGAAAGAGGCGTTTCTCGTTCCTGATTGACATTCCGTCATTGGAGCCTATTCAGTTTAAATGCTCTTGCATGTCTCCCAGATTCTGTAGTTTGTTTGCTTGAGACTTTAGTGTAAATGTGGTTTTGATGTTTTGCCCCCCCCCCCCCCACACACACACACACACCTTAATTGTTTATTTTTTTAACTACAGGTGACCACCCCTTCCAGTTTACCCACTCACTTTTAATATCACCCAGAGAAAAAAAAAAGCACCACTTCTGCCTTTGTCCTCTAGGGGGAGCCTATTTTATGCATGCCAAGCAGTAGGGAGTTAGCAGAGAATGAAGCATATTTTTCTTCCCCTTTTCACTTTAGTTGTTTTGATCTTCTCTTTTTGGATGGTGTGTTGGTGGTATTTGATGTGAATGTCTGTCTAATCTGTTTTCCTTTTGTTACCTGACTAGCAGGGAAAAGGGGTGGAGGCGGGTCATGACAAGTCTCTGTGAGGGAGGAGCGACTTGCTAGCGGAGCCCTGGGACAGAGCAGACAGCGGTAAGACCAGCATCCGGCTCCTCTCTTCCTCCTGCTCCACTCTTCCTCCTGCCGTATGGAAACAGCTACACCTAGACTGCCACCTAAGATCACCCCAGCAAAGCTTCGGCTTGGTGTTTGGTTTTTACTATTCAATGCTGTTTGTTTGTTTGTTTGTTTTTGTCTGTTTGTTTTTGTTTTTTAAACAATTCATGACATGTTCCAGTGCCCTGTGTCCTTATTCCCCCAAAGACAATAGCCTGCCACTCAGAGTAACTGACAACACTATAGCTGCCCGCAAGAATTCTTATCCTTTATGGAAAATGTGTTTTGCACTTTGTGTGTTTTGAGGTGGATTGGAGGGTCTTGATGCTGTTGTCTACTTTATTTAGTTAGTTAGTTTTTTATTTGTTTGTTTTTTAAATAATGTTTTGCAGGTTTCTTAGGTGTAAACCACCTGGCCTGATTGGTCAGGCATTCCAGGAAAATGGTTCATTTAAGAACCTTTTAGTTTGCTTCTTTGTTTTTGTTTGTTTGTTTTTTAAAGGGTCTGTTAACTACCTCAGTGTGGAGGCGGGAGACTAACCCTCTCTGTGACGTTTGTACGGAGACTCTTAACCAATGACAGCAGGGCTTTTCTACTCCACTTTATGCAGACGGGCGAAGCGCAGAGCCCAATGTACTTTAGTGTATTATAGCTGTTTTATAACGCTGTTCTGATGATGCTGCGAGCAGTCAAACTGTGCGTGTGCGTGTGAGCGAGCAGTCAAACTGTGTGTGTGTGTGTGCACGTGTGTGTGTGTGCGTGCGCGTATGCACGTGAGGGAGAGAATGACACTCAGATGATGAGTCTAAACAAGCCTGGCCTTTGTCTCCTCTCAGCTCCCTAAGCTGCCCCCTCCCAGAGTGTGTAGTTACTGGTTGTATTATAATTTAGGATACTTTTATTTCTTTTTGTAAAGCTTTGAACATAAAGGATAAAATTACTTTTTGAAAAGGTTTTAGCATTTTTCCCCTCCAATAAATGAGTCAATAAGTCTTATTTTTTTCCTATAAAGAGAGCCTTTTTTTGGCTGTAAAATTGATTGTTTGGAAAATGATCATGTTTGTTTGTTTGTTTGTTTGTTTACCAGGGTCTACGTTAACATGCACAACAAAAACTGAGGCACCCTCTGAAAGGGTAAAAGTTCAGCAACATGATGACCAGTAGAACTAACCTGGTTACAGGCAACAAATGGCTTCCAGTAGCCAGAGGCTGCTACTTAGCAGTCCTTCATATGAAAAGCGCTTCAGTGGCCATGACAGCATGTCTGCAGGTGCAGCGGTGGAGTGGCCCAGAGGCCCGAGTACAATCCATAGTGATGCCACAGTGGCTTGAGAGCTTGTGCTTGTGCTTCCCCATCCTCACCTCTAGAGGGTCACAGCACTGCACAGGCTGGGTTTCCCCGCTTCAAACCCGTGTCGCTCGTTACTGAAGTCATGTCAGGCCTCAGTTCACTAAGCTTCATAGAAGCTTTGTAGTGATGAGATCTTCCTAAAGGTAGTGTTTGAAGGAATAGTCACGCCAATGTTTTCCAGTCATCTTTCCTAGTGCACTTTTTTTTCTCCGTTACACATGTGTTTGAGTGGGGAAGAGCTGTTGAGTAATCCACAGAGGGTCACTCCAGGGAGGAACCTGGGAGATGAATCAAACCTGTCAATCACTTCCTGTCTGTCTGTTCATCTGTTTAGTGGACCATGTGCCAGAGCATGTGGGCCAGCTGCTATTAAGGACACTCAGTATTCTGCTCTAAAGTGCTCCTGTTGAGCGATGGACCCTGCAGTAAACCAGGTCCTCAGGTCCCAGCATCCGGGCCATGTTTTTGCTCCAACCAAGCCATTAAGAGCACCGAACACCTGATACAGGTGTGTTGGGACAGAGCCAAAATGTGGACTGTGTGGTGGATCCTGAGGAGTTAAAATGACTGGTCTAAAATCTCTGCCCTGTAGTCCAGTTCAAGGTTGGTGTGGAGAGTGCCACCACCTCTCATGTTCCAGGCTGTGTAACACGGTGCCATGTTGAGCATGTTAGCAGTAGCACCGTGAGCTAATACAAGCAGGCTTCACAGGTTTAAGGGGATACTTAAAATAAGCTGGTTGTGTTATGAATTACAAAACGCTGTAGACGACTGGATGTTGTAGACAACAGATTAGTCCTGCATCCCATTACATGTGTTTTGTTGTTGTTTGTTTCCCTCCCACTCCAAAGGATGTCATGAGTTTTAAATGAACTATTGGTGCATACATGTTTTTGCATTCTTGCAAATAAATTGTTTTATACTGTAAAACTGTGTTGGAATGATTTCAGTACAAACCACTTAGATTAGGCTCTTAACAAATTTTCCATTTTTCCTTAATATAACCATACTAGTGTTGTTTCTATTAGTAAATAAAATGGAAAAATTAACCCACATCTGCTTCCATGCTTGACTAATATAAGAGTTTGAGCAATATTTAATTTCAGGTGAAAATTACTGCATTTCTGGCATTGTGTACTTTCTGGTGCAGTTTAATCCGTGTGATTGGAAACATTTATGTATTGGTGGGGGGCTGTCAATCAATATTACTTTTTCCTTATGTGGACGAGTGGTTGCATGTGCTGCATCTTGGAGAAACACCAGGATGCACTATGGGAAGAAGGCAAGCCAGGGAGGCAGAATGAGGCTGTGATGTTCTGCTGGGAAATCTTGAGATCCATCATTCGTGAAGATCACAGCCCTTTGTGGCAGCAGTATTTCCCAATGGCAATAGCCTCTTTCGGCATGTGTGGCATGTGCAGGAAAAATATATATTTTATCGACCATTTATGTTTGCCTCTATTTAACATTACTTAGTTATGTCCATCATAAATGTGTCCCAGTGTGTGTTTGTGTATTATATATATATATATATATTATATATATATCATTCTTTCATTCATTATATATAAGGTTACGTACTATATGTATTACGTCATGGGTGACTCTAAATCATGAATGAGAGCAGACGACAGAGCGCAGACAGAGCGTGCCCTTTGTATCTATGATGGCTTATGTCCGCATTTGTGCCAGTGTACTGCAAGTACAAGGTTGAACTTCCACATTTAACTACCTACTGCAAGTTAACATCAGAATATAAATATGGTCATTAACAACCATGTGTTTGAAGATGTAAAAGTCTCAGCTAGAAAGAGCCAGTTACCAACAAAGCATCAAAGCGTAAGCATATTAATTTCATTGATTCCGATTATCGGAGCCGAATTGCTAGTTTTTTTCCACACACCTGCATCCAGATGAAGTTGAGGAAGGTCACGTGGAGGAACTGACGTAGAGGGTTTATGGGCAGATCGCAGTGTTGACGAATCCGACCGTGTGAGTTCGACGCATGTGCGACACGATTGGTCTAAGCGCGCGATTTGATTTGAAAACATTGTTTCGTTAGGTCGAGCTGAAGCCCTAGCTAGCTAGCTAATATCCAGCCGTGGAAACAGGCGCTGTGCCATGGATATTAACTTTTATTTGCAGTAAGTAATGTAACAGAGGCAAACATGAATGGTCGACAAAAGTTTTTTTTTTGGATTTTTGTCTTATAATAACTAGCAACGTATTGCCGTAACGTCGCAATTTTGCATGGTAGACATAGCTAGCTAGATATTTACCCGTAATGCAATAGGAAATTAGCCACTTGGCTAGTTAGCGATTCATAATTATATAACTGGTTTGAGGTGTTTACTGTACTGTTTTATACCAACGTTATTATTATTATTACTAGAAGCTTCGAAGCGAGTGTGAAGAACTACGCTGGAGAAGATCCACTTGATCCGTGGGATAAGTGAGTAACTATAGTAACAGGTTAAACTAGCTGACAACCTATAACGGCACAGTGATATTTACATCCACTTCTGCATAGTGAAACCGACCGCATATCTTGGTCTTTACGTGTTTGTTGTTGTTGTAGGTTTGTGGAGTTTCTGGAATGCAGACTGCCTTCAGAAGAGAAGAGAAGTATTTCTGTTGTGTTGGACCGTCTGGTGCACACATTCCTGCAAGATAAACGTTACCACAATGACATCAGATTCGTCAACCACTGCATGAAATGCGTAAGTGAGGACACAAATTTACCCGACTGATTACGCATTAAAGGTAGTGTTAATCACAAAAGCATGATGAAATTGTAGAGAAAAAAATTACCTCTTTAAATATGATTGTTGTAGGTAACGGTTGTTCATGGTGCTAAACTTCAATTCCTTATATTAAATGAATTGTAGTCTACATTAGAAAATGTTTTTTATTTATTCTGCTTCATACATATGCTGCTTGGCTTCCACAGTTAGGGTCCCTGGTACCAGTACCCAATAAAGCTTATTCAATGTGCATTTCTTTGTAAAAATTATCTGCCTGGGTTAATGCTGTAATTTTGGTTGTTTCAGGCGAGTTTCCACTCGGATGTGACTGAGGTATACAGCTCCCTGCATGGTGAGGGCGTGGGCTCCCTCTGTGCTGCGTTCTATGTGTCCTGGGCTCAGCACCTGGAGCAGAGAGGGCTGCTGGCTCAGGCCCTGCAGGTGTATCAGAAGGCTGAGCAGAACCAGGCCGAGCCCCTGGACATGGTGCAGCAGCAGTGCAGGTCAGGACTCCAGCCTGTTCTAGCTAGGGGCTGGTATGCAGGTTACTGTTTGTCTGGGTTTGGACCTGCTTGAGCGGTGACCGGTGTTGCTCACCTCAGCTCTCATTGTGTTTATGGTTGCAGGTTGTTCCAGAGCAGAAGTGCAAAAAGTCAGATGGGGGCATCAGGTATGATCACAGTGCAGAACACCTTGCTACAAACAGAACCCGATCCTTCTAATGAACCCTAATTAATATGTTTTACTCTGTGAAACAGAACATGTGAGGAATCCTCTTCAGAATTCTCTGCTTGTCAATCAGAACCCACAGCAGAGGGCGGTGGTCCATCAGCAGTGTAAGGTACACCAGTCAGCCATTCCCCTCCATCCACTGTTGTGTGCTGACATCATCTCAGTCCTTCCCACCCTCTCATGTTTATTCCTTTACATTGTTGAACTTGCTGTTTTGCAGGAGCCAGAAGGTTCTCCATCTGACAGAACCGTTCGCATGTAAGCAAACGCGACTTGTAAACATACTTAACAATTCAAAACCAGCATGCACTGTTCACAGAACAGTATAGCCTGCAGTATAGCCAGTCAGAAGCACATCAGGTAAAAATGAAAGTATTAAAGTTATGTTGAAGATCTTGTCACAGTACCATTGAAGTAATTAATGTTCTGTTCAGGCAGAGTAAGGTGACTCCCAGAGGGTCATGGTGAAAAATACTGATTCCCTCTGGATAAGGATGTAAACATTATTTTCGTTAACCCTAGCCACACACCAGACCATTTGCACCCAGAATTTGATATCACTTTGTTCCTTTTGAGTTTGGTGTCTTTGGGTTCTGTTAGCGTGTCTGTGCTGGGCATTGGGTCGAATTCCCCTGTTCTGCTGCTGACAGAGCTGGAGCCGTTTATCCAGAACAGACTGGAGCATCTTGGGCTTCAGTGAGTGAACAGGTGCATGTTGTCTCCAGAATCTCTCGCTCTGAGAACAATCCGAAAGCCTGCAGCAGCAGCAGCGCGGTGGAGTGTGTGTCCATGTATTGTGTGAAGGAGCTGCAGTGTGATGGCGTCGAGCTGTGCTTCGAGGAGCTGCGCGCCCGCCGCTACTTCAGCCGCTGCAGGCACCTGGAACAGCTGCAGCACCAGGGTGAGGAGACCAAGCACGCAACACACCTCTGAACAGCTATAGCAGCAGGGTTGGACTGTGCTACCATGGGGGGGCTGTGTATATGCACGTGGGGGAGGACTGTTGGGTGGTGACGTGTGTGTGTGTGTGTGTGTGTGTGTGTGTGTGTGTGTGTGTGTGTGTAGAGGAAGCACTGCGGAAGTATGAAAAGGAGAAGGAGGACATAAAGAAAATGAAGCAGCGTCTAGAAGAGCTCAACAGTAAACTGAGTGATCAACCAGACCAGGTCACATCTACATGCCTTCCACAGGTAGAACATCCCACACACACACCTTTTGTGCTTCACACACAATTTTAATTCAATTCTGCACTTCTTTATTTTGTAGGAGCTGCTTCGTTCAGTTTCACACAGTGTTCCAAAACCAGTGGAACGGAGCGATGAAAGGAGACGGTCAGAAAGGCCAGCTCTCGAGCCTGATCCTGGGTCAGTCTCTGTCTCCCCAGAACGACAGTGCTCCCTTCTGTCTCTGAGGAAAAGTCAGTCTTTTCAGCTGTTGGAGGGGCAGAGGCTCCCAGGTGACAGACACCCGTGTGCGACTACACCGCTGCTGTCTGCTCCACCGCGCTCCGACCACCACACGCATCCTGCAGCTGCCTTCAAACCGCCAAGCTCACGAGCCGTGTGTCAGCCCGACCGTCTCGCACGCGCTCCGACCACGCCACTGCCGCCGGACCAGCCGACGGCGATCGCGCAGGAGACCCCGGCCGCATACCCTCCGGGCGACGTGGGTGCCAGCCGTGGCGAGCGGCCGATGCTCCACCCCGGTGTCCAGCAGGGGGCAGCACTAGCACGGTGAGTCTCCTGGCCGAAATCGGAACCAAAGCAGAAGAGAGCGCGCTCGATCCAGAGATGCTGGCATTCTGTTTCCATGGTGCCGTTCTCCTTCGGAATGGAACAGTGGTTTTCAGATAGCCAATAAATGCAATAATAATTATGCTCTCAGACAGAATCCCCTCTTTAGAGATTCTGTTGAAGAGAACAGTTACCAGGGCAGAACAAAGCCTGAAACCACATGTTGGTCCTGTTTTGGACCAACCCCACACTCTGGGTATATAAGTGCTGAGTCAGCTTTACTTTGGTCGGTGTTCCGTGAGGATGGTCCAGTTTGGTTTGACGTCTCTTGCTCTTCTGTTTCAGAGAGACATCTGCAGAGGCAGAAGGGGACACTCCTGCAGACAGTAAGAGGAGAACCTCACACCTCACCTCCCCTTTGCTGTGGACACTCGCGGCTCATATTGTTGTCTCTCCCTCTCTCTCCCTCCTTCCCCGTTTCCTTTACTCTTTCTAAGCGTCTCACGGAGCCCATAACCACTCTCATGTAACTCCTAACACGTCTTTGGGTCTGATTTCGGCGACGCCTTCACGTGCGCTGCCCTCACCCACTGTTAACACACGTGAGGCTTTGGGTAAGCACACTTCACCATTGGCGTAATATTTAGAAAAATTGCATCACCTTAAAATGATTAATTTGTGATTGTGGCATAAAACAGATTAATCAGCCCTACCCTGCATTGCTAATTGTACCAGCTCTAATCAGTAAGTGTGTGTTTGTGTTTCCTTCTCACACTTCTAGATGTGATCATGGATATGTTCCAGGCTCCTACTCTGCTGCAGGACACGTTCTTCGGCAGCATGAGCCAGGTGCCTGACGACAGCTTTGAGAAGAGCTGCAGAGTCATGGGTGAGGGTGCTGCCCCCTGCTGGACACTCTGTCTGACAGAACCCTCACTCAATTATGTTGTGCCATTTGATTCATGTTTGTGTTTTAAGGTGTGGCACCGCCTGTGAAAGCTCCTTGCTCGGTGCCCTTCAGGATTTTTCAGGATGAGAGTGATGAGAGCAGGTAGAGGCACACCTTCCACAGCTCGTATTCAGAGAGGGAGATGCGGGGTTTGGGGTTTGTGGTAAGGCAGAGTGTGTAGGATTTATGCTTCCTGTTCTTTGTCCTGCAGGGTGGAGTTGGTGAAGCCAAAGCCAATGGCAGCACGTGCCCTGGTTGAGATCCCTGTGTCTAAGGTAAACGAAGGAAGGACACATGCAGGTGCAGAGATAATGGCACGTGTGCATAGGTGGGCGTGGTCCAAGTATCTGTGGGTGGGGTGTGTTGGACCTGGTTTACCTGGGCTCAGCTGTGTGTCTGCTCTCCAGAGTGCTGGTGTGGATTCTCTCAACAATGACAGCACTGTGTGGGGTCCTCGCTATGGCTCCTTGGCAACCTGCCCCAGCATCACCCGGGACTTCACCCTCGACACACACCTGGTGTCCACCCCACTGCACACCACTGCCCCATACACGAGCCTGGGTACACAGATGTGTTCACACACACACACACACACACACACACACACATATATATATACATACATACATACACAAGCCTTGGTACACACACACACACACCTGGTGTCCACCCTACTGCCCCATACAGCCCCTTGTGCATGCACTGCTTAGCATACTGCAGATACTGAGACACACAGACATACTCTACATACACACTGGAGATACTGAGACACACACACACACTGGATAAAAAACACAGATTTCACTCATTGCAATGTAAATATTAAAGAGGAGATTCACTGCTTTTTGGTGAGAATACACCAAATATGAACTCCACAGACATTACTTTGGGACACCCCAAAAGTTCACGTTTAATGTAAAAACTACCGTTGTGTGTTTTATGTTTGTGTCCGTGTGTGTTTCTTTGGTAGAAAATGGTCCCAGAGGTTTCAGTGAAGTGGAGGAAAACCCTTACCTGCGTCAGCCCACCAAACTCAGGTACCCCCTGCCCCAGTTTACAAAAGTGCTTCATGAGGTTTTGAACACGCATAAAATACCTAAATAAATCAAAAACCGTTTTATTACTTTGTATTGTGTAGAATGTGTTCTGATAACTTGGTAGCTTTACTTCTAATTTACTTTCTTTAAAAACCACAAATCTGAAGGTTATAGTCTCTTGATGTGCAGTTTCACACTCCAGATTCTCTTCATCAGAGAAATATATGAAGGTCTTCATGACCTTAGTTGTGTGACTCAAGCAGCAGCAGGAGGTGAACATAACAGCCAGTTCTGGACCTGAGAGAAACTGACTCTTTGGCCACATCATGACGTCAATGCGTGCTCTCCTCTCGGCTCTGATTGGGTGGTTGTTTGTATGTGCTTTTCAGCCCTATCCTGGAGCAGAGTCCATCGGAGGAGAAGCCATCTGATGGTGCTGAGTGCACTATGAGGGGCCAGGGCACTATTGTTGGGGAGGGGATGTGTCTACCGCAGCAGGGCCACACCCTCTCCCAGAGCCAACACAACCAGACCAGCTGCAGCATCAGCAGGCAGCCACTGGCACCGCTGGCCTTCCCTGACTCCATGGCTCTTCCTGCCCCCACAGAGGCCAGAGGAGGCACCAGGCCCAGCTGGAGTATCTATCAGAGCCCAGAGATCGGCACAAGCAGTCTGCAACTGTCTGTCAGAGCGCTCGAGCCTGAACAGCTCAACCCAAACCAGCTGCAGCCACTATCACTGACCGGTTTGTCCTCCGGTCATGAAGATGCTGATGTCCTCCTACCCAAAATATCGTTCCACAGATACAAATCACAAAAGCATCTGTCAGAGAATCAGGATTTCTACCAGGACTCCTGCAGGTTTCCAGCCAGCCCAAAGAGGGCGCTAACCCAGGATATTCCCATGAGCCCAGACCCAGCTCCAGGTTGTAGGAGTCCAGCTCATGTTATAGAACATGACAACATGGATGTCATGAACAGGTCGTCTCAGATATCTGGAGCAGCTACTGCCCCACTGTATTCTGGCTTGAGACCCTGGGTCACCAACCAGTGCCCAGGACAGCGGCCTGATTCCAACCATGAGCCAGTGGAGGAATCGGATCTGGAACAGTCTGGAATTTTGCTCTCCAAGAAATCCTTTAACAGACGGAAGTCAGAGAAAAGAGTCTTGGAAGTTGTGAGTCCAAAGCCATTGTCGATCTTGTCCCAAGATGTCCAGGATGTTCCCATGAGTCCAGAACCTGCCCACGGACTGAGCTGGCTTAACACAGACAGCCAGGCCCACGTGGCCGAACCCGACTTGGACGTTCTGATGACACCGCAGCACATTCCAGCACCTTCTGCCCCACTGCAGCAGTGTGACATGGAGGTTTCCCCGAGTCCTGCACGGCCTCCTGCACCTGCGGCCGCTCACTCCCGTATGGCACTTCATGCTAGTTTGGTTAATTAGCCTCAACATCGTTCAGTTGTATTGATGAATGAGCAGCTGCATAAATCATGAAGTCTAAATGTGTCATATGAAGTTTATCTGTCTAACTGGGTAGTCAAGGAAAGTTTATTCATAGATGAGGCAATTCTAGATAGAAAATGATTGAGGGTTTTAAAAATCTAGAAGTTAAAATCGTAAACATGAAACCACACAAGTAAAAGATATGTAGAATATATAGTAGAATATAACATGTGGTAGAATGTATTTCATCTTCAAATATACTGATGTTCTGTTGTTTTATAATGAGCCTACAATAGCTTTTGAAATGTTTTCTCCTTTTCTCTTATCCTTTAATCCCCCACTGTACGTGTGTACGTACACACACACACACACACACACACACACACAGGACTAGTGCCTGACCCATGGGATGAGGACCTGATTGTATCCCTGCTGTCCAACCTCCACATTCCTCTGTCATGTCATCCCAGCCTGATCGTCTCCTCCCACAGTCTCCCTACTGTCACACCTAAGATGACTGTGCAGATGGGTACTTAATTTTTTTTGGGGGGGTGATAGCCAGTGTATGTAGAGTTTGTGGGGGGGGGGGGGTGTTAATAGAAGAATCTGTAATTTGTTTGGTACCAGCTGTTTGAAGTCTAACTCTTGTGTTCTTCAGCTGAGGAGTGTCTACGGGTGGACTTCATCCTGGGTCAGGGAGCCTTTGCTACAGTCTACCAGGCCACAGACTTGACGACCTCACAGAAATGCATCCTAAAGGTAAAAGCTTCCAATCAGGCCAAATCCTCAGTGTGGCACCTGAAGATGTGCTCCAGGGCAGAGCTCAGATCCAGTCTAGGCTTTTCTGGGTCTGTGGGTTTGCAGCTGGAGTCAAAGTGCTGGATATGAGCTCTATAGGGAGATGATGGTAGATTTCTGGGAGGAGAGATGGTAGTGAACTAAAAGTTCTAGCTGCATTGCCGTCTAACTGCTTTAGAACTTGAGCATGATGTTATGATGGTGATTTTATCTGCTCAGGTACAGAAGCCGGCAAACCCATGGGAATTCTACATCAACGAGCAGCTGAACATACGGGTAAAGCCAACAGCGCGTCACCTGTTCAGCCAGCTCCGCAGTGCACACCTGTTCTCAAACGGAAGCGTGCTCGTCGGAGAGCTGCACAACTGCGGCACGCTGCTGGTGAGGAGTTCCAGAGCTCCATGACTCTATTCCCTCTTTTTTATATATATATATATATATATATATAAAAAAACTTCATGTATTTTTCCAATATGTTGTGGTGTGTGGCATCTATGTTGTGTTTAGTCCTGTTGCATGATGCTGCATGTGTTTGATGCGTGTTCCGCCCGTGTTGGGCCGTGCTGACTCTGCCGTGGTGTCTGTCCTTGTTCTGGGTAGAGTGTGGTGAACCTTTACAAGTGTCGCAGTGAAAAGGTAATGCCCCAGGCACTGGTGTTGTACTTGGCTGTGTGTATCCTGCGCATTGTGGAGGAGCTGCACCAGGCGCGCATCATCCACGCAGACATCAAACCTGACAACTTCCTGCTGGGACAGAGGTGAGCTCTGCGGTCTCTACTGCACCAAGATTTAATGCATTAATGCACTGTTGAACAGAGTTGCAGGGCTGGTTCATGGAATAGGCTTTTCATCGACTGATTTCTGTGACATTCCAGTAAACACCAGCTACTATTGACTAGAGACTAGAGATTAATTCCAGGTTTTGGGTTTTAGATTGTTTAGTTTAGTCCAAGGGTGTGTGATATGGCAAAAATGATATGATGCACAAAGAGACACTTATAATGTGCATTTTCTGATGATTAGTATTTCTGTGGATTGCTATGAGGGGAAATCTATTGGTCCAATAATTATCTTGGTAAGAATGAACAAGTAAATGCTGGTAAAATGTTAATATTTAATAATAATGGTAAGATTGGCTAAGGTGCTGTTTATTTGTTACTTAATTTGACTTTTGAAATCACTGGTTCTATACACAAGATTTCTCATTTTATTTAACATACAACTGGTTGCCGTTCTAGACATTCTCATGATACCCACACTGTGTTTCTAAAGGCACAGTGAAGTAATGTATTGTAATGATCACATGCCATCATGGAGACTCCAGTGATGGTTTGGCGATCTTGAGCATGTGGAGTTGGAGTGAGCCCATCTCACTGGAACTCCACCAGGTCGGAGTGAGTCTATCTCAGTGAGATGATGTGATGACACTTTAATCTGTGCTGACTCTTATGCTCCATCACCTTCGGTTTCTGTAGGTTTCTGGAAAACGAGAACTTGGATGTGGAAAACCTGGACCATGGTCTGGTTCTGATCGATTTTGGTCAGAGCATTGACATGAACCTGTTCCCCAGTGGCACGGCCTTCACCGCCCGCTGTATGACCTCTGGCTTCCAATGCACAGAGATGATGAGCGGACGACCCTGGACCTACCAGGTAACCCAATCTCTGCATCTACGATGAGATTTGGTCAGGTTTAGGCTGAGTTTGAGTTGAGTTTGTCCTGGATGTGGGTGGAGTTTGTCCTGGATGTGGGTGGAGTTTGAGTTGGGTTTGCGATGAGTTTTATTTTTTTATTATTATTATTCCTTACAGACAGACTACTTTGGCCTTGCCGGCACTGTGCACTGCATGTTGTTTGGGTCGTACATGCAGGTGAGAAATGAAGGTGGAGTTTGGAAATCTAATGGAGTGTTCAAAAGGTTTGTTTTCTGATTTTCATTTTCAGTCCTGAACAATATGTGCATACAAACACAACTTTGATAAACTGTTGAAGTTGGGGAGTGTTTAACTCATGTGGCATGCAAATATCACTCATTTGTGTCTGTGTGTGTGTGTGTGTATGTCTCTCTCGCTCTCTCTCTCGCTCTCTCTCTCGCTCTCTCTCTCGCTCTCTCTCTCTCTCAGGAATCCTCACAGTGAGTTGTGGCAGGAGTTTTTCCATACATTGCTGAACATTCCTGACTGTGAGACCCTGCCATGCCTGCGAAGTCTGCGTGTGCGTTTAACCTCCACCCTTCAGGAGAACTACAGCAAGAAACTGTGCAGCCTTAAAAAACTCCTGGTGGTGCAGATCCTTGAGGCACGAAGCTCACGCAGATAGAGCTTCTTTACCCACTTAAAATGTTCCTCCCTGGTCCTCATTTTTTTTGTAGTAGTTGTTTGAATTAACATTTTGTAGTTTTATCAGGTCACATGCTTGAGCACATTGAGGTGAACTGTTGGGGCAGGGTGAAGAGTGCACCTAGGGGGGTCGGGGAGATCTTTTGCTGTAAATGTATGAGATTGTATGATAGTGAGATTTTTGAAAAGATCTTTATGTAGAGGACTTCAAAAGTACATGAGAGAGTATTTAAAACCAGGTTTTGGACAATGGAATGGATTCTCCTACTCTGTCCCATAATAAAGTAAATAAAGTCCTACTGTACCACCAAACCCAGTCTGATGTTTCCTCCAAAGAGGACAAATTAAGGTCAAGAATGATGCCTTATTGTAAAGTGAGTTGTTTACTGGCTCTTCAGATTAACTCAATTCAAACTCATTTACCATATGCTCCCTGGAAATGAATGCCACCTTTAAGTCCTACTACTCCAAAGTCTATACTTCAGCTCTGGTAAAAGACTCACCCAATTTGGAAATATTAAATGTAATTCTCTCAGGGTTCTTCATATATGAAACAACTTGCTAACAGTGGAAAGTTGAATGTTCTTTTTGTTTGTATTCTCATTTATTATGCATCTCTGTTTAATCAAATATGATAGTGAACATGTTTGCACTTTCAGATGCTATGTAAATATTATACAAAATTCCAATAAAACAAATTTTTCAAACTGCTGAAAAACTTGACCTGCAGTGCTCTTGCTTGAATGAACAGGACTAGGATCAAAGTAAATCACCTCTATGTGTCTTCAACCTGCTTTACAGTTTGGAATTTAAATGGAAAAAGGAGTAACTGACTTTTAAACACTCAGTCAATCTTTTCTGTTGGTTTTTTATCAAGTTCTTGTATGTGAGATGGTGATGTTCCTCTCATTTTAAATAAGTACAGGTAATCCTAAATTGTAATATATCAGAAAAAGATTATTAATGACTACTTTCCTCTGAGTCTAATATAGACAAATATCAAAACAAGCACTGATTGAAGTCTGTTTTTTATTTTGTACACCTCTGGATCTTTTAGTCTGATGCAAAACTACTTATCACTATGTAACGTGGCGTTACAAGATCAGACGTTCAAAAGAACAGTGTTATTGCATTCCAGAAAATCCCCACTTTTTGGCAAAGAATATGACTTTAAAATAAGATATTCACTATTAAGCTGGATCCTAATGTACAGGTTTGGACCCACTGTCTCATCAGTGTGGGGTTCGGACTCTTTTCCCCTTCATCAACTGTTTCACAAAACACTATAAAATAAATCCACATCAGGCAGAGAGAGAATAAAAGGCTAGAATTTGACCCCCCGACACGCACATCCCTGTTCTCCCCACCACCACCCTCCATCACCCCTACACACATACACAAATGACTCCTTCCTTCCACCCCCATCTCACACACACATACCTCCTCACATATTTAATCCCAGGGTTGTTGATTTAAAGATGGTAGTGGCAGAAACATTAAAAAAAAAAAAGTACAGTCTTTTATTTTCTTGAATGTGCATGACACAGCAGCCTCAAACAGCATGGAATGAACGGACGCACAAGCACAAGGGGTTTTGCTCGGAGTGCTCATCAAACGGAGTGATGATGTGCTGCATATGCCCAGAGCAACCAGCCATCTTACAGGAAAGTACAGCACTACCATGAAATACATCGATGATAAGAAGCATTTGATATGTTCCGATCTGCTGATAATGACAAACAACTTGCCTGTTTCACAAAATAAAGATAATTGACTTTAGTCTGTTACTCTCAGCGCGTAGCAGTGGCTGTGTTGAATTTGGAATCCCCTAAAATTGGGGAGGTTTAGGGTCAGATATTACCGTGTCCTCTTTCACTGAGTAAAGCCATCAAGATAAACCAGTATGACCATTATAACCATATGACTAAGATAAACCAGTATGACCATATACGTACAGTACAGTAAACACAGGCAATACAATAATATCCATAAGTAATACAATAACTGCATTGTGTTGTTTATGTATTGTTATTGGTATTGGATCAGATGTTGGAAACAGCCAGTCAGAACAGGTTCGCTGTGTGTATGTATTGTAAGATAAATGAGTTACTGTTACAGAAGACGCATGACATGGTGGGTTTTGCTAGTCACTTAAAAAAAAGTGGCCTTGTACACTGCAATTCCAGTCAATATCTGGGCACAGAGTTTTGAGAAAGAGGCTGAAAGAATAAGAGAGAGACTGAGCTCTGTGTTTTGTATGTGTCCCTCCTGACTCATCGAGTGAGTCAATGCGTGGAGGTAAGACCGACAGGATGGGTCTTTTACATTTTACTTCGTTTCCTGCCTCTGCCTGACTGTGAGCGAAACACAGCTGAATAAACAGCCTTGGCTGCTCACCTCAAGCTGCAGGCTAAACACACACTTGTTGATCAGCTGCAACGGGTGATTATTCCCATTACACACAGACTCACTCATTCATGTTGTGATGTCACAAACATTTAGCAGGAAAATGAACTGGTTTCAAAGATCCAGCCAACAACGAGTTCAAACTAAGTTCACCACCATAAACAAGACGATTTATGCTCCGTTTGGCTAACTGTAGCAACACAGGCAAGACAAGAAAGAAAACTATGACAGGTTACAGGAAATCTGCCACCCATGACTTGCAACCTATCAAAGAAATCCTGCAGTTTCCTGCAGTTTCCTCCACTCATTCAACCATTGCTGTAGGAAAGATGAGGGGTAGAAGCACGTCCCCCAGAAAATAGCAAACAGCTTGCATTTCTTAGCACAAAAAATCACAATATTAAACAAGGCATTAGTACATCTATATCCAGTGACCCATCCATCACCATGTAAAGTTATCATGGGTAAAATGTCTCACTTTAGTGCTATTAACAGCGAAGTATGAGTTATACTGATCTCAAATATACGGGCCTATTTCTAATGGTTTTCTATCATCAACTAGTTGTCTAGAGAAATCAGTTGTACTACTGTTCAATCTCAGTGAGGTCTTTGATACCACAACATTTTCAGACTTGAGTGGATTGATTCTTGGGCTGCTCTTATGTATGTAGCTTGTACTGGCTTCCTCTGACAGGATACAGGTGCTGGTCATAAAATTAGAATATCATGAAAAAGTTGATTTATTTCAGTAATTCCATTCAAAAAGTGAAACTTGTATATTATATTCATTCATTACACTCAGAAATATACAGACTGATATATTTCAAATGGTTATTTCTTTTTTGATTATTATAACTGACAACTAATGAAAATCCCAAATTCAGTATCTCACAGAAAATTATAATATTCCTAAAGACCAATACAAAAAAAGGATTTTTAGAAATGTTGACCAACTGAAAAGTATAAACATGAAAAGTATGATCATGTACAACACTCTTTTCAATATTTAGTTGGGGCTGGATTACTGCAGCAATGCAGCGTGTGTATATATAATGAGGAGGAGAATGGTGTGATCAACAGTGCAAAAAGCTGTACTCAAGTAACACAAGCATAGATACACGACTCTGATCCGAGGCCAGAAGTACGTAATTTACCACTGTAACCAAGGCCGCCTCTGTACTATGATGAGGTCTAAATTCTGACTGATAGATTTCATAAATGTTATTTCTGTGTAGCTAAGAACTGTTGTGCTACAACTCTTTCTAGGATCTTGAAGACAAAGGGGAGGTTTGATGTTGGTCTGTAGTTGGACTGCTGACAGGGGTCAAGATCAGGGTTTTTTAATCATGGGTTTTGATAACTGCTAATTTAAATGATTTAGCAACATATTCAGTGCTAAGAGAAGAACTGATCATTTTTAGTAATTAAATTTAGTTCAATTACTACTGGTAGCACCTGTTTATAAATGGTGTAGGGAAGGGATCTAGTAAACACACTGATGATTTGGATGAGGAAATAAGTGAAATTAGCTCTGATTTAGAGGAGTAAAACCTTCTAATTGCTCAACTGATATAGCTAAACTGACATCAACATGATTTAATTAAATTTTCCATCTGATGTTTTCAACTTGATTGTTGAAGAAATTCATGAAGTCTCCACTACTACATGTTGAGGGTGTGCATGTTTCTGTGGTAGTCCTACTCCTAGTTAGTTTCACCATAGTATTAAATAAAAATCTAGGATGATTTTTGTCTTTCATTAGCATGGAGAGATAATTTGCTCTGGCAGCACTAAGTGCTTTTCTGTAGCTCAGGAGACTCTCCTTCCAGTCTAACTGGAATACAACCAATTTAGTTTGACATCACTTTTGTTATCATTTTGAGTGGTCTGTTGTAAGGTGTGTGTATGATGGTTGTACCAAGGTACTTTTTCGAGGAACTGTTATCTAAGGAATAGTGGAATGATGTTTCCAAGCAATCAGCTGTCAGATCAAGTTGTGTGGGGTCGGACGGTGAGCCAATCAAAGCTGATAGCTCTGGCAGATTCCTGATAAAATTATTGAAGCTTGAGTGTGTTAGTGGATTTTAATGTATGTATGTGTGTGTGTGCGTGTTTGAGTATATGTATGTGTGTGTGTGCGTGTGTGTGTTTGAGTGTATGTGTGTGTGTGTATGTGTGTGTGTTTGAGTGTATGTGTGTGTGTGTGTGTGTGTGTCCATGCAGGTTTGGATAGAAATCACCATGTCTGTGATCAGCAGCTCACTATGTGGCTGCAGTACTGGCAGATGGCTCTTAAAATCATGCTGACTATCGACCTACCAGGCAACATTCAGCATCTGTGCGTCAATCAACTTTTGATAATCCATCATTTAAGGTCACTACCCATAATGTGAGGTTATTAGCCTAAAAATAGTGACATCATGTCTCTACTAAGAGAATACGACATCACGTAGATTGAAGAGGTGGATCAGTGTGAGGGAAACAGAAGCTGCCTGACATGTTGATCCATATCATCGCATCACTGAGCCGTGGCATTGATGCCCCAAACCAGGGGCTTTAGTCTCTCCAGAACACACATGCACACTCACACACACACACACACACACACACACACACACACACACACACACACACACACACACACACACACACACACACATGCACATGCATGCATGTACAACCAGAGAGAAGCATATACATCCAGCACCTGTCCCTCCAGGGCCAGGCCTAAGATTACAGACCTCTATCATCTTTCTAAATAGGAGAACTTGCATAATTAGTGGCTGACTACATTTCTGCCCCACTGTATAGAGCTTCATCTCTAGTAGAGATATAGAACTTCAGCTCTCTGAATGGGGGATGAAGGCCAAAGCTGTGTGTGAGTGTGAGGGTGATTGTGAATGGGTGATGTGTGTGAGGGAGATTGTGAAGGAGATTTCTCCTTCTCTATGAGCAGAAAATTGCACTGTTATGTTTAGAAAAGTAATTAAAGAAATGTGTTTGTTCTGTAATAGTTGAATAATATGTTTGTTTCCTGACATCTTCTGCTGGTCCCAAAGAAACTTCTGACTCACCAAAGAAGAATATTGTAGAGCAGAAGTATTTTCAGAAGGGGGGGGTAGAGAGAGGTGAGGGAGGATAGAGAGAGGGGTAGTAGAGAGGGGGGTAGAGAGTGGAGGGGATAGATAGAGGGGTGGAGGATGGAGAAAATGCCTGTGGAAGAACACAGATTGAGGGAATGTACTGATGTGATGGAGCTTCTCATCTGGGAGGTTCAGACATGATGGAGCTTTTCGTCTGGGAGATTCAGATGTGATGGAGCAAGGTTCAGATGAGAACTGCAAGGTTCAGACCTGCTGAAGGCCACAGCGGCTTTCTTCACCTTCTGCCACATTTTAGTGATATTTAGTGTGTGGGTGTTAATACCGCTGTCATAAAAAAAGATCTTTTGTTGGATTTCCATGGAAACCTGACTGTCGCTGTGGTAGGCTGTGTAGCTAAGCAGAGGCTGACGACAAGTGAGCCAAGCATCTAATATATCAGAGCTTTTCACTTATTAAGTGCCAGTCATCCCTCAGCAACACAACAGCAAACATTTATGACAGGTTCACAAGACATTTCTGCGAGATTATAAATTGCATGATAAAAACACTTGTCTGTACGTGTTCATGTGGGTGTGTGTGTGCGTGTGTATAGCTGCATGCGTACATTTGTGTGTGTATTTGTGCTTGTGTGTGTGTGTGCATGTGTGTGTGTATTTGTGTTTACTTCTGCTTATGTGTGAGTGTGTTTTGTGTGTCCAGTTACATGCATTGGTGTATGCATGTCTGTATGTACGTGTGTGTGTAAATGTGTGTTTGTGCCTTTATGTGCATGTGTGTACATATGTGTAAAATTATCTTTGTCCAGCTGTAATGATTGTTTGTTTTGTGGTGTAATTGTGGTTGGGACACAGTTCTAAAGAGTGATAATTAATTACTTTAATGAGCAGCAACTATTTCATTTCAGGAACAGTTTTCCCATATTGCCTGGAAAACTGGCATTAGATAGATGATGTGCTGAAGCTCTGGAATGATGGAGCGACTGACAGATTTACCAAGACTTGTCGTGAATACCTCCTCTGTGAATACCTCATCCGTGAATACCTCATCCGTAAATACCTCCTCTGTGAATACCTCCTCTGCGAGAAAATGCCATTAAACGGCTCATTCTTGGAGGCACTGGAGCAGCGAAGAATGACATTCTAATTTCTTCATAGTCCCTCCTCTCTCCCACATGGTCCTCTTCAAGAGAAGGAAAGAGAGAGGGAGGGAGAGAGAAAGGGTGAGAGAAGGAGAGAAAGAGAGAGGGAGAAATACAGGGAAAAGAAACTAGGGTTAGGGTTAGGGCATGGACATGCTGTTTCTTGGATATGCTGGTGATGGACACTTTCCCAGCCCCTCTCACCCCTCTCACTCCTCACACTCCTCACACTCATCTCACTCCTCACACTCATCTCACTTCACACACTCACACTTTTTTGTAAGGGTTAGAACAGTGCTTTACAAAATAACCAAAGTATATCAACATAAAACCGTTATTTTGCAAAAAACATGATTATCATAATTAGAGAACAGCAATGACTGTAGCACAGAGAAATATTACAACTAAAATTTCTGAAGGTTACAGCAGTCAGTAATCAGTAGGAAGTGTACAGGCCTTTGCTTTGAATGACTTCAGCACATCTGCG
>JAOXYF010000005.1:101991-123496 GCA_028565775.1 Sternarchorhynchus goeldii
ACACTAACCCTTAACCTAACCACTAACACTAACCCTACCCTAACACTAACCCTACCCTAACCCTACACTAACCCTACACTAACCCTACCCTAACCCTACACTAACCCTTAACCTAACCACTAACACTAACCCTACCCTAACACTAACCCTACCCTAACCCTACACTAACCCTTAACCTAACCACTAACACTAACCCTACCCTAACCCTACAGTAACCCTAAACCTATTCAGAAGGTTGGCCTCAGCGTGAGCAGTGTGGAAGAGTGTTGTGCCTGTCAGTATCTGCTATGCCTGTTTGCTCTCTGTTTGTTCTCCATGGCTTTCTCAGTAGTCAGAGCTGCTGTCTCTACTAACAATAGTGGATTCATTAAGGCTCATGATTTGATTATTCATATTCATACATCAGATGCGTTTTAGAAACAAATATCAATTACCAGCACTGTGAGGTTAACACTGGACTAACGTACATCAACTCCAAATCTTTCATACGGTGCAGTGATATGTTGTGTCCTGCACAGTGTGAGACGGTGTGTCCTGCACAGTGTGAGACGGTGTGTCCTGCACTGTGTGATACTGCTGGCTGATCTCTCAGACCTGTGTGCTTTCCATTATGTTTCTGTTATAAGTTGTTAGGCTGTCAAGCAGGATTTACACACACACACACACAACCGTGCACACACATAAACATAGACGCACGTGAATACGCCCACATACCCACTCACACACACACACACACACACACACACACACACTTCTCCCTTCTGTAGGCCCACTGATGATGATTAACTTGTCAAAACTTCCTGAGGAGAGAGAATGATGGAGAATGATGGCATCTGGTAGTGAGTGTGTGAAGTGTGTAGTAGACTAGACTAAAGTGTAAAGTACTTTAAACATCATGTGTGATTGTGTGTGTGTGTGTGTGTGTGTGTGTGCACTGTAAAAAATGTTGATGTAAAATTACAGTAAAATACTGGCAGCAATATTCCAGCTCTATAATTTGGACAGTTTCTTTACTATGAATTACAGACTGTTACCAGTGAATTAATAACAATTAAAATACCATGAAACTTACTGTAATTTTAGTTACTGTATACTCTATTCTGAATGACGGTTTCTTACCATTGTAATAAAATACAATTTAAAAAATTATTTTTTATTCCATGACAGCTGCCCTCTGTATAAAATCTGTGAAATGACTTCACTGACATACAAATCAGATTTCTAAAAAATAGGCTAAACTGAATAAACACAAATTCAGCATTAAAAAGTATCTGAATTAATCTGATATTTAATAAGGTAAAATATGCATATTGTTCCTGTTCAGTCAGTGTAAAACAAAACTTCAACAAAACACCATACAATAATCCTCAACAAAATACCATTCAATAATCAGCAACATATCTGCTGTGGGCTGTGGCTGTGGGAGAGCAGGAGAACCGTTACTGACGAACTGAACCTGCCCTGCAACCAGCAGCCCTACAGGCAGAGGGTGGGTCAGAGTACTGACAGAGAGAGTAAAACCCAGAGTTTAGCTCCAGCACACCTCCCTCAAATAGTTCATTTAAGCATCTTCTCTGTTTGAAACTATCGTTGCTTTTCTCTTGACCCAGTGTAGCACTAGCAAAATCCAATTCCAACTAAAGTATTAATTTTCAGATATGCGACGCCTGAATTATTTAAGTATTTTGTTAAAGGTCTGTGTGTGCTGATACTTACGACACAGTGTGTACTAATGTAGGACGTAGCGTGTACTATAGTGTGCACTACTGTAGGATGCAGTTTATGCACCCGTGACGGCTAATGACACAGACGCAGACCTGTTTCACGTGAGAAGCAGCAGCGTCCTCTGTGCTGCCTTCGCAGCAGGAAGAATGTAACTGACCTTTGTGTCAGTAGATCAATGGAAACTAACGAGCCACCATAATTTCCAAAATGAGAAAGAGCTTCGCGAGAGAGATCTATAATAAAGATCTGCGCGTGTGGATTTGCTGTGATTGTGCCGGGAGTGTTCTTCCTCTTACTCAACTCAGCCATATTTCACATGCGTTACTATTTTGTCTTAAATATTTATTTATTTAGACATATATCAGCTTGTATTTCTACTGGATATTTAATTTTGTAATTTCGTCGCGTAAATCGCTGCTGTGGGATTAATGCCGATAGAAAGCACGTAGTACCTGCAGTGTCAAGTAACGTAAATGTTATTCATTCTTGTTGATAGAAATATTCTTTACCACGTGCGACCAACCGAACCCGTCATTCTCAAAGTTCCAGTCTGGCACCAGTTTTAGACTAATTTTGTTTGTTTTGTTAGATTAGTCTTATTTATTTCAGTGTTCTGTAAAGCAGCCACTGATCTCTCCTCTACTCGCATGCGGCGCAGAATCTGTTCAAAAGCGACCCCTGGTGTTGGGTTCAAGATCTGTCAGCTAGACGGACCCGAAAGACTATATTAGACGCGTTACAAGAACCAAGGACATTAAACGGAGAGCGCGAGTTTAGACGACAAACAGCAGTGGGAGCAATTTGACATTAACCATGTAACGGATCAGTTACGGGGTCTGGATAGCAAGGAAAGGCGTACACCTTCATACTGTAGGGAGTTGAAAAATTACACCGGATTATATGGCTGCTCGAGAGCTCAATTAACGCACAATCCTGAACGAACACCTGATGAGCAGCGAAGCGCGCTCACTCAAACACGCGAGAAAGATTATACACGGCAGTGTCAACGTCACCGTCAAAACTCCACGGTTTCTGTATGGAGAGCTAAAAGAAAGCGTGATGGATATATTTTGGTTTCACCTGTCTGAAGCAAACTGTTATCTGAAGTAAATACCCTCAGACTGCTGGGAATGGTCAAGACACAGGTCAGCGAAAGTTCATTTTCACTATGATGTACCGAGGATAACTGAGCCTCACATACAGCTTTTCGGTAAACGAGCAGTCGACGCGGTCGACAATTATATCAAACGTGGTTGTTCTGCTGAGATTAGCGTACGTCTTTGATTTGCACAATGACGATTAAAAAATAACGGACTAACGAGTGGTGACGAATTTAACTTCTCAAAAATTAAACAAATTACTATTCCTTGTGCTTTATATTAAGTTAGAATTAAATGTCCATTTTTACAAGAGCCTTCTATATCGTAGTTAAATTTTCAGCGCCTTTATGGAAGTGAACAATATTTCGGCATAGTTCACTTTTTATCCGTGTTTATTTTAATATTTCATTCCCATTAACAACAAAGCACGAGCTCCTAGCAAACAGCAGTTCCTTTTTCTCTCCATCATTTATTCCCTCCATCATTTATTCTCTCCTTCTCTGTTTTTTCTGTCCTTCACTGATTTTCTCTTTCTCTCTCTCCCTTCCCTTCATTCTCTTTCCCTCTCATTCTTTCAACCAATCTGTCTCTCTAGGTCATTGTCTGTCTCTTTATGCCTCTCTCTCTTCATAATTCATTCTCTCTCTCACTACCTCTTTCTCTCTCTCTCTCTCTCTCTGTTCTTCTCCTTGAAGAAGCAGTTTTCATTTTGCTGTTTGACAGTAATGTCCATGGCTTCCGTGGTGGGGACAGGCTTTAACAGCCATTTCAGGGCTCCTCTGCGTATCTGTGGAGCTGAAGCAGTAGAACTCATTCATAAAAAGGAAATTACATCATTGGCATCCAGACATGGCTGTACCTGATAGTGAAGGTTCTACCTCAGACTCAGTCTAGATGAAGAAGCTTATTCACCTCACACTGTGTGTGTGTGTGTGTGTGTCTGACACTGTGTATTCAGCATGTGAGTCTCAGTATACTTTCAAACAGCAAATGTCACTCACACAAAAATGTGTCTGCCTGCCTTAACACAGCGAGAACGTTGTCAGGTCCTGTTGTGTATATGGACTGGGAGAATTGAGCTCTGGAGCAGGTAATGCTGGGGAGTGATTGAACAGGTAGAGTTAGGTTGTGGTTGAGCAGGTAGAGGTAATGTGTGATTGATCAGGTAGAGTTAGATTGTGGATGATCAGGTAGAGTTAGGTTGTGGTTGAACAGGTAGAGACAAGGGGCACAAGAATAATCCGAATATTCCAAGGTTAGGCCAGGAGAGCTGAGCCTGTGAGAAGTCAAAGGACTTGGCAGGAGACGAGGTCTACGAGGGAAGCTAAGGTCCGTCCACAGGAGAGCCAGACGAGAAAGGAAATGCTTGATATACAGCATGAGAGACAATACTTCTCAAATAAGAAGTGAAAAGCCTAAATAGGGCTGGTGGAGATGTGCTAAAGGAGGGACAGGTGTAAGCAATTAGAACTCAGGTGAACTGGAGCGTGTGACAACAGGTAGAGTTAGGTTGTGGTTGATCAGGTAGAGTTAGGTTGCGGTTGATCAGGTAGAGTTAGGTTGTGGTTGATCAGGTAGAGTTAGGTTGTTTTTGATCAGGTATAGTTAGATTGTGGTTGATCAGGTAGAGTTAGGTTGTGGTTGATCAGGAAGAGTTAGGTTGTGGTTGATCAGGTAGAGTTAGGTTGTGGTTGATCAGGTAGAGTTAGGTTGTGGTTGATCAGGTAGAGTTAGATTGTGGTTGATCAGGTAGAGTTAGGTTGTGGTTGATCAGGTAGAGTTAGGTTGTGGTTGATCAGGTAGAGTTAGGTTGTGGTTGAACAGGTAGAGTTAAAGTGTTTTGGAGGTTGTAGGGCCAGGGTGTGGATCTAGTTTTCTGGTTAAAAAATCCAGTCCCTGCAGCTCTCAATGCTCTCAGTCTGTCTACTGCTGTGATGGGCAGTAATCACCCGTGATAAAGTGTTACATTCATTCTCCTGCATAATGGTTCAGTCCTGGACCTACAGATAAGACCTACATCCTCTCCCATGTACTGGAGTTTAGTGCTTCATCTGTGTGACTTCTGGAAAGCAGCAGTATAGTTACAGCAGGCGTGTCGCATCCTGTCAAAGGTAAACACACAGTTCACCCTGTGACACAGTAATCAGGACATGGTCAATACTGCTGCCGTAGCTCAGAACAGTACCCAGAGAGAGGAGGGTGGGGGTGGGGGGAATGAATAAGAGAGAGAGAATGAAAGAGATGGAGGGAATATAAGAGATGCCAGCAGTAACATGAAAAAGGCATGGAAAGATGATTATCTGGGTAGAGAGAGAAAATAGATATGGAATGTGATAGAGAGAGAATCAGAGAATGAGAGAGAGAATGAGAAAGAGAGAGGGGGATGAGAGAGAGAGAGAATGGGGGTGAGGTAGAGGAAGAGGGAGACAGGAATGAGAGAGAGGGAGAGGGGGGATGAAAGAGAGAAAGAAGGAAAGGGAATGAAACTGGGAGAGAGGGGGCATGAGAGAGGGAGAGAGGGGGAATGAAAGATGGAGATCGAGGGAATTGGAAGAGGTGCTAAAGACTGGGTTAGAAGGTGTTAAAGTCCTAGTGAATGTGAGACAGAGGGTTGTGAAGTGAGTGTGCGAGGACTGGTCAACCTTATGGCCCACCAAACACACACACACACACACACCGAACTACCCCACACGCATACACACACTCACACAAACACACACAAAGACTCACAAACCACACCCACCCCCAAACACATATATACTACACACACACACATTCACACACACTTGCACCCTCACACACAATTTTCAATACTGCTTTTGGTTTTCTATGTAAAAAGTAAAAGTTGTAAATAACAGTGTTGAGTGTGTATCATTGTAAGCAGCACGAACACACACCTCCTAAGTGGAGTTTGGTAAGATGTGCTTGGTCAGTATGTTCACCTATTAACAGTATTAGCAGTTGGTCATTGGAGCAGTGAGAACACTGATATCACACTATACATACTACATCATACCATGGCAAACTAAACACAAACTATACACAGCAAAGGACAGGAACATACTCTCAGGTGCTACAGGTAGAAGACAGGAACATGCTCTCAGGTACTACAGGAGAGCACAGGAACATACTCTCAGGTACTACAGGAAAGGACAGGAACATACTCTCAGGTACTACAGGAAAGGACAGGAACATGCTCTCAGGTACTACAGGAGAGCACAGGAACATACTCTCAGGTACTACAGGAGAGCACAGGAACATACTCTCAGGTACTATAGGAGAGGACAGGAACATACTCTCAGGTACTACAGGAGAGCACAGGAACATGCTCTCAGGTACTATAGGAGAGCACAGGAACATACTCTCAGGTACTACAGGAGAGCACAGGAACATGCTGTCAGGTGCTACAGCACACTCCCTTGCCTATTCACTTTGGTAATAAACGTTATTCCATTTCAGACCTTACTCCCTTCAGCATTAACCAAAATTCTTCAGTCTGCAAATAAGATCCCAAAGAACGCCATCAGGAAAGGGAAGAAAGAGAGATAGAGAGAGAGAAATAAAGAGTGGTACAAATGGGTTGACACACACACACACAAACAAACTTGTACACACACGCACACACAAACACATTACGGCACATTTAGCGCTCCTGCTGATTTTAAGCAGCATTAACACAACAATTTTGTTCTTCCCACACTGTGCCTCTCTGCATGATGCAGGTATGAAACACTCAACCGTATCAAACCCATAGTTCTTTCCAACACAGGGATAGAGCTGGTGATTGTTTTCTTCCGTAGGAAACAGCCCTTAGTGGTGTTCACTGCAGCGGTGCATGAAAGCAGGACTGAAGTGAGAGTTATAGTGATACACATTGTTGTGCTGATGATCTCAAACAAGGTTCTGTAATACCACAGCATTCTAGAACAGCAATCAAGGTTCAGAGAAGCACATAGAAGACATATAGGATTCCTTCTCAATTGCGCCACTGTGAATTTGGAAGGATGCGCAAGGATGTGCTGGGATGGGCAGGAATGTGCTGGGATAGGGGTAAATCAGGTTGAGGGCCTTACTCAGGGTGTAAGAATTGTGGAGAGGGGGTCACTGGTATTATTGTTTGAGTAAATAACCTGTAGCAACTGGCGATGGTGAGGACCAGAAGAAAAGAAAGAGATGAGAAGAAAAGGAATAGAAACTCCAGAGAAACTTTATTCTCTTCTGAAGTCTGACTGCATCCTGACTGCTGGGCCAAAAAGCTGTGGGTAAAGGCAAAAGCAGGAAAGTCAGTGTTCACTTAAAACAATCAGAGCAGTAAAAGGTGCAGAATTTCACAGCTTGGCGGCTGTAAGAGAGCAGGATGATTCATCCACACCTTGCCTGTTGGGTACACACAGACACACTTACACACACATACATATACGCGCACACATCTGTTGGGTATACACATCCACACAGACACACATACACACACATACATACACATACACACACATCTGTTGGGTACACACATGCACACAAACATACCTACACACACATATGCATAAATACATATACACACAAACACACATACATATACATACATACACACACAGATGGGTCTGTGTGTGTGTCTGTAGAGATGATGCATTGTAATTAGAGCTTTCTAACACAATGCCTGCTGTAATATCTATTAGATTTAGACATTTAGCCTACAACACCTTCTCCTCCATCACCACCATCTACAGTACCTTCATCTCCATTACCACCATCTACAGTACCTTCATCTCCATTACCACCATCTACAGTACCTTCATCTCCATCACCACCATCTACAGTACCTTCATCTCCATCACCACCATCTACAGTACCTTCATCTCCATTACCACCACCTCTGTCTCCACCATCACCACCATCACTGAAGTGACACCAAATGAATAAAACCAATTCTTTGCTAAAACATATTGCAAGTACAGGTGGATGTTCTGATCGTATCTTTGTAAAATGACATCACACTGTGGTATTTTACTGATGTTTAAGCACACTGATGTATTTAACTAATGTTTGTTTGAGTAGTATGTTTTGTAAGTATAACAAAATACAGAAACAGACTGGGTATGACTTGGTTTTGACCTGCATTCTCACCACTGCTTTAGATCCAGAAACATTGTGTACTCTTTCTACTACAATTCTTTTGGAAACAACAGGGTAATTTACCCTCAAGGTCAGATATTAACAGTTCTGTCCTGTCAAGTGGCAGTTCTGACAGCCTGGAGCTCTTTCCCACAGAATGTAAACCTTCTGTGCTCAGCCAGCAAACTCTTCTCCACACATTCCCTCTCTGTTAGGCTTGGGGCAGGGCGACAGACCAATAAAATGATACATCTGAAAGGCAAACGCCCTCAGCCTGCCTCTGTCTTACAGGAGCTGCGTTGTAAATCAGAATAGTGCTCTTCGGGATGAATGTGCATACTGCTTGGTTTTGGGTGTCCTTGGGAAACTGTGACCACATAATGATAAGCTTACTTACTCATCTCCAAGATAACCATGACTGCAATGAGAGGGAAGAGGTCAGCGGCACTGATGCCAGATCAGACCTGGTGATGCCAAAGCCATCTAAATCTACAGCAGATTTGGCCAATCAGGGACATTGGCTAGCTTGCATATATGGACCTGGGCAAGTTGTGTTCTTATCCAATTATGTTTGGCTGTTCTGCAATATGTCGTTAGCAATGATTTGAAAAGGTGAGTGGTGTCTGAGAAAACAACACATTCTTCACTCAACCAGACCAGTGTAATATAGCAGGGCAGCTTCAGAACTCAGGAAGGAATCGGTGGCAACCAACATTAGAAACAATCTTGACAAAATAAATCCATATAAAAAATTGTATATTAATGTAATTAGAGGCATTGTCATGATACAGCTTGTCATCAGAAATTACAGCTGTGAGGAGTATTCAGGAAAGCTACATGCTAATTGGTTCATTTTAACTAAATCTGTTTTAATTGGTGTTATGTAGACTCACTCTGGCTCACTCAAATTATGATTCTCCTCTTTGTCTCGATCGTTATAGTATACAGTATACAGGTAGTATACATGATAGTATACAATATACAGGTAGTATACGTGATAGTATACAGTATACAGTATACAGGTAGTATACATCATAGTATAGAGTATACAGATAGTATACATGATGGTATACTGTATACAGTTAGTATATGTGCTAGTATACAGTATACAGATATGGTTTTCTCTGAGGTCCTTGAGTGATAGTTGTGTACAGTGATGCATGTTGAGGAAGACTGCTGATCTAGAAGTGATCTTCCTCCATCTGTGTAACTGTATTTGCTAGGATGTCAAAGGCAATAAAATTGTACCTGGTCTACTAAGCTCTTATCAACAGTCTTTCCGATTGCCAGTCTGAACAAGGACCAAACATGAGCTGTTTAAAATACGTTTGTTTATTTTTCTATTTATTATGCTTTTCCTCTTTGATCTGTTGTCATTTGGTTATGGTTGTGGTTTTACTTTTTTTAGCACTGCTGTTAGACAACAATATTTTCCGAGTAACCCCTATCCTCAGTGAAGTCTTAAAGATTAGGGCCTGAATGAAAATGATTCTTCCTGTCTCAGTTTGTAATAATTAAATGTAATAAGCAATAAGAGAACAAAAAGGCAATAAGAAAATCTACAACAGATGTTTGTTAAAAAAATTAAAATAAGAGCACTGAGTATCTCAAATAAGAAATGAACTTAACAAGGTGTTTTCTTTGGTGCTTTACATAAAATTAACAGACTTCAGTCAATAACAATAATCAAGAGCTTTTCAATACAGCACAGTTTCAATATGCAAAATAATCTAAGAAAACAACCTGTACATTGATTTATACTTCTGCTTTTAGCCGAAAACACAGTAAACAAATGAATTATCATTATGACTGTGTTTATTTAACACAGTAATCAAATGAATTATCATTATGACTGTGTTTATTTAACACAGTAAACAAATTAATTATCATTATGAGTTTATTTTTAGAAACTAAAGAGTAATTTTAACCAGGGCTACATAGGGAACTATTGTCCGCAGAATCATTATTCTGATTATAACTAATGTCTTGATCATTGTGAAATGTAATAGTGAGAAAAGTAGAGAGCTGCGCTGGGCACAGTTATCTGAGCTGTACACAGTTATCTGAGCTGTGCAGTTATCTGAGCTGTACACAGTTATCTGAGCTGTACACAGCTATCTGAGAAGGATGATAACAATCATCCAACCACATTAACAATCACAGAATCACATTAACAAACACATTAACGCTTTATGAATGTCTGCATATCATAAATGTCCAGCTTTGTGAGGTTTATGGAGTGCTGCTTTAGTTCAGATCGAAGCTGTTTTCTATGGGAGTTTCTGTGGACTGGTGTTCATTCAACACTCTTCTGTCTTTATGAAGGCTAGTGCTCCTCCTGCTAAAGTCATCATTCCTTTTTTCTGAGGCTGTTCATCCTTTTGCAAATGTATTGGTTCCCATTCTGTAAACTCCACAACAAGGTACGTGGCACCTTGCTTTAAGAGACAGACACTGGATGATTTTCTGTCTGCCATGCTGCATCCGTTAATTGCTCCAGTTATCACACAGAAATAACGGCCTGTCTCCAAGCACAGCTGACTGGCTGTCAGTGTGGCCAGGGTCAGACCAGCATTCTAAATCTAGAGGATCTCACAGCTGACTGGCTGTCAGTGTGGCCAGGGTCAGACCAGCATTCTAAATCTAGAGGATCTCACAGCTCTCAGTTCTGAGTGGCTTCTGGATCAGCACCCAGTGAAAAGGGCTGCATTTTTAATGCAAAATGAAAAAAGAAAAGAAAAAAATTCTTTTTCTTTGAAAAAAACAAAGCACTTTTGTTGTTGATTGTGCCTGCATGCATTTAATGGTTGATTTGTATTTCAAGGAGTTAAATCACAGAGGAATTACCTGATTATTTGAAAAAATGTTAAATAATATGAATGGATTTGTATGATTCAACAGAAGCAAATAGAATTGAGGATTTGTTTCATGAGTTTGGATCAGTGATCCCTTACCTCATTAATAAACTCAGCCTTTCTCTCTCTCTCTCTCTATGTGTATATATACATTGGAATTTTGGTCTCCAGTGTACAGTGTATATATAGGGAACATGTTAGAGGTATATAGAGAGAATGGGTTGTTATATATATATATGTGTGTGTGTGTGTTCACAGGGGTGTAGCTGCATTTTCCTGTTCATGGAGATGTAGCTGCTTGGTCATGTTCATGCCTTAGATGTATGTACTAAAATGTGGTTGGATGGTTATCAGTGTTTGCTGGGTGATCTAGGGATGTAGCTCACAGTACATGATACTGCTGACTGACTGGTAATGGTTCAGTCCACTTCATCTCCTTTACTGTGAGACTATAATAAAGCACAAACTAAGACTCTGTCTCTCTCTCTACCTCCTCATCTCTCTTTACCTGCTCATCTCTCTCTGCCTGCTCATCTCTCTCTTCCTCTTTCTCTCTCTTCCTCTCTGCCTGCACCTTGTTGACTGCCCCCTGACATCTGATCAAGGAGAGATGGAGTTTAGTTTCCTGATGTCCAAACTTGCAATGGTAGTAATGGGAGTTTCCAACAACTCCTAAAACTTAGAAGGAAGAAACCAACTTGCAGTTGATTTAAATGTTTTGTTTATTTTTGTGTACAAATTTTTTTTAGATAGATAGATAGATAGATCGATCGATTGATCGATCTTTATTGATCCCTTTGGGAGGTTCCCTCAGGGAAATTAAGATTCCAGCAGCATCATTATAGTAACAGGAAATATACAATATACAGTATAAGAAATGTACAATATACAAGAATCCAAAAAGCAGGAGAGGTACTGCACTGCATCGATAAAACTCTGTTTAAAAATTATTGCACATAGCCCGGTTTATGTTCAGATGTTTATGTTCGGATACTCTGTTTAAAGAAAGAAAAGTTATTGCACATAGTCCGGTTTATGTTCAGATCAGTCACATGTTCTGATTTAGGTTTAGTCAGTCTGTCTCTGTCCTCCATTGACCCCTCCTCCCCTGTAAGGAGGAGTTGTACAGTCTGATGGCATGAGGGACAAAGGAGATTTTAAGCCTGTTGGTCCTGCACTTCGGAAGGAGCAGTCGGTCACTGATCTGACTCCTCTGGTTGGTGATGATGGTGTGCAGAAGATGACCAGCATCATCCATAATGTCCAGCAGCTTATCCAGGGTCTTCTTCTCTGCAACCGTCACCATTTAAAAAATGTCTGTGATGGGTGTCGGAGAGAGAATGGAGTCCAGGTGCAGGATCCCTGCTAATGTTGGCAGACAGATGAGAGACTGTTTCTGTACAAAACATGTAAACATGGCCAAAACAGAATCAATGATTACATTATTGTATTAGATTATTGGCTCTGTATCCTGGACACAAGTGCAATATTATCATCCTTCTTTTATATGTAATACCCCCCCACCTTTCTCTCTCTCACACACACACACACACACACACACTCACATTCTCTTTCTCTCACACCCTCACTTTGTCACCTCTCACAGATATACACGTCACGGTCTCATTTCTCTCACTCCATCTCACTCCATCTCTCACTCCACCATGTGGATATTTCTTGAACTGTTCTTCCTCACCTTTCATTGTGCAGCTACATTCATTCATTCATTCATTCATTCATTCATTCATTCATCTCTGATTCTGTGAAATAAGGAGCAAAAGACAGAACCAGTGATTTTGTTTTGTTTATATCGTCTAATTGCTTTACATTTTGGTTACTTTGTGTAACAAACTGCAGATCTCTGCTGTTTTATGCTGTGATTGCTCCATTTACTTAGAAACAGTAAAACTACGCTCAACCAAAAACAGCATAAACCCGGTGTGTGAACATTCACATACGTGTTAAATGTTCCTTCACATACGTGTTAAATGTTCCTTCACATACGTGTTAAATGTTCCTTCACATACGTGTTAAATGTTCCTTCTGCTTTCTGGTTCCTTCTCCCCTATTCATGCTTCCTGTCCACATGATCTGTATTTCTCATGTGGACAGATCCAACCTCACCCTCTTACTTCACCCCCCTGCCTCACCCTTCCTCACCATCCCTTATCCTCCCTCATGCTCCCTCATCCAACCTCACCCTCCCTCACCCTACCTGGGCTTAAGTGCATTTGCTGTGCACCCTGCAGTGAGGCCTGAGCAGTCTCTGAAATCCCCCACCAGCTGTGGTTAATGCACTGTACAAGCTCCTGTGCAGGGTGGGAAGGTCACAGCATACACCCGCACGCCCAGTGCCTGCCGTGTGTGGGAGAAATGTTTCATTTGAGAGCTAACATTTTAACCTTTAACCAACACACACACACACACACCATTTATTATGGAATGCCAAGTCTGAAACCCATGCAATTGCAAAGCTAATTTATTTGTTTTGAATGTGTTTCTCATAACGATGGGTGGCACTCTGCACACAGCACAGAAAGAGGCAGGGCCTATCAAGAAGATGTTAGGATTGGGCCAATTATATTTCCCTTTGACTCACATGCAAATGTACCAAAACACACACATACACATACTTAAACCCATATATTTGCACACACACATACAACTCCCCTCCCCACACACATAGCAAACCCACATATGAACACAAAAACAGCATTAGGTACACAAACACACATCCAGTGTTAAATATTGCACTGAGCTCTGCTTGTATTCCACCCCAGAGCTCTGTGTGTGTCTGTGGTTGTGTGTGTTTGGATAAGCACATCATTATCTGGAGGTTCTTGCTCAAATAATCACTAACACACTCATTTTATATTTTATTTTATTATTTAATTTTATTGACAGTGTGTGCACTATATATATATATATATATAGTGCATATATATATATAAATATATATATTCAAAATATACATTTCAAGTGTGTGTGTGTAGCTGTGTGGCTTTCATTCTCTGTGTGTTTTCATTTCCATTAAAATAACTGCATAAAGAAAGGCTCATGTCAGTGCTGCCTTCCTGCCACCAGGTTCAGGTGGAGACGATCCCAGGGCGCCACTGTCCAAACGAGCAACTAGTGTGAACGAATTCATTACTTACAAATGTGAAAAGGGTGTCAAAGTGATGTTTTAAACCAGAATGAAATGGGCAGTATAAGAAGTGTGTAAATGTCAGCAATGCCTGATCATACTCATACTGGTTTCTCATTAAAGCTGGAAAATCGCAATTATGTATTAATTATGAACCATCATCTCAGCTGTTGAATAAATTAATTAGAGACTTTTAATCATGTGATTAAAAAAAGAGTATCACATTAAGAAATAATACATGCGTCACAGAGGAAGAATTATCTGCCATTTTGGTGAGATCATTTAATTTCATCATAATTTCTTGTTAAAAATAATATGAAACATGAATAAAACATGTCATATGATCCCAAATCCTTGCAAATGGTTCTGTTTGCTTACAGACATTGAACCAAACAGAGATATAGTTGTTCCTCGTGTTTAAGTTTTAGTGCAGCCACTGTTGGAGCCTCGGTCAGAAACTCTTGTTGAGCCCACCCTAAATCCAGCCCACCCTAAATCCAGCCCACCTTAAATCCAAAAGTTGATCAGCTATATTATAATATCTGTATTGTCCTGATCAGCTATGTAGTCAGATCTGTGTTGTCCTGATCTTCCTACAGGACTGCTGATAATCTCCACCCCTGGAGCCGACCTGTTCAGGAAGACGGAGAAGAGATGGAGCGATACCTGGGTGACAGTTCTGGAGCTCCACCGTTACCTAATAGCACCAATACCACCTCCACCCCAGGGGCAGCAGTGCATGTCACCATGGTTACAGAGCGTCTAGCGGTGGTGACGGTGTTAGTGTTGCTGATGTTGATGACAGCCATTGTCAACGCTGCGGTCATCACGGCCATCTGCACCACCAAGAAGCTTCACCTTCCTGCCAACTACCTCATCTGCTCATTGGCTGTTACGGACTTCCTGGTTGCGGTATTGGTGATGCCGCTAAGTATCCTGTACATCGCCATGGAGAAGTGGTGCTTGGGTCAGGTGGTGTGTGAAGTGTGGCTGAGTGTGGATATGACCTGCTGCACCTGTTCCATTCTCCACCTGTGTGTGATCGCACTCGACCGCTACTGGGCCATCACCAAGGCCATCGAGTACGCCCGCAAGAGGACTGCCCGCCGCGCTGCTGTCATGGTGACCAGCGTTTGGCTCATCTCCATCTTCATCTCCATGCCCCCACTATTCTGGCGTCACCGTGACGATGTGGGCGGAGGCAGTGTGTGCATCATAGAGCACGATCAGGTGTGTATGAAATGACAAGACAGTATCTGTGGTAGTGGTATGAATGCCTGTCATCATGGGCTGAAAGCGCTTATTTAGAAACAAAGTGTTTTAAGGAGATGCGCCTTCTAGTAAAGCAGGCAGTGGCATGACGGCAGCAAGACCGAACAGTGTGTTTTACTGCTCTGTGTCCCAGAAATGCTTCTGTTTCCCCCTTTGCCTACCTGTTCAGGTATTCAGAAGTGTACCTGTTCAGGTATTCAGAAGTGTACCTGTTCAGGTATTCCCAGTACAACTGTTGAGTGTGTATTTTGCCCTATGGTGGGAAAGTTTCAGTATGTAGACCTTTTTCTACAGCCTAATTTCTAAGCCATCGAGTGCCACAGAGCGCCCCCCTCTGGTTACATGCTGTCATGTATTTTCTCCACAGCTGTGATGATTGTTTCAAATGCTACAGTAAGACCCCCAGCACTTTTCATGAGCATTTATTTTTATGGTTCATCAGGTGCCTCAGAGCGCCCCCTCTGGGTCAGACTGGGTCATGATGTTATGTCTTGCAGGTGGGCTACAGCATCTACAGCACATTCGGTGCCTTTTACATCCCCATGACGCTCATCCTGATCCTATACTCCCGCATATACAGCGCTGCCAAGACGCTCTACCAGAAACGCGGCTCCTCGCGTCACCTGAGCAGCCGCAGCACGGACAGCCAGAGTTCAATCCACCACTGCCGTGTCACATATGCCTTCTGCCTGTCTGACCTTTCCACCTCCGACCCCACCATGGAGTTCGACCACCTCGATGCGTCCGTCCGCATGGTTTCCGCGGAGACAGACGCCGATCCTGGCGTGGACGAGCGCGAGCAGATCTGCAGCTCACGGGAGAGGAAAGCGGCTCGCGTCCTGGGCCTCATCCTCGGGACCTTCATCGCCTGCTGGTTGCCCTTCTTCATTAAAGAGCTGTTGATGGGCCTGAAGATGCTTCAGCCGTCGCCGCAGGTGTCCGACCTCCTCACCTGGCTGGGATATGTGAACTCTCTCATCAACCCGCTCCTCTACACTAGCTTCAACGAGGACTTCAAACAGGCCTTCAAGAGGCTGCTCAGACGCAAAGAGCACACGTAGGGCAGTGGGCGAGGCGGACACGGGCGACCTGGGCAATGTGGGCACGGGCACATGGGTGACGTGGGCACGGACACACAGGCAACATGAGTGATGTGGTCACAGTTATGCTGCAAATCTGGAACTCTTAAAACTGAAACTATGATGCAGGTTTCACAACAACACTGTTGGGAAGCCACAAAGCTTTTATCATGGGTTTTCTGTGTTTAAACCCCCAGAAAGGAACTGTAGTTCATAGGCTGAAATCCCAGAACAAGCATCACTCTACAACCCCATGGCCTCTACAGTAATATATAGTCTATGTTGACCTTGCTCGGTGTTATACTCAGCTAATACTCAAGGTGGGGCTGTTCTAGCATTCACACTAAGTTCTAGATTTCAGGACTTTTACACATCACTGACTGAGACATGGAATAAATAGACTTCAGTTTAGCTGAATAATGTTTTGTTTACTCATGTTTACTCAAGACATCAGTGTTTGTGTTATTATATCATAAAAGTTATGTTGGATTTGTATTCGTAAAGAAATAAAGTAAAATTCAAATCTGCTTTCATATATTAGTTGACAAACTTGTTTCTGTGAATATATTTGCTGGGTTGGAAATCAGAGATGATGGTTTATTAAAAGGAATATGAATAAAAGAATCATAACTTTGTTGCATTTAAACATTCTAAATGTTTAAAAAAATTGCTAAAATGTTTACTTACTATTAGAAATGTATGAAGTTCCAACAGAAGCATCTAGAATAGAATATTTCAGAAATATATCAGAATATATACTGGCCCTAGATATCAGAATATTTGTAGGCAGAAGCACCAACAGACAAATGCATTTCTGCAGTAATGTTCCTGTGTGTAAACAGAAAGATATGTTTCCATTGGAGTAGCGCACCTGTGTGTGTGAACAAACAGATAGAACCAAACAGAACCAGAGGCAATATAAAGAAATGCCGTTGCCATAGTAACACGTGTGTGTTACCACATTAGAACTGTTTACAAATGCTTCCCATTACCACTGTGAGACTGAGGCACACTCATACATTCATACACTCTTCATCATAGTTAGTTTATTTGTTTTACTCATGTTGATGTACATTACGCATCATGATTTATCAGCCATTTTAGAGTACGAATACAGGGTATGGTCTCTCCTGCCCAAAGGCTGTAACTGTAATTCAGGGTTTGATCGTCTTATCCATAAAGTGTGACTGTAACTCAGGGTTTGATAGTCTTGTCCACATAGGGGTTAGTACTTCAGGCCTTTTGCAGACACTTTGACTTACCAGCTACATGAAAGCAATGTGATACAGGTCCTTGTAGATCAGATTAAGACATGGTGACTCTCACAGATTAAGACATGGTGGCTCTCACAGATTAAGACATGGTGACTCTCACAGATTAAGCATCAAAAACCATATATACATACATATATAAACCGTGTCCTATGTGATTACTTTGTTTTGTTACTTTGATTTTATTTTGAGGTTTATTTGATTAAAGTAGCGGTTTCTACGTACATTTTGGTATTTTCTGTTTGTTTTTTATGCAAGGTATTAATCTACCTACCTTGCTGTGCATGTGCAGTGTCTGATATATTTCTTTTGCTCAAGCATGATAAACACCCATGTATTTGTCTTTAGGTCAGAACATGTTACAAAAGTTTGTATGTATGTCATGATATCTGACATTTTGTGCATGACCACAGTTACACATTGAATAACTTGTACACGCAAAGCATCTTTACTGTAAATGCGAACCTCAATCAAATAAGTAAAGATATCAACAAACTATTCACTCAGTCTAGTAATCTATAGGGATGTGGGAGAATCTTTCTCGTTAGTACAGTGAGCATCATAACATCAGCACTGATGATGTGAGAGTAGTTCCTCAGATTTCAAATGCAACTTCGAATTATTGGTCATAGCTGATGTCTACAACCGACTCAGACTATACTGCTCCATCCCCAGACTCGTGGTGAGTTTGAACCAGACACTCCCCACTCAGCTAGCCACGCCTCTGCCTCTACACTGCACCAGAACCAGCTGCACGGCGCTCACGAATCACTGCAAGGATCAGCACTCATGCTGACCCACGCGGCCTGAAAACGTCTTTACCGAGACGTACAGGAGTGTGTGTGCGTGCGCGTGCGCGCGCCTTACCCCTCCACCCGGGGTTACTGGTTCTTTCGGCATTCCTGCGTCTCAGGGACGTTGTGTTCGTGCTGCGTAGGTCATGACGACTGCACATCCACCTGCGCTTATTTATTTAATTTACAAATTGTTAACGATGTATCTGAGTTCATTTACGTGAATGTGGTCGGTTTTAGTCCTTATTCCTTTTTATTAGCTTCACAGTAGTTATTCCGTCTCTGTGGTGTGTGTACTTTTTGGGTAACTACTCTCCCCCATTTTCCCACTCAGGTAGGCCTTTTCTATTGCTGGTGGGGTTGTTTTAATAAAAGCTTTTAATCTGAGCTTGAAGATGATGTTTCCTTCTTAGCCGACCCTTGTTCTTTCATACATGCCAACACATGGCTGATTGGTCGTCCTTACAGATCACTGATCTGATCTGAGATCAGCCTTTGAGTTAAAATCAGCAGACTACAATAACAACACGTAAACGCAGGTTTCAGGGTAGCTGTCAAGTGCGTGCAGACGCAAAACGGCAGTGTCACATGACAGCTCGAGCTCGGACACGGGCACATTCGAGTAACGCATTCGCTTCACATGAACTGCGGTCTACACATCGCATACATATCCGCTATATCGTGTTTGAAAATCAAAGACTGCGAAGGCAGCGTGAAATCTACGTGCAGCGAACGCGCCTCGCGAATACGTGCAGACGTAAACGAGCGGTCACGTGGTGTTTTGTGCGTACGCGGCGGAATTGGATGTGAAGATGGCGGACGAGGAGGCCGAGCAGGACAGCTGCGGTCATAGTGGGAGCTTTTTCGGGATACAGGCGTTTTCGGCCGGCCTGGAGAAGTTAGCAGCCACCCTGAATGACAGCACAGAGTGTTCGGAGGAATCCAGTTCACAGTATTGCCAAGCTTTCTGTAAGGTCAGTACGTGTAGTTATGTCTCTCTCTCCGCCGTAGGCGCTCCATGATAGCTACGTTCTCCGCAACAACACACGCTCGGCGCAATATTGTTAGCTAGCTGGTAAGCGAACCGGCTAACGCAGTCGCTTAAGTGATCTGTGTCACGTTAACCTTGGAAGCAAACTAACAAATGTATTGTGTACCTTCCGATTGGGCTAGGGAACATACCAGCTAGCCTGAGTTATTTGCGTAGCGCGTTGAAATATAAACAAACAGAAGTGCACGCGGAGCTACAGTTAGTGCTCCTTGACGCCGCTTAGCAAACTAACCGCCCAGCTGCGCGTGCCGGTGGGCACAGCATAATCCCGGGGTTGACGAATTAACCGTGTGCACTTCTCACAATGATGTTCTAAACGCGCAGAGACCGGGTCCAATTCTCATTTTGCTAGCTTATTGTCTTCAAATACGCAAAAAAATTACGAATGTCCACATACGGACGTGCTTTTCGGCCCTGATGTTGACAGTCACCGTCAAATACGATCTGCTGTGGGATGCGCCAGTTTAGTCGTGGTAAAATCCTATTTTGCCTAGTTCATAGTCTATACATCAACTACGCACCACCATTGCAGACGGGCAGGGTGACATGTGCCTAAGCGTAGCAGATGGTCTCTGTGGCTCCCTGTGCTAACGTTAATAGTTATGAGTAAGTAGGCCTTTTTAAAAATAAACATGCTTAATCTTTATTTTTTCCATCTTATCATATCAACGTTGATATACAATGTGTATCTGTGTTTTTAACATGGAATACCTTTCCACAATATTAAAGACAATGAGTCATTTAAAAAGAGCTTGGCAGAGAACTGGGTCCCTGTTGCACTGTTCTAATGTCTGAATACAAGGCACCTCCAAAACCACACTGAAAACTGTAAGTGCATTGCTTACATTTGCATAGTGCGTGTTTTCTTGGAAGATAACCTCAAACCTTTTGCCTTCACAGAGTTGTGGAATAGTTCCATTTGGAAACCGTTGTACTGAAGTCTTTGAAACTGTATGGGACCCAGGTTTGATACTGTATGCAGATTTGATGTAAACAAGCTGGTTTTGTGTCTTCCTGATTCTGAAATACATGCAGCTGTGGAAACAGTGCAGGGAGGATGGACATGTTGGCAACACTGTGGTGTGATCCGCTCTCGTCTATCAGCACTCGCGTTCCGCTGAGTTCAGTGCTATAATGATGTCACACACCTGATTTCATAGATACTGACTGTTCTGGAACATGATAAACACACGAGCTGGGACTACTGTAGTCGTCCACCTCAGGAGCTCCACACACCTGGTGTGAGTTAGTCTTACCAGCAACCAGCTTCCTTACTAGAACAATAAACAAACATTTAATTTCTTAAATATGGTGTAATTTGAGTTCATTTGTGTAGTTGGATTGTGGGAGTGTCCATATCAATAAGAATACCTGTAAGTACAATTACAGTAAACAAACATGCACATGTTGTCATAAATGTGCGACTTCTGTGTTGCAGCTCTTAACTGTGCGTGCGTGCGTGTGTGTGTGTCCAGCTGCTGAACTGTGACCCTGGGTGTGTTTGCTGGTGTACTGTGACCCTGTGTTTGTGTGTGTGTTTGCGTGCATGCGGCTGTACTGTGACCATGCGTGTGTGCTTTTTTACGCAGTGTATTTTCTTTATGCTGCAGAAGTATCTAAGCATATTTGGCAGAGCTGCTATCTCTTCTCGTTATCTCCATCGCTCCGCATTATCTCCCTGTTCCAGTAGCACTTCATCACACACCCAAGTTCTTTATCCTCAGTGGTTTCTTCATGCTCCATATTTGAGGGAGGGAGTATGTAGACCAGAGGAGATTAGCACATGTGTTTGCCTCTTCTGTCCCCACCAAAGGAGGTGAGAGAACAGCAGACTGTCTGCATCTGTGTGATGAGGTAGAATAAATGAATGAGCAGACTGGGCACAGAGAGCGCGCGCGTGTGTGTGTGTGTGTGTGTGTGTGTGTGAGAGAGAGAGGGAGAGTGAGCGCGTGTGTGTGTGAGAGAGAGAGGGAGAGTGAGCGCGTGTGTGTGTGAGAGAGAGGGAGAGTGAGCGCGTGTGTGTGAGAGAGAGAGAGGGAGAGTGAGCGCGTGTGTGTGAGAGAGAGAGAGGGAGAGTGAGCGCGTGTGTGTGAGAGAGAGAGAG
>JAOXYF010000005.1:129520-167102 GCA_028565775.1 Sternarchorhynchus goeldii
GGAGGATACCATGGTGAAGTAGATATACAAACTAGGAGGATACCATGGTGAAGTAGATATACAAACTAGGAGGATACCATGGTGAAGTAGATATACAAACTAGGAGGATACTTGGCTTGGACTAGTTGTCAGAGAATCAACAATCTTTTACTAATAGTCTGATGTTTATCAGAGGGTGCAGATATTCCAGATGTACACAGGTATTCGTATTTAAGTTGTTCCAGCTGTACACAGGTATTCGTATTTAAGTTGTTCTTTGGCTGCTTCACTGTTTGCGATTCTCAGTTGCATGTTGTATTGGGTCCAACAGTGGTGTTTGGGGGAAAAGGTTGACATGTAATTTGCTCTATAAATTCTTCTTTTTTCTTCCTCTTCTAAATAAAGTCCATGAGTTCCTCAGCTGTGAAGGCCCGGAACTGCTGCAGGTGCGAGTGAAGTATCTGATTAAAGAGAACTACATGGACAAGGCTGCCTTGCTGGCCAGAGCCTGTGCTGACTATCCTGGATTTGATGGCAGGGGGGGGCATTTCAAGCAGATTTACCTAGTGTGCCTGTGCACTGTTGCCCCACAGCAAACACTAATGGATGAGGTGAGTTTAGGACTTCGTAACACTTACATAAGAGCACAGACGTGCAATATAAGGAATGGTTTGTCATTGAATGTCTAGTAGAAAAGGAAACTGCCGCTGTGGTTTTTGCATTTTGGTACTAATGTGACCTTTTGATCTTCATGCATTTTAATGAAAAAGGTCTCTCCTTTTATGTGCTTTTAAAGTGGGCCCGTTGTTTAGGTATAAATATATAATAAATATATATTAAGTCTAAAATGCTCTTATCTGTTTTACCATCCGATGTTGCAGCTCTCTAAGGTGGACTGTCGAGATGCTCTGGAGATGATTTGTAACTTGGAGGCGGAAGGAGACGAGAGAGGAGCCTTTACACTCTGCTCAGGCTTCCTGAGCCGACAGCTTCTCCAGGAGGACTCCTACTGCTCCTGGTGAGTTCAAAAAGAGACTTGAAAGGAGAGAGCTCTTTTGCACTTTTGCCTTGTTCCCAACATTGACTTTTCCATTTTTACGCAAACGACACAAAAATTGTTACTAATAAATGAAGTCCTACAGACCCACAGTCGATCTGAATGCAGTTCATCTACTTATGATCTAACTGAACATTTACGATGACTCTCTTTATCAGGGAACTCACACTTTTTTGGAGCAAACTCTTGAAGCGTTTAGAACCTTCGGAGCAAGGGTTTCTAGAGAGATGTCGACAGATGTCTCGCTTGGCCAAAACTGTGTTCCACTTGCTATTTTTCATAAAAGTGATCCAGTCAGAGGTGAGTTTTTCTTCTGCAAACCTGTGCTTCGGCTCATCTTGTTCTGCCTTTGTTGAAATGGAAGAATCACATCAAAAACTTTTATTTTCTTTTAACCCTTAGTTGGATAAGGTTGGATTGCCCACCTGCATCGAAATGTGTGTACGTGCTCTCCGAATGGAATCATGTGAGGGAGCAAGTAAAACCACAATGTACAAAACCATCTCATGCCTGCTGTCTTCTGACCTGGAAGTGAAACGGGCCTGCCAGCTGACGGAGTTCCTTCTGGAGCCAACAGTTGACTCATACTATGCTGTGGAAACACTTTACAATGAACCAGACCAGAAGCTTGAGGATGAGAGCCTTCCCATACCCAACTCTCTACGGTGCGAACTTCTACTAGTTCTCAAAACCCAATGGCCTTTCGACCCAGAGTTCTGGGACTGGAAGACACTAAAGCGGCATTGCTTAGGTCTAATGGGTGAGGAGGCATCTATTGTGTCCTCCATCGATGAGCTAAACGATGATCGTCCTGAAGAAACGGAGCAAGAGGACGCTGGACTTGTTCACGAGACGTTCAAGGATGTTTCTGAATGCTTTTTAGACGCTACAAATGGACTTAAGGAAATTGCAGACCAGAGACAGAAGAACAGAGAGATCAAAAAGTTACGGGAAAAAGGGTTTGTGTCAGCCAGGTTTAGAAATTGGCAAGCTTACATGCAGTATTGTGTTTTGTGCGATAAGGAGTTTCTTGGTCACAGAATAGTGCGTCATGCACAGACTCACTTCAAAGACGGATATTACAGCTGTCCGATATGTGCAGAGACGTTTGAAACTAGGGAGAACCTCGACCCACATGTTGCATCGCACGTGAAGCTGTCGTGCAAAGAACGGCTGGCAGCACTGAAAACCACTAAGAAACTGGCAAATGCAAAAAACTCTGCCCCTGTTGCCAAAAGTGGGGAAAGTCAAGTACGGAAGACCAAGGCAAAAAACAACTGCAGTGGCGACTATGATGGGCTGAACAATGGAGAATCGCGAGCCACTCACACTGAGGTTCCTGGGGTGGGATTAGATGGGACTGTGTGCAACATTTGCCCAGTTCCAAACTGCAAGAAAAGATTCAAGTACTTCCGCAATCTCCTTGCCCATGTGAAGGATCATGGGGATGTAGAAGAAGCGCAGCGCTTCCTGGAACTGCAGACCACACGGATTATATGTCAGTACTGCCGTCGACAATTTGTTAGCGTCAGTCATCTCAACGACCACCTTCAGGTCCACTGTGGTATTAAGCCATACATTTGCATTCAGCTGAATTGCAAGGCTAGTTTTGACTCCAACGCAGAGCTTCTCATGCACAGGAAAGACCATCCAGTGTTCAAGGCAAAGTGCATGTTTCCTGGTTGTGGGAAGATTTTCAGCGAGGCTTTTAAACTCTACGATCATGAGGCACAACATTATAAAACATTCACCTGCAGAGTGCCTGGCTGTTGTAAAGTGTTCCATGCTCAATCACAGTTAGATTCTCACACAGAGAGTCATGATGCTAAAAATACACAGTTAGATTCACACAGGGAGAACCATGATGCTAAAAATACACAAGAACAGATCCCTGAGGATCATCTCATGGAGCCACAACCCGAGGAATCTCATGAACCATCCAAGGAGACCATTCAGCAGGACACCCTTTCATGTGTCCAATTAAACTCCAGTTGCACACCCAGTCCTTCCAGTCACCTACCAGTCCCGGTGAAAGTAAAGCACTCCGTTGAAAGCATGCTCAACACTGCAGATGGTGATCGCACACACGCGTTTGACCCTGGAACACTCAAAACTGAACCACTCATCCCACACTTGGAGAATCGGATGGTCCAGCCCCCTCTCAACCCTTCCATGCACCTCTTGAACGAAACTAGGGCAGAGGACTCTCTCTTGGAGGCACTTATGAGTGACTCCATGCTTGTTCCACCATGCCCGGTTCTCCAGACAACGTCCTATCAGAGCGTTCTGGGGGACTTTACTTCAGTACCCTCTAGAGATGTTTTTCAAGGTCAAATGCAGACTGTACAGACTCATAATCCGCCACTGTACAGCAATGCTGACGCTGAATATGGAGATTATACTCCTAATTCAATAGCCCAGATGCAAACACAGTATCAAGACCCATATGGGAATAACATGGAACCCTTACCCCTCTCTGTTCATAAAGACACATCAGTAATGCCAGTCTCTCAGAGGCTTCCTCCCCCACCCTTTTCGACCAATGGACAGGTTTCCGTGAGTAGACCAGTACAGTCAACGCATGCAAACAACATGGGCCCAGACATGAGCAGACCGGTACAGTCAACGCATGCAAACAACATGGGCCCAGACATGAGCAGACCGGTACAGTCAACGCATGCAAACAACATGGGCCCAGACATGAGCAGACCAGTACAATCAACGCATGCAAACAGCCTGGGCCCAGACATGAGCAGACCGGTACTTATAACTCCCGCAAGCAACCTGGGCCCAGATGTGAGCAGACCAGTACAGTCAATGCACACAAACAGCCTGGGCCCAGACATGAGCAGACCGGTACTTATAGCTCCCACAAGCAACATGGGCCCAGACATGAGCAGACCAGTACAGTCAACGCACACAAACAACCTGGCCTCAGATGTGAGCAGACAAGTAGGGTCAACGCACACAAACAACACGGGCCCAGCAACTGAGGAGAAGGACAGACACAAGTGTGCATATGAAACCTGTTCCCGAGACTATAGCTCTCACAGAAGTCTCACCAAGCACATGAAAGCTGCTCACCCTGAATTTTATACACAGTGGAAACTAGCAAGGAAGAATAACAGGGAAGTCCAGTCCACGAGCAGACCTGCATCCACGAATGTGAAAGTTAATTCGATTGCCCCTTTGCAGAAACAAAGAATTCCTGCTTCTGTGCCACAAATCCAGAACATTGCTGTACAGCCAACCTGCACAGCAAGCAGTCCAAGTTCCAGTTATTCTTCTGTTTCTTCCCATTTAGCATCTACTGCAGGCCAGACTTTCCACAACCAGATGGAGAATATCTTGGACCCCATTGTACTGTCACAGTTAGGAAACACTGCAAGTCGATCTCACAGAGCACCTGAGACTTCGTGGAGCTCCCAGTATCCAGTGAACAGTTCACTTCAACCGAAGACGTGCCATTCGCAAGGAATGACTTCAAGTATTGATGCCCTTTCTACTGGTCACTTTTCTTCACACATGAACACAGGTTCACAAAGCAAGAGGCCGGATGCTCAATGTGAAGGAATGGTCTACCCCCCTTTGCAGCCTCAGAATAATCTCTCATGTCCCTTTATACCTTCTCAGATAGAACAACCCCCAAGGATGAGTAATCCAGTCATTCCTGGCCACTCCAGTGATTCATCTGCATCTCCCTATACTCAGCAGCCCAGCAACAAAGTTGTACATGTTGTAAAACATACCGAGTGTGTGGTAAAGCTGGAGAGAAACCCAAACTTGGGGTTACTGCCTCCCAACAACTCTCAACAAATCACCCCTCCAACTGTGGTGAATTCCCAAGGTGTCCAAGACGACAGAGGCAGTTCCACGCACGGTGGTGACATAAAAAGAGTTAAACGTAACAAAAGAACGAAATGGCCTGCCATTATCAGAGATGGGAAATTCATTTGCTGTAGGTGCTTTAGAGAGTTCCAGAGTCCTAAATCTCTTGGAGGACATTTGTCTAAACGTTCTCACTGCAAGGCTTTTGATGAAGCAGACCTGACTGGAGACCTGCCCACCTCATTTCTCGATCTTTTAAACTCCCCTCACCCTGTGAATACTCCTCAGAATACCACTTCTGCACATATAAATTCCAATCAGACCTTTCATTCAATGAATAAAGCTGCGCTTGATCCAAAATTATTTCCCAATGTCACTTTTCTGCACGGTGAAGATTCCAAATACACTGCTGATGGTAAGCAGAGCAGTGAGATCATCAAACAAAATTCAGCAAATCCCTCTGAGCCTTTTGAAGTAGGGCAGCAGACCTTTACCAATACCACTGTCTCTTATTCTCAAGATGGACAAAACAGCCTGATTCAGCATACTGGAAATGGGAACGAAAAGAGCAATCAGCATCAAATGAAATACACCCAGCCCTGCAACCGCTTGTCCAATGATGGTGGTCTTTCGGATCCACTACTGTGTCATTTGCTAGGTGAAGACAACTTTTCTGCCTCCTTTAACAAGCTTCCCACTGATCACATCGGCAGAATTCTTCAAACTGAAACACTAAATAAGATGAAGGAGATCAGACATTCTGCCATTGTAAATTCCAGTGGTTTGTCAAACGATGGTCTGTTGGATGCCATGGCTAGCCTTGCTCATAATCTAGTGTCAGAAAAAAGTGTTAAGGAAAAACTCCGTGAACAGATATTAGCTGGAGACTTCCACAAGAAAAACAGTTCATGTCAAGGGCAAGGTGTTGACGGTTCACATTTGCAAAGCACTGTTTCATCAAGCTCTATTATGGATCCTCAACAAACATCACATGGAGTTCAAAAGTTCCCTCAAAGTAATCAGCATAATATTGGAAATAGTGCTGAAATATCTACAGAAGGTTTAGACCAGACTGTCAGGGTTGCACCTGATGAAGGTACAGCTCAGTTCCTTGTGGCTGTTGATGTAAACGGTGGTTTTACTAATCAATCCCTCCCAGAAGGGGATGAAGTAACCGAAATCCAAAAAGCTCTTGAAAGATTGGATCTAGACAGGGAAATGCTTCAACCTGACCAGGTCACTACCGAGTCTTCAGAGACTGATGGAGTATCTATGGCCGCAGAGGTTTTGAACTCCACTATCGGAACTCCGGGCTATTGTTGTGACAGCGATGGTTGTGGTTACAGAGCCATGACAAAGGATGCCCTGTTCAAACATTTTGTGAAGCTACACAACTACACTGATGATATGCTTAATCAATGGAGGAAAGACCAGTTTAAATTTGCCCCATTTAGTTGTAAAATATGTTCTAAGACATTCACACGCAACTCGAACCTGAGAACCCATTATCATACTGTTCACAATTATTTACATGAACAGATGGTGAAGACGAGAATCAAGCGTCATTACAGTCGAAAATCCTTGGAGGGTGATGGAAATAGTCCCTGCCCCACTCCAGGTGTCTCAGATTTGCACCTTCTGGATGAGAGTGTGGTACAGAAGACACAAGGTAGACAGCGGCCTGGAACTGGAGCACCAGTTCTGATGAATGCAGACAGACGTGTTAAATCAGAATGCAACATTCATCCCATTTCACAACAGCCTCCTCATGGTCCACTGAACTCTGGTCATCCAGGGACTGTGCAGACAGCACAGACGACTCCCATGCAAAATCAGACAACCGTTCAGCAATCAGTGGTCACATTGGACCCTTCCTTGGAAGCGGCTTCAAGCATGGAGCAACAGCTGAATGGCCAGTTGGGGCCAAGGCCATTAGCCCCCAGCCAGCATACCTATATTATGCCCACTGGAGGTTTATTGCCTCCACGTACCTCAGTGGTGACCCAGACTCCATCCATTACTACACAGACAGGTAATCTATACCCAGACAAGAAGCCAAAACTAGGAAAACCTAAAATGCCTAAACCAAAAGAAATTCCTAAGAAGGCTAAAGAGAAAAAGGTGGAGCTAGATGATGTTTTCAGCCCCTACAGGCCATACCGCTGTGTCCATCAGGGCTGTGTGGCTGCTTTTACCATCCAGCACAATTTGATCCTCCATTACAAATCTGTGCATCAGTCTGCCCTGCCTAAATTTGAAGAAGATGATGAGGAGGAGCAAAATGAGGAAGATGGAAATGAAAATGAAGAGGAGCATGACTTATCTGACACAGAGGTAGCTGAGGTAACAGAGCTTTGGTGTCAAGTCAAAGACTGCTCTCGAGTATTCCAGGCTGCCACAGACCTGCTGCAACATTACCTTCAGCTCCACAAACTAAGTCTTGACAAAGCAGGTGCCATGATGTCAGGAATAGAATTGGGCAGGTTTCAGTGTGATCAGGCAGACTGTGCCGTTACCTTCACTGCTTTTTGGAAATACATTAGCCACATTGACAAAGTCCATAAAGATGCAAAGAACTTGACAGTGGAGTCTGAAGACGGAACCTTCAGGTGTGAAGTTGAAGGTTGCGACTGTGTTTACAGCACACGGTCAAACCTCTTGCGACACACCATGAAAAAACACCAGGACCTTTATAAACAGCAACTCATGAACTCGAAGGAAAGTGAGAAGAGTGTCAAACTTGGTCGACCACGGAAGTACAGCAATGCCTGCCTTGAGAAGGAAAACAGAGAGGTTAATAAGAAACCTATTTACAAGGGGAGTGAGAAAAAGAGAAAGGATGAAAAGAACCACTGGACAAAATATGGAAAACCCATTCTGAAGACCACAGAAGAGGCATCTTCACTGTGCACTAAGAGGTTCCCCCTGCAGTACCCTTGCATGATCAAGGGCTGTGACACTGTAACCAGCTCTGAACGAAACATCATGAAACATTATGTCCAACATGGCCTGCCTAAACAGTACCTGGAGGAACAAAGGAGCAACTACATATACTGTAAGAAATTGCCTCGCTCCAGATACAAACGTATTGCGTCCTGGAGTGATGACACTGGCAAGTCTGATGAAAGCTCTGTTGAGATGTCTGAGAATGAGGAGTCTGTGGATACTGGCCCAAGTGAGTCTGAGTTCTCAAAGCCAATGTCTGAGAAGGACAGCGCCGAAGAAGCTGAAGTATCAGACACCAAGCCATCCACTGACACGGGCTCAGACGTCTCTGTGGTGATGAAATGCAGGAGAGGACGTCCACGAAAGGGGAACTGTGACGGAGACAGACCGTTTACACACAGAAGAATGACCAGACTAAGAGCTGCACAGAGTTACGCCATCAACTATGCAGATATCAACTCAGACTCCACCTCATCTAGCACCACACTGGCACAAGAAGAAGGTGCTGATCAAAATGCTTCACTAAGCTCTTTTAAACCTCTTGGCTTTGAGGTGTCCTTTCTTCAGTTCCTGGAGGAATCCAGCCAGTCCTCTGGAAAGAGGAAAGCTTCAGTCATGCTGGATGTTAATCCACGCAAAAGAACATCTGCCATGCATCTGAAGAGCGCCTCAGTCATGTGCAATAGGTCTGATGCTAGAGACATACTGACACTTGTCGAGTTTAAAAACCCTCAGAAGCTAACCTGTCTTAGTAATGTAACGTTTGAAGTTCACAGAGGTTTTTCGAATGTATTTGAGCTCCTGCTCAAACAGCTGCATGAAATGCGCCCTGCAGTGGTGATTCAGAAAAGAGGGTGTGTTTGATGGTCCCAGACATTACACAATGGTACTCTGGGCATGGGCAATGGTTCCCATCCTGCTGCCCAGCAATGCTGATGGATTTAAATTAGGCTAACTCTGTAGGAAATAAAGACTGATTTCAGTAGTATATGTTCTAAGAACTGTTGGAATGTTTATGTATGTGAAACAGGACATGCCCTCTATGTTGGAAAAAAAACAAAACACTTGTAGACACCTGCTAATCTGTGTATAAGGACTGTGTGTATAAACTCATTTTGTAGTTGAAAAACAGCAGATAATGATATACCTCTAAAGCATGCTCTCACAAAGATATTTAGCACATCTTGCCTTTGGAAATGAACTTTTAAAGGAATATTAAAGATTTTCTTTTTAAATATTCCATAGAAATTTACTTTCTAAGTGAAATACCCCTCTTCCAGTTGGACTGAACATCGTGTGTAAATGGTAACTGTTTTGGTCTCGTTTACCTTGCATTGTAAATTTGAAATTGTCTGATTGTGGTGTTTGTGTTCATAACTGGCTTTCTGGACAAACACAGCCACCAGCAGTCTGTACCTTTTACACAAATGAGAAGGAGTCTGTACCTTAATCGTCTGAGACCAATTTATTACATCTTGCATTTTGTACCTCTGCCTGGTGGTGATTATTTTCCTGTTGGAAGATATGCAGTTATTTCTCATTGTTTTATCTTGCATTTTATTGACACTCCATTTTCTTATGGTCATACTAGTTCCCACATTTTGCTTGTTTTCCTCTGACACTCCCATACCAAGTTTCTTTTTCTGGTGACAGTTTTTTACGCAGAACAGAACTATATAATACTTTGGAAAAGGTCACTTCACACTTCAACAGAATTTTATGTTTCTGCAACAGTTGCCGTTAACAACAAAACAGAGTAAAGGGAAGGGGTGAGCAGCTCTTCCTCTTCATGATTGTCATCTAACATCCTCACATTAACTGTTTATTACTATACACACAATTACTATACATACATTTAATTTCTGTGAAATATATTTATCTCAGAAGAACTCATCCAAAGACCTAGAAGTTTTTGTCGATTAAGTTTGTTTTTCAGGTTTGTATTTGGTTTGCATTCCTGAAGCACCTACTGATAAATCTTCATAGATTTAGCTAAATGTTTTCTGTTGGGCAAAGTGATACAACGGATATTTATTATTAAAGTGAAATTATGAGAATACAGAGAAAAGCGTATTTGAACAGCTAACAACTACACTGATGTATGTATGAGTTCAAAATCTACTACTTGTGACCTCCTGCATTAAAATATTACAAATAAAAAATTGTAGCCATACTATAATTAGGGTTTATGTATTAATATAACTCCCCACCCAAGATTAAATGGGTTTTACAAATCAACACCTGTGTATCTGACATCTGCCCAGTGGAAGAAGCTAATACACAGAATGCGATCCAAGTCAAACAGTTTTATCAGCTTGTCTTCAAACAGACTGAAGGAATGTTAACTAACCATACTATCGTAACTATTCTTCCAAACTGTGAGCGTAAGGCAGACCTTCCCTGATCTTCCCTGTCTGGATTTGTTTCACCTACAGTCTGAGTGATGAAGGGTAGTAAATAAAGCTAATAACCTTCCTTCAGCTTTGCATGATTCATCATCATTTGTCTGTTCACTTGAACATGAAAGACTAATCCCATTAGCTATGAGAAGATAGTAAATATGGGTCAATACTAATCCCATTTGCTTTACTGAGATGTTAAAGGCTAATCTTTTCATCTGTGGTGGGATTTTAACTATGTAGAGGTTGGTAGCATCAGCATTGGTAACCTTGCAAATGACAAAGCAGTTTTGTAAATTGCTCTGGATAAGAGTGTCTGCTAAATGCCTAAAATATAAATGTAGAAACTAACCCCTTTAGTTTTGGGAAGCTGATAAAAACTAGCTCCATCAGAGTTAGTAACCTTGTGCAAACTATCTCTGTTAGTTTTGGGAAGCTGTTAAAGATAAATCCCTTTAGACTGGAGAAGATGGTTCAGACCAATCCTGGTAGCTTTTGGAAATTTGTTACAGGTGCAGGTTTGTTTGCTGGTGGAAATGAACAGGCATTCTTTACACCTGGAGCTGCTCAGGCTGGCAGTATTTTTTCACTTTGTGGTGACTGAAACAAAGTCACATCGTCTTTGCTTGCTGATGTAGGTTTTGGTTTAGGTGAGGCGAGTGTGAAGGTGTCAGCAGGATGACAGCGGCATGGGTCTTGACGCTGCACAGAGATGTATCTCTTACTGAAGTACTGCCAACATTGCTTAGACACGATGTACAACATCTCTGCCACATTAAGTGCAACGCACAGCATGGATGTGCAGCCCATGATGTAGAGAAAGATCATCTTTTCTGTGGCTTTAGAGATGTAGCAGTCCACAGTGTTTGGACAGGGACTCTCATTACACCGCAACAGCCTGGGAACTTTGAAGCCACTGTACAAGAAGTAGAACGTCAGAAGCGTGGCCACTTCAAAGGCTGTCTTCAGCATGAGACTGAAGAGATAAGTACACATGAGGCCGCCGTCTATCCTGCTCTTGTCTTCGTAGAGTCTCCTCCCGTGTCTCTTCTCGCGGTGCTCCCGGTACGCCACGTGTAGCGCCACCAGCAGAGATGGCGTTGACACCATGATCAGTTGCAGCGCCCACAGTCGCACTTGAGAGATGGGGAAGAAATGATCGAAACAGACGTTCTCGCAGCCGGGCTGTTGTGTGTTGCACACGAAGTCCTTCTGTTCATCTTTCCATACCTGCTCTGCGGCGGCGACGAAGACGAGAATGCGGAAGATGAAGAGGACAGACAGCCAGAGTCTCCCGATGACTGTGGAGTATTTGTTTACACCACTCAGCACAGTCTCCAAAAAGCCCCAGTTCATGTCGGCGGCGGCACAGCCGATTTATGCTGGAACAAATGGTACAGCTATAAAACAATAATGCACACAATCGCATGTCTTTAAGCCTGCATTTAAAAGTTAAACATGACATAACATTTCCTTCAGACGGTAGCCAACGTTAGGTCTACTACAAAATTTTTAAACGTCACACAAAGTCTGAAAAAGTTCAAAATTTTATCTATTTATAAATCCATTCTCAATCCATGCATTTATAAACCCATTTAATCTGTTTACATATTTGATCAAGTGTAGCGTACTAGATTTACAATTTCAAACTAACATCGGAAGAAAATTGCCCTTAAATTGCCTTAAGTTATGTTCACCTTGCACCGTGTTCTGTATTCCCGAAAAGGGTCTACTTATCGATGTGACAGCTGTGTTGAAATAAATATAGCATTCTAGGGAAGTCCGCTACCAGATAATACTACGGCGTCTGAACGTCAAATGCACCTGGGGATGTTGTCGCACCTGTTTTGTTGCCATGGAAGTGTCTTCCTTCCCCGCCTACAGTAAATACTCTCCAAGATTATACCCTCTTTCAGTTTTCACTGGTTGCTAAAATACCCAACTGTGCTACTTCCTGAAGCAATATGGAATGTAGTTATAATTTACTATGACCTTTAACAGTAAAGTAAGCGACGGCTTTGGTAAATGGAGATTTACTCTCTCACTAAAAAACGCATCTGTTCTCGTGTAAGTGAACCCCCGAGCTGTAACCTTGGTCACCGTTCAGCTCCGCGCTCCAGTGAGCTCATCTAACAGGGACTCATAATGTTGACTTTGTGCATCAGCAAAGCATTTGCACTTTTACGTCTTAAATTCGAAATTAATTAGGGCACGTACCCCCCCCCTTTTTTTTTTTTTAAAGGGGAGGCTAATAGACGCAGTACCAAAACAAACTAGGACTGTACAGGATCTGTGTGTGTACCTGAGCCGGGAGGGACAGCATGCAAATTTAACAATGACGATGGGCTGTTTTACCTGTTCATAGATTATTAACGACATCAAAAGATAAATGTACCCAGTAATGTAGAAACAGCTGTAGTCTTATATACATCCAACCAGAACTGTAGTTTACGTTTTAATATATTCAAGCCAAGAAGTTAAATCGACATGTATTTCGCTATATATGTACACGTTATTTGCATGCGCTAACCATTAGTATAGCTTCTCCTATTTTAAATTTGCTATGTGCGTATTCCAGCCACCAGATGGCGGTGCGTCACTCCACTGAAGTTTTGACAACATACGGGCAGATTTTGTCGCTTCCTAATAAGATGGCGCCGTGCAGTGTTGGAAAACATTTGAGACGATAGGTCAATTCAGCCTTCGCTTTCTAAAGAAAGTTTTGTTTTTAATAGATCACATCACTACATGATTTAGTTTTTATTAATACTAGTTGTACGCTGGTTACATTGCCGCATTTGTGTAAATTGCTGACTGGGCCATCCAGGATGTCGGCTTCAAACAGCGGCAGCGGTAAAGAGGTACCCAAAGAGATGGACCACAGGAGTCCCGGGTTAAGAGGAGTAAGGACCACCTCGCTCTTCCGCGCCGTTAACCCGGAGCTCTTCATTAAACCTGTAAGACACTGCATTATTCATAGACTTGTTTGTACACATGGTACGCGATTCGCTGGTTTCACTCATGTCGTTAGCACGCCTATGAATTTCATATGATTTCTTTAAGAAACTCCGTCTCTAACTGCTTTACAGAATAAACCCGTGATGGCCTTCGGTCTCGTGACCATTACCCTGTGCGTTGGATACCTTGGCTACCTGCATGCTGTTAAGGAGAATACACAGGAGCTTTACGAAGCTGTAGACGGCGAGGGGGAGAGATACATGCGCAGAAAAAACTCTAAATGGGACTAAAAAGATTCTGACAGTGTTGCGTGCAGTCCGACTCTGGAGCACCAAAGATGCGACGTATTATCGTACGTTATAACAGCCATTTGCCAAATCTAGTCCCGAAGGCTGCCTTGCATAGCGAGATTGTTCTGACACTCGATTCAGCTCATGGACGTGTCGATAATTGGATAAGGCGTATTTGAATAAAGTCATATATGTGATGTTAAAGAATATATACAATAAAATTTTCAGACGAACAATGCTGTGTTGAAGAGCCTTTGTATAAAGGGAAGCTATCTGTTATTTTCAGTCTTTCAAGAGATCAGAAAATGTAAATTTCATGTTCAAAGCTTATATAAATTGTTTAATTAGTTAAATACAATGTAAACGTTTGTAGCTAGGTCATCACAACCTGGTTATTAAGCAGTTTTCAAACTTTGTACTGAAGAGTACAGAAGAATATTGCACAATTGCTGTCTTGTTTTGTGTCTTTGTGTGTACATGCACACAATAAAAAATCAAATATTAGGAAAAAGTCAACAGAACAATGGTAGATTGGAGTTATAGTGCATAATGCATTAAAATTATCCATAAGAGACTTCCAACTGTATAGAAACAGTTGTATTTTACTTAGTATCTAAAAGTCTACACATACAAAATAGTGCAAGATGAAAACAAGTGAACCTAGATGGTTTACAGAGGAAAAAACACCTCTCTGTACTTACTGCTTGTATATGCAGCAGATTGCAATAAAAAATAATCAGCCTTTCTTGCTTTTCAGTGAATTGTGTAATTTCTCAAAGTGATGTTTGCAGTTTATGATAAACCCTGCTAGAGGGAAGGACTCGGTCTTCCTCCAACCCCATCGCCTTCATCCCAGTGGTTCTGCAAAGCCTTTCTTAACCTGCCACTGCATCACTTTCTGTCTGCTGTCTAATATTAGCAAACTAGCAGTTAAGATTATTTTTCTGAGTGGTTACTATGACTGGTGTGATTTTGAGATACTTACAGAGCCTAGGACTGATGCATTTTACTGATTTCTGTTTGGTTTATTTAGTTTATATTACTGATTAAATATCAATGTGTAAAAGTGCACAACTATAAACTAATCAGGCTAGTTGCAGTGAACGCATACACAAACAGCACATGTTGCTTGGTCTGAGAGTCATAGTGCCGTACATGCTGTGTGTGTAAATACTTTTCACCACTTTTTAAAAAGTAGACTTTCCTGTTCTTCATCTCAGGTACTTTTAAGATATACTTAGAACTCAGAGGAAGAAGCAAAGAAGAAGGAGCAGAAATCGCTGGACCGGAATACCGGGTTTTGAAACGTGATTGGAATGTAAAGGGTCTTTACATGATTGTTTAATGAGGGTAAACCGCCAGTAAAACACGACTTGGTGCAGAAACATGTAAAAATCATTGATAGTTCATCATACTAGTGACCTGCATATAGTCTGTAGTTCCGTGTGCTTTCTCCACAGCATGTCCAAGTTACAGGGGAAAAAACTTTTATATGATTCTCAAACATTGTCATTGTCATGGCAGCTGTGGGGTGCATAGGTTTTCCTTGTAACATTCTTGGTCTCCACGCCCATCAGTTTCGGAAGTCATAAATTGGTTCACCTTCCGCCGGTTGGACGCGACCACTTCTCGGTTGCGCGTGAACCACAGTGGGGTACGTGCAATATGGCGGAAAGCAGACGGCGTAGCATCTTTCGCCTGGTTTCGTCCAACCGCAGCGTCCAAAATGTCGTGTAAGCACATTTTCGTTGAACACTCATTTGAAAACTACGAGGAAACAGACGCCGTGCCAGTGTTTTAGGGAGGAACGGTGGAGATTTCCACAAAAATGAGCAACTCAACAGGTAAGGACCAGAAAGACCAGAAACAAGTGTATTCGTTCACTGCTTTTACAAGTCGCTCTAAACTTGTTTTTCGGGGGGGCGGGAAACTGAACAATTCACGTACAGAGTATTTGATGACTGCTCGTCCGTGCATCCTTTACAGTTTGTGACTATAATATCGCATTATAGCGACTTACTTCCAGAATGAAAGAGCTATATTCTTGCTTATTCATTACTACTGTTGGATATACTCATCAGTTAACGAAGAAAGATCCTGGGTTGCTATTCGAATCAAGAATTTAGACCGAAGGTTAAGGGTACGAGCAAGAATAAATGAGGGGTTTCGCGCAGGAGTGTTTCCATTTTGCCAAGTTAAAACAAAAAATATTATTTCAGCAGTCCGGTGTTCTCCCCCCACCCCGGTGCTGCCCCCGGGTCACGTGCTGAGCTCGGGAGCCGTGATATTTCCCGGTAAATATGCTTTCCCACGCTTTTGACGGTGGAGTAGTTTTAACGGCGATATGTATACTTGCACCGCATTGCCGTTTTGTTTTGTGCCAACAGGTGCCTTCGACCAGCATGGCTGTCCGCTTGTAGTTTTCCCGGTTGAGACTCAGACCAAGCTCGTGGGTGAACTCACTGTGGAAGAGGTGTCCGACTTCATCCACTACTTCCTGCGCCTGCACAAGTACGCACGCGCGTGTAGTGTTATGTGCTATGCTTTACGTATTTGTGGTTTTGAGATTTGAATACATCTCTTGTCTGTTCTCCTATTATCTACAAGATGTGTGGCTAAAGTTGTGTCTTTGTTTAGCATTTTAAAACTTTTTTTTTCTGCTTTTAGCAAATCCAGGGAGGAGTGTTTGGTATCAGTCGTTGCTGATCTAAGGGATGCTTCTCCAGTTGTGAGCCGGCACATAGCTGAAAGTCTTCTGTTGCTGGAGGTACTGCCTCTTCTGCTTTGGAGACGCTGTCTCTTTTCAGTGAGGCTCATAGCTGCTCCTGTGTGTAATGGCTGTACAAGGGCTGGCAGTTTGAGCACTCTGGCTTACTAAAGTTCTTAAGAGTCTTCAGCATTTCCCAAAACTAGGTTGTGCTCTATAATGGATTGTTTTAAAGGGTATGTATTACTAGCTCTTGGCTGGGTTCTGGCTGTAAATCCAGATGTTTGAGCATTGACTTTTGACCTGTGCTCTAGTGGCCTCTGGGTTGTCACTATCAGAAGTTCTCCTGCTCTTTATGGCTCATTTACCTGAATTTAAAGACATGCTTCTGCAACATGGAAATAAGCTTAGTGTTAAATGAGCTCTCATCACCATGGTTACTTTCTGAAGAGCAAACATCTTGAGAGGTCATGTAAGGTGAATGATTGATGCATGGAAGTCCTTAATCTTTATAGGATTCTGATGGATGGTCACTATCTCCCCCCCCCCCCCTTTTTTCTTCCTGTCTCCCGTTGTTGCTCCCTCTCCACCCCTTTGATATTATATTTTATTAGCAGCTTTATTTTGAAAACTGCCGTATGTTTCTCTTCAGGGCACTGTGCCAATGTGTTGTTTCTGTATGTAGCTAGTGGGGTTGGGGGCTGGTGTGGGGGAGCAATCACATGCCTGCTAGATGAGTCACATGCCTGTGTTGATCTAATGACTCTCACTGGGTGCTTCTCTGATGATCTAATAACTCCATAATCTCCAACGTTCCTTCTTCCCACCCAGACAGCCTCCTGCTGGGTTACCCAGCCATTGAAGTCCAGTTCTCTGGCAGTGTTGACTGACTGAGCTCAGTCATGTAGCAAGTAAGACTATAGTCACCGATTGGTTAATTGTGGGGTTGAAATGTGTCCTAGGCACGTGGGCGGGTGGTGCATTCACTGTACATAGTCCTGCCCAGGCAGAGGGACGCCACCAAGCACCTGAACAGACTGCTGCCATCCCGTGGTTCCAGGGCACATGGTCCCACCTCCTTTAAGGTGTGCTTCTTTCCTCCAGAGTGTAGTGGTCTTGGGTTGGTATAGCTCGTCACTTCAAGTTTAAACATTTAAAACCAGTGTAATGGATTGACTGATTTTAGTGTTTTCAGATTCTTTATATAAACCTAAACAATCTGAAATGGTTTTTTTTCTTTGTATTAAAACAGTGCATTTTCCTCAAAGATGTGTTTGATCTCTCCAACTACATCGACCGTAGCCAGCTCACGGCTAGCCTGGGCGGATATCTGGTCTACTGTCACGAGAGCTGGGTTACCTTTGTTAAGGTAAGTAGGCTGTAGCCCTTGAGTCTGGACTCTGTGATCAGAGGTGTGTGCATGCAAGGGAGACGTGGAGTAAGAAAGGCTTGTGTTCAGAGTGGGTTTGAAATGGAGGGGCATTAACATTCATCACTACAGTTGTATTGCTTGTGCACCAACCAAGAGCGTTTGGTGTAAACGTGTTGGACTGTGTGTGTAGCTTTTTTCCCCCAGACTGATAAACAGGCCTGACCACCTCCTGCCCCCAACCTGCTATTGTGACCTCCTGTCCCTAACCCAACCCATAACCCGTTATTGTGTTTGAGACCTGGCTTCAGGACCCTGACCCCTAATCTGCTCTTGTAGGCCCGACACCCCCTGACCTGGACTTTTGTGTCCTTTGTTAAATTTGTTGGGTTGGGAAAGAGCCTGAACTAAATGCAGTTTCTTAAATGCAGTTTCTTAAATGCATTCCAAGTGCATGTTTCTCTGTGTATGTGTGCAGGAGATGGATGGCTTTGCCCGGAAGTTTGTAGCAGTGGTGCAGAGGTTGCCTGTGTATATCGCTGCACTACAGGATGTGTCCAGGCTCCCAGTCCCTGTAGAGGCGGAGTCTCTTTCCCTATTCTGCTCCGCCCACCAGACCCGCCTTCAGCAGCTGCGCAGGTAACGCCTGTCGGGGGGAGGGACTTAGTTTCTTACTGTATGAAATCTGAATCAGCTTTGCCTCTCTCTGAGGAATATCTTGAAGTACATTTGTATGGTTTTAATCATAGTCGTGTGTGTGTGTGTGTGTGTGTGTGTGTGTGTGTGTGTAGAAATCTTGGCCTGGATGATTTATTGAGACTGTGTGAACAAATTTTGGAGAAATTCCGTTGCCCAGAAAGTGATCCATGCTACCAAGCCATGGTTGGGACCCACCTCTCCACCCATACTGCTCTGGAGATGCTTCAGAACTACGACAGGTACACACTCCCTGTCTGTGTGCCAATAGGGGGTGTGTCTAATCTGTTTGTGCTGGCTGAGGGTATGTTAAGTGGACAACTGATCACTTGTAAGTTGCTGCGGGCAGACATCTGCAAAATCATGTGAATGTGAAGGGCCTGGTGTGTGGTGGATGCCCCAGGGTCTGACCTAAAGTCTCTCTCCTCTAGAATAACGGCAGCCGTGGCGAAAGTGGAGTTGCTGTGGCAACAGGCTTTTTCCAAAGCCCGCCTCCAGCTGCAAGTCCTCAGTCTTCAAAGAGAAGCGAAACAGGTCTTGAATAAATGACACCCCCCCCCCCCCAATCATTGACTACTGGATTCATTCGTTCATGCTACATGGTTATACTTGCCCCTACATTTACCCCTCGTGTGTCAGGTTCGGGCTCAGATGGATTCCGTGCAGCAGGGAATGTTGCGCGTGTACAGATGTGAGACAGCTCGCAGCAGCAGTAGAGCACGAACACTGTGGCAGCAGTTTGAGGCATCTGTCTACATGCGCGCTATGGTAATGCACACAGACGCTGGTGTGCATGCACATACGATGTGGTAACACATGCTTGCGACACCCACTCGTGCACTCCAGTGTTATGCTAATACTCAAACACTGCGTGGTATTGTCCACACATGCAAACACCCAGACATGCATTCAGATGTGCTAATGTCCACACAAGTGCTTCACACTCGCTTGAAGTTTCATGCGTGGTCTGAGGTCCCCAAGCATTCATGGGCAAATGGTTTATTGCCTGAGACACAGAGGGAGATTCACATATTTTGTGTACTATGTCATCGTCTGATGTGCTTTCCTGTATAAGAGCATCTGTGTGTTACAGGCCCTAGTGCATCGTGCAGAGGATGTGATGCGCTCTGTAGCAGAGGTGGTCCTAGTGGGTGATGGGCAGGTGCGAGAGTCATGGATCGGGGAGTTGGAGCAGGAGACTGATGGGTTCCGCTTTGCTGTGGAACTTGTGTACAAGAACCTTAGAGCTGCATGTGACTTCCACCACTACTACGCAAAGGTGAAACATGGGATTTACCCCAGCATTTGTACTCGGCGTGGGTTCTGCACTACTCTTGTCTCTGTGCATGCATCTCTCAATGCACCCGTATGTTTCTCTGGGTCTGTCAGGTTCAGTGTTGGTACAGTCTGGCTGTGTGCGAGAACTTCTTACAGGACCTACTGTGGAGCAGGTGTTTGAATGGTGATGTTCTGAGTGGAGCCCCTGCTGATTCCACTTGGAGACCTTCCCTGGAGCTCTTCCTCAGACTCCACCCCTGCCCTCAGGAGGAGGAGCTAGTGCAGTTGGTGAACCTGGCCAAGACACTTCCTGAGGGACAACTGCAAGATGGGGCCCTACGTGTAGCTCACAGGTGACCCATGCATGCTCACTTCTCTCCTTAATTGTGTGGTTCCCCATTCATCTATTCATCTTGTACGCTTTAAAAATGGATTTGTATTTTGACCCCTGCAGGTGTATGACCTTAAGGAAGTTGATGACCTCGCCTGGTTCTGCGACCATTCGTGACCTCCAGCTTGCCCTCCGGTGGAAGTATGAACACTCAAGAGGAAACCATGAAACCATGACTACAACCTCTAACCTCACTCCTGGGATCATCAGTTGTGCTGAGAGCAGAGCTGAAGGTGTATGCAGCTTCCCATCACCAACACGATCCCAAAGCCCACGTTCGCTGCATTGCGCCAATACGGGTGGTTTGGCTAAACGGGACCTGATGATGGAAAATGCTCAGCTATTCCCATCTGGAACAGTAGTAGCGGATTCTGCCCACGTTGTTGGAAAACCACCATCCCTCAGCTCCTTTGATTCTGGCTTTGATGGTGCAAGAAGCAGTCACCTTGAGTCTGGAAATGGGAAGGAGGTCCCTGAAGGATTACCCAGAGTGCTGTTCAGCAAGAGTGGGTCATCAGGGCAGAGGTCTCCACACCCGCAGATCAACGAGGAAAGAGTTTCATGCATCCCAAGTGTGTCTGACCAGGAGCAGTGTAGGGAGGAGTCGGACACGCCCCATCCCTGTATACACATTGTTCCCAGCATCACGGCCGACTCGCTGAACCTGGAGATTCAGGTGAAGCGCTCAGCCTCTCCGCCCCAGAACCCCTGGCTGAGCCTCCCAGTGGAAGACCTGGAGAACTCCTACACGGTCACCATCTCTCCCAGACAGCAAAAGGGGCTGTATAGCCCAGTACTAAAAAGTTCCCGCGACCAGCCCACGCAAACGGATGCTCCACAGCACCCCTCTGCCTCACGCACCTGCCACAGCCTTGAGGAGGCAGCACTAAGCCCCATCCGGAAGGTTCTCTCCAGCACCATAACGGATGGTGCAGATGGAACTAACACCACAGCAGAGACCACGCCCACTCTTCTGTGGGATACGTATGATTTGCATGACCTCAAACACGACTCTTCCATCAGGTGTGAATGAGTTAGTCAACCAGCATGCTTGACTGTAGAGGGTGTTTGGTTGAATCCATGTTTTAAAGGGGTTGGGGTGTTTGTGCGCAGTTTGCTGCGTTCTCTGTCGGATGCGTCTCTGAGTGACTGGGAGCTGAAGGAGGAGGCGGAGCTCCAAGCTGTGGAGGAGATCCTCCATCGCACAGCCGGAATCCTGCAGGTGAGGCGCATGTTGTAATACCTAGAGAAACTAGGTATCTCCCCAACAATCCCTCTGGAACTGCGTTCTTCATTACTGTTGAAGTGGCTCCTTTTTGGTTGGGCTCATGTTGGGGTCTTTTTACAGGAGGAGGAGGAGAACGCTCTTGCTGAGGAAGAGGCTCTAGGCATCTTACTGCAGTCAGAGCCTCTGGACACGAAGTGGTCTGCCGTGGTGAGTGGCCGTATCCAGCTCACACAGGTGTAGGAATGTGCTACTGTGAATCCAGCAGGGAAGCAGGCGCTTGATTCAACGAGGCTCTCAGCAGTAGCACACTGAATGCAGCTAGGGTTCACTTAAAACTGACTGATTTCCATGCACTTTTCACAGCTTTTTTTTTTTTTTTTCTTTTTTTCTTTCAGTTGAGTTTTTCTTCATGGTGCATTGATTTAAACAAACGAAGCAGCAGTCATATCTGGACTGTTGACAGTGGGACATTGTCAGCAGGGTGATTCAGCTGAATCAATACAAAGTCTATACTGAGCTCTGCTACCTGTGTGCCCACATGGTTCTGTTGTGGTTCTTTTCCAGATGTCATCCAGCGATTTGGCTGAAGCAGGTGTGATTGGTTTGGAGGACCACATCACTTCTTCCCTTCAACTCTCCAGTTACCATGATGTCTTGTATCAGGGCTGTTCACATGACCCTGGAGATGGCAGTGCTGTGTCCCCTGGCTCAGTCTCTGAGAGTCCAGGCAGAGGTGGCCTTCTCCAGGAACTGAAGAACCTGCAGGCTCTCGACAGGCAGATCATGGAGGAGAACTTGAAACTCTGTGCTCTTCATCACTGTGAAGCTGAGGAGACTGCATCAATGAGCTCGGTGCAGAGCTTCACTGAGGACAGGAGGTTCCTTGAAGGGCTGGAGCATGAAAAGAGGGAGGTGGAGGACATGGAGAGGAATCTGAGCAGAGAGAGAAGGAATAAGGGAAGGCAGACGACGCAGCAGGGCAGAAGCCACAAGGTCATCAAGTGTTCAATCATGGAGAGGGTCTTGACGCTTATCAACATGGGGGAGGAGGAGGAGGAGGAGGCTGCTGTTTGTGACGAACCTCGGCTCGTGACCTGCAGACACCAGCCACAAAACGCCAAACACCTGCCGTCTAGCGCTCACAAAACCCAATGTGTGACCTCTGAGGAATCGACCAGTCGGCAGCCTTCTTATGCAGCCACAGACCAAGCTGTCCACTGCAAAGTTAGTGCAGAGGTGCTGAACAGTGATGCCAAATCCACCAATAACTGTTTAAACTTCAGTCTGGATACGTGCCAAGATCCGCTGTGCTCCGCTGTTTTATCTGTGTCGGACAGTGTAGTTCCCGCTGCTCTCTCTGTAGCCATGTCTGAGTGTCACGTCCTCAGTCCTCAGAAGAGAAGCGTGCCTGACTGCATCAGTGCAGCATCAGATCTGTTTGATGTGCACACTTCTATCAGCAGAGAAACGGAGAAGCTCCTGGGGCCAGCTGAGCATGCTCAGTCTGAGTGCAGACTTGAGATGACTGATGTGCTTGTAGACACTACACAGACCCTGGGGCTAGCTGAGCATGCTCAGTCTGACGGCGTGCCATGTGAGGGCCAGGAAACGGACACAGGCCAGTGCTACAAAAGATGGACTGTGATCTCCAACACCCAGGTGGAGGAGGGATGGAAGCGGATGGTGCTGGAGGCTGGTGAAGAGCAAGCGTTTGACCCTGGAGGTACGGGACCTCAGCCTCGCCTCCCCAGGTCAAGGAGGTCGTTACTGCATGATCAGGCAAACTCTGAGGGAGACCTAGAAGTCAGTAGCCATGATCCTGGTGGAACAGGAGTCCCAAAAGCGCCCTCTATTGGCCCAAAACCAAAAGAGCGCAAAAACCCTCCTTGTAGCAAACTGGAAGCACTTCCAGCTATTCTGGGACACAATAACAATAATAATAATAACCCTTGCTGTGTGGATCAGAATCTGCCTCAGAACAATGTTGGGTCGAAAGTCTTGGAGGAGTTTATAGCAGGATCTGACTGTGTCGATGGAGATCAGATAGATGTCTCTGTGAGTGAGAGAGTGATCTCGGGGATGAGAGAGTCTGAGCCATGCAAGGGTTTGATCTCGGGGATGGAAACTGAGCCATGCAAGGGTTTGATCTCGGGGATGGAAACTGAGCCATGCAAGGGTTTGATCTCAGGGATGGAGACTGAGCCATGCAAGGCACTGACCTTGGAGACAAAGTCTGGGCTGTTTGATCTCTCTGGGCTCAGTGGAGAATGTGAGGAGAGCAAGGCTAGTGCTGCAGGTACTTACCATGTCTCGACAAGAACCGTCTGCAGGTCCCCTGAACTTCACATCAGACAGGTGTGTATCAGACGTCCGATCTTATCTAATTGTGCTGCTCTTCCTCCCTTTACTCAAAGCTTTTGTGAACAGTGTGGGAGTCCTGTATATCGGGCGTTTTATTCTCCCTGTGCTGGAGGGCATTGCTTTGATGCTGAATCATTTCTTTTTGCAAGATGAACTCAATTTCCTTGGTCCAATACACCTTTAGCAGGGCTGAGGGTTGAACCAGATCTGTGAGAGTAAAGAAAATGTTGAAACTGTTCAAGTGCTTTAAATCTTTATTAATTAAATACATTTCTTTCCGTTCTGCATCATGTCCACCTGTCTGCCTGTGTAGATGAGTGATTTCCTAACCCCTGTGGTGCTGGACACTGGTTCCGGGCTGGTGAAAGCAGGCTTTGCTGATCTGGATCTTCCCACCACAGTTTTCCCTACAGCCATTGGCAGACCAAAATACGAGGTAATGATCCTGGTTGGGTTAGGGTTACGTGTGCTGCATGGTTAGTGTGTAACGGTCCTGATGGGTTGGGTTAGGTGGACTTGACGTTGCCAGATCTGCGCACATGGTGCTCGGTGTCTGCTCGATGGGGATATGGACCCCACCTTTTGAGTATTTGTTCCTTTGAGTTTTTTCTCTCTTGGCTTGCTCACTGGGGGCTTGGACTCTGACGTCTATAAAGCTGTTTTGTGACAACAGTGGTTGTAAAGAGTTAAATAAAAAGACTTGCTTGTGTGCAGGAAGTGATGGCTGGAAGTGCTGAGAGAGACGTGTATGTGGGTCACGAGGTACAACACATGAGGGGTGTCCTGACTCTGCACTACCCTATGAAGAATGGCATTATTAGCAACTGGGACCACATGGAGATGGTGTGTGTGTGAGATGATGATGATGATGATGATCATGGTCCAGAAGCTTTAACAGAGCCTCTTGCAGGCCTGTATACATCATACAGAATCATTAATATTCCCTGCATGTCACATCCTCTCTAATGCTGACTCGTCGTTGCATTAAACTTGGCCTTAACCCTTTTTTAGGTGGAAGTTGCATTTGATTTCATTACCAGGCAGAGGATTATCCTGATGAAGCCGTTAGATCACATTGTTATATACTGACTTTGTAACATGTCCGATGCACTGGTGCGTGTGTGTGTAGATCTGGCAGCATGCCTTCCAGCAGCTGCGAGTGGACCCTGAAGATCACCCTGTACTGCTGACGGAAGCGGCCATGATCCCACAGGAGAACAGACAGCGCATGGTGCAGCTGATGTTCGAACGCTTTAACGTACCCCTCACTTATGTGGCTCTACAGCCTGTGCTAGCGCTGTATGCAGCTGGACGCACCACAGGTTGGTACTCATGCTCTCGCCAGACACATGCACGCGCACATTCACTACACGCGTACATGCTGTGCTCCTGTTCTCACAACCCCCATCTCCCAAGTTAGTTTTAAGATTGTTTGCAAGTAGGTTTATGGTTAGTTTTTTGTTTAGTGTGTTGCTTCAGGTTATTTTTGGAGGGATTAGCAAAACTTTATTATACGAAAATTATACGGTCTCTTGCATGTTCTCTCTAGGCTTGGTGTTCGACTCTGGGGATGGTGCAAGTCATAGTGTACCTGTGTTTGATGGTTACTGCCTGCCCCATGCTGTGCAGCGCCTCCCTCTGGCTGGAGCAGATGTGACTCTGCGGCTCAAAGAGGTAGAAACCGCACACACCCAGCGTAGGATAGGCCTCTGTGGGATGGTGCTTTCTAGAATTCGGTTCCAGAATGAATGCATATGAAAATGTTGCTGTGTGCGTCAGCTACTGCTGGAACAGGGTCTGTGTATGCGGACATCTGCTGAGCTGGAGATCGTGCGAGAAATGAAGGAGAGATGCTGCCGCGTGGCTTTGGATTATGAGGCAGAGCTCAGAGTGGGCGAGGCCGGGGAGGAGATGCGTTACACGCTGCCTGATGGACGTGCCGTATCCCTGACAACAGAGAGGTTCAGGTACCGTGGGTGGGGTTTCTCCTGACTGGAAGGCTTGAGTTATTGCTCTCCTGTTGATGGAAGCAAAACCCTTCCTGATTAGACATCAAATATGAATTCCACAAAATTGATCAGTTTCTGTCCACATAGGGATGACCCCTGACCCTCTCCGTCTGCCTTCATCTTTAGAAGGTGGTGCATCTGCTCTAGGGCTTATATATTTGTCTTTGCCTTTCTGTTTAAGGGCTTCTGAGATCCTGTTCAAACCAGAGCTGGTTGGCCGTGATCATTATGGGATGCATGAGAGCATCTTCAAATCCGTTCTGCAGTCAGACATTGACCTGCGGAAGAGCCTCCTGGGAAACGTAGTTCTCTCTGGTATGTGTGCAGTTCCTGGGAAACTTGGTTCCCAGTGAGTTCAGTGGCCCCTCCTGCTCCTTTGTAGCAGCTACTGATATTTGTCCTCCCCATGCTTTTCTGTTCAAGGAGGCAACACGCTCCTGACAGGCCTGTGTGAGCGTCTACAGCAGGAGCTCAGCCGTCTGGCCCCTGCAGATGGCAGCGTGAGGGTCCTGAGTCCCCCGCAGCGGGACTTTTCTGTGTGGAGGGGAGGGGCGGTGCTCTCTTGCCTCCCGACCTTCTCCTCTGCCTGGATCAGCCATGACGAGTATGAGGAATTTGGACCACAGATCGTCTTCAGGAAGTGTTTCTGACCCCCATGCCATGCCACGGGCTTCTGGGAAAACCTGCCGGGTCTCACTCCAGCCCAACATGCTAAAGCCATTGCTCAGCTTTCTTTTTTTTCTTTTTTAACTTGGGTCCAAATTTTGTACTGAAGAGCCATTTAGGAGGGAGCCAGAGGGTAAAAAAAATCAGTATTTGTAGAGCTGTTTTTCCACTAGGTCAAGTGCCTTTTGCTTCCCATATGTATTGATTTAATGACTCATGAAGGTTTGTTGTAAGCCTACCTCTTGTTTACAGGCAAGTTTAGGGCTCTTAACACAAACCTCATAAATGGTGCCGTTGGATTTCTTAAAATTTTATGATGAAATTGGTAGTTTAAAGGTTAAATGTGTCCATGAAATGAGATGCAGTCAGAGCCCCTCCCACTGTGGTCCGACTGTCAGAGGCTGCACTGCTGCACAACTCTCCTCACTCGTGACTTAAACACTTCACTTTAACTTGAGATAAAAATGTTTGTGTGATGCATTTGCTGTTTGAGACTGACTTAAGCAATACTGTTTTCTCTCTAAGCCATGAACTAAACCCTTGTGGTTTGTGGGTCTGATTTGTGGTGTTTTGCACTGTGTGAATATAATATATGCAGCTCCTTTGCCCTTTTCACTTGGTTTTTGAGCGGTGAGGTTGAAGTCTGGCATCATGTGGTTTGCTTGCAGACACTGAAGGTGCAGTTGTCTCTGTACACCGTGGGATTTAAGGTGGTGTGGATAGCTTCTGGAACATTCCTATGCGCACATTGATCCCAAACGGGAATCTTACCATTGTCTGTGACCTTTTTTATGTAATAAATATTTTAAATGTTTTAATTCTAAATGTGTCCCGATTCCTTTCCTTGTGCGTTTTGTTTGTCCTGGCATGGATCCAGGATACTTCAGGACTTGTTAGCCAAAGTCGTGACTGATCAAAGGACATGTACAATGCCGTTTTAATAAATTCCTTCCTGTTGTACATCTTGTTTATAAACCTTGTTTATGCATAAACCTTGTTCATAAACCAAGCTAACAGGTGCCAGATTTTTCAGCCAAGATGTTATGAAGTGAGTTATCCTATCACTACATGGGTAGATCAAAAACTGATGGTGCTACAACCTTACTGAAAAGTGTCTGACTGCAGTCTTTGGAAGGTGCAGCTGGACATCCAGTGCATACAACCAAGCATGTCTGACTCTATCTTTATCTCAGTATGATATTAGCCAAGTGTGCTCCCTGGAGACAGACTTAACTGGCAAAGAAGCAGAACTATTTAGTAGGCTATGGATAAAGCAAGTTTTTTTGGCTGTTGGGCTAAAAAATCTTTTAATTAACGTTTGTTTAGACAAACATCTCACCAGGGCACATTTTTCCATTAAATACAGATGGCGTGGCTTTTATTTTGAAAGGTGTTTTTTTATATATGAGTCTGAGCTAGCTTCACAGCAGTAGCAATTTCTCGTGCGGCAGTGTCGAGCGAGGTGGAAGCCTGAGCCGATTAAAATGACACAATTAGATGGTATAGTGTAAGTAAATGTTTTAGTATCTTTGTCTTTACTTTATTTTACTTGAATGATTTGTGTGCTCGTTCGGCAGAATTACATATAGGCAGAATTTAAAGTGTAATTTGTTTAAATTGTAGCTACGAAACTGGATTTCTTTAGACACGTGTAGCTATCTCAATAGTTAGCAAGCTTGCTAGGCTCTTGGAGCTCGGGGTTGACTAGTGTTCTTAATTACAGCTTTATATCTCCTGTTTATAGCTAGGGTTAGCTTCTAACTAAGTCATTTCGTGTCTTATTTCAGTGTTAAACATTCAGTAACGGATCTATCATATTGACTACCAGCGCTAGCTAAGATAACTGCTAGCCAGCAAGCCTTGTGTCAGATGTAACTAACGTAACTGGATAGTAACTGAAGTCCCGATGTAATAACGATGAGCTCCGTTTCTTTTATTTTGGTGTCATGTTCAGTATTAATCATATAATCATTGCTAACTAACTACGCCAGTCAATAGAAGCGGCACTTCAAATGTAGTTGGCTAGCTAGTAATCTAAGTTAACACTAGAAAATGTACCTAATAGTTATATGAATGCAATAATATTGCGCTTAATTATATTAACGTAACGCAGAATTACACCAATAGTTGCGTCCACATGTTATAGCTTGTTAAGATAAAGTTTTTGCTAGCGATGTCTAGGATTAACTATGTTAGTTTAGCTATTTGCAACTGGTATTGAACTGATATGAGTGGGTTTCTATGTCCAGAACAACCATGCCCCGAATTACGTTTTTAAACTTTTAGTTCTGTAGAGTCATTTATTTGATACTTTGCACATTTTCCTGTTAGGAAACCGAAGACGAAGCGGTCGAAACGTTTTTTGCAGAACAGAGAGGCGAAGCTCGTTGAAAACTCGAAGAATGCTATGATCATCAAAGGAGGCAACACGAGTGAAACGGTCACTCAGGCCCTCAGAGACGTCGTAGGTGTCCGACTGGCTCGACACTCGTGGCCGGTACCTGCTGCTGTGGTGCATATATGTTGGATGACTACGCACTGACTACACAGTCAGTGTAGACTGCTGCGGTGTTTGGATAAGGGTCTTAATTAATTAACTGACCTGATTGTTCAGTGTGGTAGTTTTTATATATAAAGCAAAGGGATGTCTGCAATACTTCTGCTCTTTTGCAAAATTCAGCTTCTTAATAAAACAATGGATTTAACCAGCTGAGGTCCTCGTGCAGATGTGATCAAATTTGTTGTTGGCTCAGGGTCGGAGTTTAGCTCGACTCTGCAGGAACAGCAGTTTTCCTGGAGTGAGGTGTTCAACACCTTCAGAGTTCAGTTTGAATAGAGAAGCTCTCACTCCATCAGGCCGTTATCACCTCTCTCTCTATGTTGGTATGCTCTCATGATTTTTCTAAACTTTTTTTCAGTATGCATTAAAGAAACCAAATGCAGTACTGTACAAGAAGTAAGTCTATACTTCTACTAACATAAAGGTGAAATGAACACGCACTTTAATTTTATAAATGAATGTACTTAATTTGTAACAAACTAAATCTTCTTCCAGGAAGAACATCATGAGGCCATTTGAGGACTCCACGTCGCTGGTAAGTTTTGTTTTTCACAATACGTCTGCATAGTTTAAGCATTATGTCAGTATTTAGCTGTGATGTGTGAAACTCTTCTATCTGCATTTCAGGAGTTTTTCTCCAAGAAATCGGACTGCTCCCTGTTTTTATTTGGGTCACACAACAAGAAAAGACCCAACAACCTCGTATTTGGTAAAAGGGTCTTTCTCCATCATTTCTGCACCACTCAAGTTTTACATGTTAAGCCTTTGGCTGCTGAAAGAGTGTTGTATGTGTGTGAGTATAGAAATCAGAACTGAAGATGTTTCTAATCTTTTGTTGTAATTTCCTTTATGTTTCAGGTCGTATGTTTGATTTTCATGTGCTGGATATGTTTGAGCTTGGCATTGAGAAATTCACATCTATAAAGGACATCAAGGTGAGGACAACATTCAGCAAGTGTGGACAAGTTTTACCAGAAATAAAGGCAGTGAAGATGTTTGTTTTGTTTTTGTTTTTTTTTTTAAATACTTTCTTTTTTTATGTTCCTTGATGACCGTGGGAAGTTTTAAATGTTGCGCAATGTGAGTTCTGACTAACTGAGAACACAACTGTTGTTCTGTACAGAACGATAAGTGTGCGGAGGGAACCAAACCGCTGCTGGTGTTTGCAGGCGAGCTCTTCCACGCTGACGCTGAATACACACGCCTGCGTAGCGTCCTGACAGGTGACATCCCAACCACACAGACGCACTAAACCCATAGCCTGCCAAAATCAATACTACAGCTGTCTTAACTCGTTCAACTCAAGAGGGACATTTGCTCAAGAGTCATACTAGATTTTCTCTGGTTCCTTGTGACTTATTGGCTGTGTTGGGTACAGTGTGTGGCTACTGTCTGGCTTTCAGATACAGTATGTGGTTATTACTGTCTGGCCGTGTTGGGTACAGTGTGGTTACTCTGGTAGACTACAGCGTTTTTTACAGCTACAGAAAAACAGAGTATTGTTTGAGGACATTTTTTAAAAATTATATGTATGTAGTGTTCCGTCATAAAGCCTTTGGGAGAACCTGATGAACGTCAAAGCTCGCAGAGCCTTTTTCCTCTGATTCTCTCCCACCCTCTTTATCTTTCTCTCACTCACTCTCCATTTGCTCTGTGTCTCTCTGTGTTTTTCTGTCTCTGTATGTGTCTATTTCTCTCGGGACAGATTTTTTCCGTGGGCCGACAGTGTCTGCGGTGCGTCTGGCTGGGCTTGAGCACATTCTTCACTTCACTGCCCAGGACGGGAGGATCTACCTGCGCAGCTACAGGTGTGTGAAGCTCTCCACCACTGGCTCTGCCCTTTATTCCCAATTTAAATGAGTTTTACTGGCATGACAGGATCATGCTGTAATGCCAAACCAATTACAGATAAACAGAAATAACATGTACACCAGCAACCGTATTCTCCCGTCTCTCCCTGTCCCTGCATCATCTCGCAAACATCACGCATGCTAATGGTACATAATGCAATTACAGGGTATCATTTGTTAAACACTATTAAGAGCTGTTTGTGTGGTAATTAACTGTGCATGTGTAAAGTGTTTCTGTAAAGCCTGAGTTTGGAGTGGACGCAGAGGTGGAGCATGCTGGGAGAAAGACGTGCACTTTCGAGTCTGCGTTCTCAGGACGGCATAGCACAGGTTGTGCTGTGGGTGTGGGAGTCCTGGTCTGTTATGAAGCGAATGTTTGGGTGTGTTTTACAGAGTCAAGCTGAAGAAGTCAGGGTGTCGCACCCCTCGGGTGGAGCTGGAGGAGATCGGCCCAGCGTACGACTTTGTCTTGAGGAGGACTCACCTGGCCTCAGATGACCTGTACAAGACGGCACACAGACAGCCCAAAGGCCTAAAGGTAGAGTTGCCACACCGACCCACGCGTGTGCACACACGCACACGTTTTTTATCTAGTTGGAAAGGATGTCCGTATCTTCCAGCCACATGCTAAACAAGCATTCAGTAGTGACTGGTGATCTGGCTTACATCAACCACAATGAGGAAATTTGAACGCACTGGTTCTAGAGTGTCTTCATGAGACGGTGTGACTTTACAATAAGTGCTAGTGGGTAACCGTGGAGATGGTTTCTCAGGGACACAGAGTAATTCTCAAAGACAGGAACTGATGGTTTTGATGAATGAACATTTGTTCCTTTTAATACTTTCACAGGCGAAGAAGAAGAAGAACATATCCCACGATGCTTTTGGCACAAAGTACGGGCGTTTGCACATGCAGAAGCAGAATCTGGACCAGCTGCAGACGAGGAAGATGAAAGGCCTGAGGAAGAGGAAAGGGGAGGTTGCAGCGAAAGCTCAGGAAACTCCACGAACCAAGAAAGCCAGGACTCAGGAATAACTGCCTGTGTTCAGCTGGACAGAACTGAACTGTGGGGGCTCTTCTGAGTCTAACTGGTCTTTAGGACAAACAGTAGCTGTAGGAGGAATTGGTTCTGAGAGGGATGATGGGTTTTGGCTGGAATCATCTGATCTTTTCTGGAGTTTTTCAAACCTGTGTTGATCTTACTGTTTCAGCCTGCTGGTTGATCTGTGTGCTTCATCGGTTTGACCAGAGCTTGCTGTTATGGGGTCCTGGATATGTTACATAGAAGATGCAATTTAATCAGATTGTTTCCTTCAGCTTCACACAGGAGTCCAGCTTCCAGTGGGAAATGAACTGTTCTAGAACTAGTGTGATTTCTCTTCATAACTGGATTCTTCATCTCAGATCAAATCCAAATCCAGTTACAAGGCCTGAGACACCTGAGCCTACCCGATATGTTGTATTGTCATATTTGTAAACCTTTTCCAACTACAATAAACACATTTTCCTGCCTTTTTGTCTTTTTAGATAAGGTGATGTTCTGTGGAAATAACCGTCAGCTTCTGTTAGGCTGATTGTATAATGTAGTACACTTTAAGAGATGAGTGAAACACTGATGACCTGGTGTACATCAACTACAAATCTGTCAAACGTACATACAGAGTACCTGAGGAGCCTTAACGGATGTGTGTGGAGTCCTGGACGAGCCGTTTTTACCTGTGAACACCAAGCCGATTCCTAGAAACAGTCTCGTGGCCCTGAAACACTCCTGAGCTGCATGCTAGACTGCCGGTGTCCTGATTCCCGTGTGAGAGGAAATGCTCCAACCAATGGCATGGTTTTCCTGCCTCCAACAGCATTAACAAGCCGTAACTGAAGAAACATTGTGAGTCTTGGTACCGTGCTGCAATGGGGGCCTGCGGGTATCTCATCATCTTTACACAACTTGGAGCTGCGTGGTGGTTCTGCTCTGCTCTGTGCTCTAAAACCAGCAGCCAGTAAGACTGGATGAGCAACCTTAACATACAGTATGCACATTCACATGCCCAGTTATATAGCCTTCTGTATGGTGTATATACACTGATCCACCATATTAAAACCAACAGCTTGATATTGTGAAGATCCTCGACCCACGAGCACACCTCTGGCCTGCCGAGGTGTGGACTCCAAAAGACCTCTGAAGGTGTCCTGCAGTATCTGGCACCAAGATGTTAGCAGCAGGTCCTGTAAACAAGGTGAGCCATTCTTGGTTCGTACTTGCTTTATAGCACATCCTACAGATACTTGATCACGCGGAGATCTTGGGAATGTTCCTCAAACCATTCCTGAAGTTGCCAAGACCAGTTTCCCTTTGCCCAGAACATCACACTGCCTGTACCAGCCTGCCTTCTTCCCATAATTCATCCTGGTCCATCTTTTCCCCAGAAATGCGATGCACACACACCTGGCCGTTCTCGTGGCATAAAAGTTATTGTAATTCAGAAGCTCACACTGAATCAGCAGTGGAAGCCCACTGTAGGTGCTTTCAGTGGTGGACAGGGGTTAGAGTTAGCATGCACACTCTGACCAGTCTGTAGCTACACTACATCACACACAGAAAACTGATACACTGTCTGTTCCAACGCCTTTAAATCATAAACTTTGAACTTTATTGCCCAGGCAAATCAGTGACTCCCAACCCTGACACTGCTTCACACTGCTTGTCCTTCATTAGATCACTTTTGGCAGGGCCAAACCATTGCACACCAGGAACACTCCACAGGACCAAACCATTGCACGCAAGGAACACTCCACAGGACCAAACCATTGCATGCAAGGAACACTCCACAGGACCAAACCATTGCACACAAGGAACACTCTACAGGACCTGTTGTTTTGGAAATTATCTGCCCCAGTCAACTAGCCATTTTAGTTTGACCTTTGTCAAAGTCACTCAGATCCTTGTTTGAATTTACTGTTCACTTGCTCCCTCTTATATCTCATCCCCCTTGTGGAACTGTGAAGAGATGTTATTCACTTCACCTGTCAGTGGTTTTAATGTTGTAGCAGAAACAAAGAAGTTTTTTTTAGACGTTTAGATGTATATTTGTTTATTTTCTTGCACATTTAACTATTACTATATCCCTTTTTCTGACATTTTATTGCATTTTTGTCTGCTTCTTGATTACCTTCTCATCTTTCATTGTTTATTTTGTAACTGTATGAAAGGTGCTCTATAAATAAAGTTGATTATTATTATTATTATTATTACTACTACCACTGCTACTATTTTGAGCACTAGCGTGTTACATTCCCATCAGATGGCAAAGCGCTCCATGTAAATACCTCTGACTAGCAAAGGAGTTCCATTGAATGTGTCTGTGATTCTACTGGGAACCTTTTGAATGTGTCTGTGATTCTACTGGGAACCTTTTGAATGTGTCTGTGATTCTACTGGGAACCTTTTGCTGTTAAGCATGAACAGGGTTGTCGCGTGGCTCATGTTCACAGACAGCATGGATGTCATGATGGACGGTCACCTGGTGGCACGTTTAAGCCTCTCTGGTCTTTAGGGCGACCAGTGTCTGTAGGAGGAGCTCATTCTGAATTGAGTGGCTGTTGTTTCGTGATCTGATCTCCATACTTTCTCAAGTTTACGGTGAATGAAGCAGTACAGATGTTACAGTCGTGCGGTCTTACTCTAACTCGAACTCTAATCCTAACCCGTACAATGACCAGAAAAACGACAAGACACATATACACTACGTTTTAATTTAAAATAGTTTTGTTTTATGTTTACATTATCGATTTCCCTAGTTCAAAATGACTTTTATTACTTCCTGGAACATACTAACTGAGCAATCTTAGACCAGGCTTTTCCAGCCAAGTTTGCATAGCCTAATATGTATTTGTACCACTACAAAGTTGTTTTGTGTAGTATTCTGGCACAGAAAGATTTTGGTGTAGGTAACGTAGTCCTAAAAAGAAGAAGGCGTTGTTTACATTCATTGGTAGGCGAACGTTACTCTGCCGCTAATCGTGCAACTCTCGCCCCGCCTCTCCGCAATATCTATATATAATGAATTGCAACACCGCAGTTTTGCCAGTGTTCACTGCCAGGGTCGAATTGCCAGGGTGAAGGGTTACATCAGACACGTATAAAACGAATATGTTTATTATACCCAGGCTATAAGAAGCAAATTCATCTTCAGCTGCTGCGTATTATTTTCATTTTAGATCACCCCGAGGCTAAGATCTTGAGAGTCTCGGTTTTTGACTGAGGAGCGACAGTTTTTAGGTTACCTCATCAGCTTCTCTTTGTCGTTGTCCCGCGCTCTCACTGCAGGTATCTGTGTATTTCTGATATGACAGAAGACAAGAATCTGAACGATAATGATTGTGCAAAGGAGACCGCGCCTGCGCTCCCGACGGAGGAGACTGGGCTGAAAACGGAGGAAAAGAACGAAGTGGACGCGAAGAACGGGGGGGAGAGTAAGGGCACGGAGAAAGCCCTCGCAGCGGAGCCCGAGTTCGTGCACCCTGAGGGCGGCTGGGGGTGGGTGGTCATGCTCGCTTCCATGTGGTGTAATGGATCTGTGTTCGGGATTCAAAATGCATTCGGCATCTTGTTCGTGGCCCTCCTGCAGGAGTTCGGGTCCGAGACTGACGAAGACCTCCAGTTCAGAACAGGTATAGCTCGCACCCCGTGCCTCACCGGTAACGTTTAAAGTGCCAGCTTGCTATCGTCTCAACAAGTGCGAATAAGGTTTTATTTTTAAATTATTAACGTCTCATGAACCATCTCGGCGTGTTCATGTGATCTAGCGAATAAACTTTGTGACGCTTCACAAAGTTTGTTAGGCTGTACGACAAAGACTGGGTTTGCTCGAGGGTGCACGTGGAGAAAGTATTCCATGGGAGCAGTATTCCAGCCCCGACCAAGCTCGTGCCATCTGCTTATCTAGCAAGGTTACACGGCTGCACGCCTGAGGAAACCTACTTGGACAGGGTTCGGTACAGTAAACGGTTAATTACTGCATATTCATGTTCAATAACGTGAATGGTTTCCTTTTAAAACCATTTTTCTCTAAGTTTTATACTAGAAAATAAAAGATGAGACATTCAACTTCGTTTTCAGTGGCAGAAATGAGAAATAGTTTTGGTTTGATCTCGAGGACTTTCCATTCCTCTAGTTTAGCGTGACGTAGGAGATGCGCTTCGCACCCCATAAGACTTTTTTTAGTCTTTTGTTAAACGGACTTAGATCCTTCCCTTTATATCCACTGAAGCATCCAGCTAACTGCGCCTAGCTCGGATTGCTGCAGTAGAACTACACTACACACTCCTGTAAGGACTCGGTTTTATGACATATTCAACCAAGTTCATTTTCCACGCACAACGTGGCGTCCACACGAACGAGTTCAACCGACATGCGACATGTTAAAACGAAAGTTTCTTTCATCTGTCTGCTGGTATTGGATAAAGTCTTAAATTCACGTAGTGAAGTTTTTATGTGAAGTATTGCGATCTCTTACATAAATAAACAATAATAAACATGCCTAAGTAAACAGCCGCAATTACAGATTTCAGAGCAAGATTTATTTAACCTTTTGATTCGCCATTATTAAGTGTTTATTACATTCTAAAGTATTGTAGTATTATTTAACCTTTTGATTTTGATGTGTGGAATTATGCTTTTAGTAATACCAGCTCTCCTCAAACCTTTCATTGTTTCCCTGAAAGACCCAGTAATGTTATAACGCATTTATAATGTTATTAAACATTTATAATGTTATCATTAGTGTTATTAAGCATTTATATTGTTATTCAGACTGTTATTAAGCATTTATAATGTTATTAATAATGTTATTAAGCATTTATAATGGAACCTAGTAGTGCTATGCCGCTTATTTGATTTCTGCTTCTGTATTTTTGGCTCTTAAACTGACCTGCAAATTTAAGTGCCGAATCAGGAGCGATTCTAACCAGAACCCCTGTTTGTAAGTTAGGGTGCAGTTTCTTACAGTAATGTTGTGCCTTTGTTCTTAGTAGCTGTAGAGCATCTCAGAAGGTAATGTGACAGTAGGGTTATCATGCAACTGGTTGTGCTTGAAAGAGGTCAGAATGTTCATGTGATAAAAACACTTTTATAGTGTTTGAATAATTGATCGCCGTAATAGATTGTGATCTTGGTCAAAAGTGAGGGTTTAAACATTTAATAATTATGATGGGGTAAAGTTTTTTCTGACTCATTAATGCTAAGGATGTTTACTGTTTCCTGCATGTGGGGCCTTCTGAGGTGTGGAAATGTGGCCAAATCAGGTGATTAATAATCACAGGTGGTTGATATCCACAGGTGCAGAGTGCCCTCCCCTGTGGCCCAACTGCTACTACAGTTGATGGGTTAAGAGTGCATAACTAAAAAGGGGAGAACCAGCAAGTAACACAGAGCTGTGGGAGCCCTGGGACGTAAAGCGTCCAGCCAGTCACCATGACAAACTTGAGAACTTGTGAAATGGGAGGGTGACAACATCTAAACATCCCAGTTTACCAAAACACTTCCATGCCCATGAACCCCCTGGCTCAGCAGCTAATATCATCAACAGAATTATTAACAAAAAACTGTTAACAAAATGCCTGAGTAACCAAGTAAGTTTTCAACCTAGACTTAAAGACTGAGACTGGGTCTGATTCCATGACAGAGTCGTTAGCAGGGCCATCTGTACAATGATGAGGTCTAAATCCTGACTGGTAGAATTTAATTGTAGGTAAAAACATAGCTGTTGATCAGGTTTTATAATCATGGGTTTGATAACTGCTGATTTAAATGATGTAGGAACATATCTGGTGCATAGAGAAGAATTGATCATTCTTAAATAGTCTGTTGTGTAGTCTCACACATACTCACAAACACACTCACAAACGTGTGTATACACACACACACACACACACACGAGTGGGGGGGGGGGGGGGGGGGGGGGGGGGGGGGGGGGGGGGGGGGGGGGGGGGGGGGGGGGGGGGGGGGGGGGGG
>JAOXYF010000005.1:172088-187088 GCA_028565775.1 Sternarchorhynchus goeldii
CTCTCCCTCTCTCTCTCTCTCTCTCTCCCTCTCTCTCTCTCTCTCTCTCTCTCTCTCTCTCTCTCTCTCTCTCTCTCAGCATGGGTGGGCTCTCTCTCTATGGGAATGATCTTCTTCTGTTCTCCGATCGTGAGTGTGTTCACTGATCTGCTCGGCTGCAGGATCACTGCAGTGGGAGGAGCTGCCGTCGGACTTGTGGGGCTACTGGCCAGCTCCTTCGTCAGGTAAGTGTACCATCCTCTTCCTCACCTGTGTTGTGTGAGAGAGTACAGTGCCTCCTCTTAAATGCTCAGCTTTCATCTCTCTGCCCTCTTTTCTCTTTCTGTCCTTCTCTCTCAAACACACACACACACTCACTCACACACACACACACACACTCACACACACACACACACTCTTGTTAGTGAATTTCCCTTGTAGATATTCATCACCGCTTTCAGTTACAGTGTTGCAAGGAGCGAGTGTTTCTTAGTTGACCTGTTCTCATAAGAACCTGTAACATCATAAATATCACAGTTTCTCACACACACAAAGGCTGTACTTTGTTAAATTCATCTCTTGCAGGAGCTTGTGTGTGTGTATGTTGTTAAGTTCATCTTGCAGCAGCAGCTGTGTGTGTGTGTGTGTACAGTGATTGCTCTGCGTGTTTTGTACAGGTCCCTGGAGCCGCTCTATTTCACCTACGGCGTGGTGTTTGCCTGCGGCTGCTCCTTCGCCTACCAGCCCAGCCTGGTGATCCTGGGCCACTACTTCAAGCGGCGTCTGGGGTTGGTGAACGGCATAGTGACGGCGGGCAGCAGCGTCTTCACGATCTGCCTGCCGCTAATCATGTCCAAGCTGCTGAAGAGCCTGGGTCTGTTCCACACCCTGCGCGTGCTCTGCGGCCTCATGCTGGTGTTGATGTTGGCGAGCCTCACCTACAGGCCCCTCCTGCCCCGGGTGAAAGCAGGAAAGACGCTCGGCCGCTGTGCTGCCCTGCGCAGGGTCTTCAACGTCCAGATCTGGAAGAGCGTGGGATACCGCATCTGGGCATTTGGCATCCCTGCCGCACTCTATGGGTACTTTGTGCCCTACGTTCACCTGGTGAGACTTTTTGTGTGTGTGTGTGTGTGTGGGAGGGGTAAGAGTGTGTGCATGCATACACACGTGCACAAACACCTGTATACACACACACACACTGACACACACAAACAAACTGAGTGTGTAAATAACCACCAACGCTTGGAGCTGAACGCAATCTCAGATGTGTCTGTTTCAGATGTGTCTCTTACATAAACAGATGATTTATTATTTCAAGATTGTGTAACATTTACAGGAGAAAAGAAGCACGTAGGTTCTCAGTACCAATGCTGGGAAAATGTGTGAGAAATGTGTGAGAAATATGTGGAAGAAGTGTGAGAAATGTGTGAAAGATGTGAGAAATTTGTGGAAGATGTGTGAGAAAAGTGTTAAAGATGTGAGAAATGTGTGAGAAATGTGTTAAAGATGTGAGAAATGTGTGGAAGATGTGATTGTGATGGCCAGAGAGGTGTGAAGTTACAGTCATGTGAGTCTTGATACAGAGCTAAGCTGTAGTCCACAGCCGCTTGTGTGTGTCAAACACAGAGATGTGTCACATGGTTACCAGTTACTGTGCGGTCACCGAGGGCAACAGTATGAGTGTTGGATCTTGGGGGGAGTGGCACGGGTTGTCCGGGAGACTCGCAGTCCCGGTGTCACACCAGTCATGGCTGTCTTGTTTGTCTTACACAGTCCTGCCACACAGACCTGCTGGGTTGTTGTTTACGTTGGTGTGCTGTGTTTGCTGTGCTGCATGTTTACTGTGGTGGGGAACAATCACAACACCTAGCACTGTGGTAGCTACAACAACCATCCAAATAAACACACACACATACACACACACAAACATACAGATACACATACACACACATACCTGCTTATTGGCAAGATGATGATCTGATGCTGCCATGTGAGAAACTGCCTGCCCACCTGTAGCTTTAGAGAAATATTTGTGTCATTACCTGAGAGTAAGATTACAGCTCACCTGGTGAATGTCTGGTTGCGGTACAGTTAAGTCAGCAGTTGTACTCAATCCTGGAAACCAGCCAAAATTAGTTGTGATGTTTAATGTTTTCAACAGGGTCTATTGGAATTACTTCATTTTTTTTTTTCTTTCTCACAGTAGGAGTGCCTGGCTGATTGCTCATTGGCTGATCCAATGGGCGGGGCTGTGGACACCTTCATATGCAAACTGTGTGTGTGTGATTCTAGATGAAGCATGTGCAGGAACGTTTTGGTCCTGAGGTGAAAAAAGAGGTCCTCCTGATGTGCATCGGCGTCACGTCAGGAGTGGGGAGGCTCATCTTTGGCCGTGTGGCTGACTACATTCCTGGTGTTTACAAGGTGTTTCTGCAGGTAACATACTCACACCAGCACACACACACACGTGTACACACACTCACGCCATCACACACACTCACACGCACTGTGCAGGGAAGTCACAGCGTCTAGGCTGAGCACACTGTCCGCTCACGTTGTCTGAAACGTTTCGCTGACAGACTCGCTATTTCTCAATGTGACTCGTAAACAAGAACTAAAAGAAGAAGAGAAGATAGTTTCCGGTTATTTCAAACGTCCCGAGATCTGTTTCCTATGTAGTTAAGAGCATGGAAGATAGATCTGGTTGTGTCCGATCCGTGTGTGTGCAGGTGGCGTCTTTCCTGGTTATCGGTCTGATGTCCATGATGATTCCCCTGTGTAACAACTTCGGGGGGCTCATTGCTGCCTGCTTGCTCATGGGGCTCTTTGATGGCTGTTTCATCTGTATTATGGCTCCCATCGCCTTTGAGCTTGTTGGCTCTCAGAATGTTTCACAAGCCATCGGCTTCCTGCTGGGAATGATGTCTGTTCCCATGACTGTAGGACCTCCTATCGCAGGTATACACACACACACACACACACACACACACACACATACACATGCTCATACACAAACACAGCAACACATGGTACACCAACAAAGACACACAGTTCAATTTTAGCATGTTTTTATATGTAACCCACAGCATTAGGGGCAGGTCTGGGTGCATATTAGTGCAACAGCACCCCCTGCTGCCTGAAATCAGCTCAGAAAGAGACACTTAAAGCTGTTTCCTTAGTGTGACGTATACGGGTTTTTTTTTTTAAACTGTAAAAATTTCTTTTAAGCTCGAAATACAGATGATTCTTACTTATGTTCTGTTTAAACAGCAATAAACATTCAAGGTTACTATTACCCTGCTATTTATCATATATCACTTTCTAAATGTGTGCAGCTGTTGTCATGGTAACTATTGGGCGTGGAAATAATAAGTTCCTCCTCCTCAGGGTTTCTGCGTGACCGCCTGGGTAGCTACGATGTGGCCTTCTACCTGGCAGGTATCCCACCCATCATAGGGGGGACGGTGCTGTGTCTCATCCCCTGGGTGGAGTCCAGGGCCAAGAAGAGGCACATGCAGAAACAAGAGTCCAACACAATGAACTCCTTGCAGGAGACCACACCTCCCAGGCTGACAGATGCCCTCAAGAACAACGAACCAGGAGTCATCTGAGCACAACACACACACACACACATGCCCTAACCCTTCACAGAATCAATCACAGGACTAGCACAAGCACAACAGATATTGTCAATCATAAAAAATTGGAAAGTAATTCGATATATCAGTGGAGTGCAGGAGAATCCAAAACATCTATGCAATAATCGCTGTAGCGCAGTGGCGTTCAGGATAGCAGTGGAACTGAAGTCCTGAGTGCTGAAAACTGTGCCGATGGTGCTGTGAAGCTTTAATAACGCTACAGACGCGTAAAGGGTCTTTCCTCTCTGTCTTTCCTTAAGAGGGATGGTGATTCTGAGATGATTCACCTCCGCTTTACTTTAGCAGACTTTTGTACTTAGTTTTTTTTTTTTTTTATTTGTTTGTTTATCTTTTTTGTTTATTCTTGAATCTCAGTTTTAGAAATAATTCATCTAAATTAATCTGTTAATTAAGATAACAGATTAATCCATATATTTAAAATGAAATATATTCCACATCTTTATTATTAAATGTATTCCGTACATTCAGAATTAATTCAAGTCCACATTTTAGGATTAATGTAATTCTTAAACTGGTTCTTAGATTAAATGAATTTGGACAAAATGTACTGGGTGACAAACGGTACTGAAAAAGCTAAGATGGTTTATCCATCATCTCAGATTCCTACAAAACAGATCAAAGTGACTATAGAAAAGTCACAATAGCCAATCATCCTGGTTTTCTTTAGTCTTCGTTTGTAGCTGTACCCTTTGACTTGTCATGTGCACAGACGAAGTCAGGAAGTAATTGCTGGACTTAAGCCTGACTGCTCATGTCCTGACCTCACGTGTCCTGAACATGTCCCGCAGTAGGCGTTTTTTCTCTATGCAATATGAACGTGAAGTTTCAAACTAATTTTCTTGCGCAGCAGACAGTAATGACTCAAAGAATCTAGGTGTGGGAGTGAAACTGACATCCTCCAGTAGCTGCCACTGGGAGCGTTGCCATAGAAACGTGTCTTGGATTCCCCATGGCCCTTTTGCCAGAGCTGATGGAGGTACATGTGAGCTGTGGTTCACTGGTGAGTGAGTTTATAAGGGCTGAAAAAATGTAAAACTGGCACCTGTGAAATGCCTGTCCACTGCAGAGCCCAGCTAAAACAATTACAGAGAATCTCAAGAATTTCAAATGTCCTTCTCCATCTCTCACATTCACAGATATGTTCTGATTTGTTGGACTTTTTACTAGTCAGTTCATGATTTTTGTTTCTTGCCTTATTGAATTTTCCACTTGCCAATCATCAAACTGTATTACTGATTCCTCTCAGTAACTCACACTGCTTATATGAAGGTTTATAGGACATGTTTTATATAATCTACCTCAGTTGTAATTGTTGAGACATGTCTTACAGCCAGAATTTTTTTCAGGGCTGTTTGTTATTAGCAACCTCAGTCCACTCGAGTGGCTGTGCTCCCCTCCCCTCCTGCTCGACTGGCCATGCTCCCCTCCTAGTCCTTGCCCAGTTGTTTTTTGTTTTGAGTTGAATTCTTAATGCACTTTTTGATATTACGATTGCTGTGCTGTGCTGTTGAAGTGTGTGTGTCCTGAATCAGCGTTAGACTATCCATCCCAGTACAGAGGGAAACCACCAGTGGTTTTTTTTTTCTTTTAACAAATGAGGTAATCAGGCTGAAGGTTTACTCCACATGCAAAAGCAAAACACCATAATGTCATGTGCTCTTCTGAATAACCGCTAAACCTGCAGAAAAATATTAGAGAAAAATAGGCAAACTTCAACTTCCTTTTCTACCTTTCACTACCTTAAAAACCCTTGCAAATCCAAAAGTCCAAAAGTTCAAATACCTTCTCGTGATTTGAAAGTGGTTTAATATATTTTGATAGATTTGTACTGCTTCTGACTCACTTATATTCTGAGCTCATATTCTCTTTCATATTCTGTCTTTTAAATATTTTAGTGTCTGCTCTCACCATAGACTATGTCACATCAGAACAAATTTAATTGTATGAGGATTGTAGACAAAAGGTATTTTACTCTCAGAATGTTGTTAAGAGTCATTTAGGAAGGAGGAATGGGGCCTGTGAGTTCTTATGTAATGTTAATAGATGAATTCTCTTTTTTGTATTCATATAAACCGCAACTCTTAAGAGACTTCAGTATTAGTGTGTGTGAACAAATGTAATGAAATACTCTGTGTGGTGATCAGAACGTCACACTTGTGCTCACTCAGGTAACAGCATGCAGGAAGTACCTGGCTATGCAATCTGCTTCACCATCAGCTTCACAATCTGCTTTAATATCAGCTTCCTCACTGAAGGGCTGATGAATGTTTCTTCCCAAAGACAATCATTTAAAAATGTTTATTTTAGTGAGAAGCATGGAACGTACCATAACCAAAGTGACAACACTGCTGTTGTGTGGCCTACATTCTATTATAGAACTAGAATGTATTACTGCTCTGGGACGTTAATGTTATTGTTTTTCTCTTTGTATTAAAGTTTGCCAGTGATAATTAAATTTCAAGCAACACAGTTGAATAACAGATAGTTAACGCTGCTTTTATCATCGTATCCATACCAATCATGAAATACACCGTTGAGCTGAACTAACTTATATAACCTGATTATTTTACCATTCTTTAGAGTTTATAGCACATTGTATGTGGATACACATATATACGCTACATGATTTTAGTTAATTTTGTATGTACAACCCAATAAAGAAAATGTAATTTCTATGAACCAAGAATGTGCCATTGTGGTTAATGCTGTTCTGTTTTTGTTATAGTTCCTTGTATACAGATGAAGAAAATATGTTTATTAAAAACAACTAATGCAGTGGTGAAGAAATGCTCTTATTTGTCATTTGATCACAGTGATTTAGAGAAAGTTTATACCTTATACTTTACCAGGAAGGATTTTACTGAAATTTTTTATGGCAAAGAGTAGCTACCTCTTCTTATAGCTGTTTTCCAATAGAGCGCTGATATAACTGATATCACTGCCACATAAAACTGCTTTAATGATAAAACCCACCTGCACTGTAATCGTCTATTGCCATCCGTTTTGCAACCAGACCAACCCTGTTTCAGGTGGGATGAGCACACACTTGTTTTATTGCTTTCTAATGCTACTAATCAATGAAGTGAGAAATCAGTTTAGCTGTACTGATTTACTTACAGGCGATAACTTGTTAATTGCTTGACCCCAATGAAAAATAAGCTAGTAGGCATAATACAGAGAAGTCAGCATAGTACAAATATCTACCTATGAAATAAAACCACTGAATTATTTGTGATTTTCACAGGTAAACTTTGACTGATCAACTGTTACCAAAAGCAATGATTCTGTTACCAAGATCAATGTTTTTTTCCAAATTTTGCACTATAATAATCTAGCTAGGTCTTGCTAATGTTAGCAGTAAGAGAAATTAAGCCATAGGTAAATATTCATAGAAAGTACGACGTACAAATAAGAGGGCTTTTATTTATTTGGTGATCTTCCCCCCCGGAAGTTTTAAAATTTCGCTTCCTGTGACGAGTGAGTGAGATTGACGTTTGACAGCTTCACAGTTCTATCTTTGGCTAGATGGTATCTGAAAATCTTGATGTCGTGGTCAGATTGCCACAGCAATGGGTAGACAGACAATGAATCTAAATAGATAGTGCATCGCTCTTGCAGTCCAGAGATAAACACAGCTATCAAACTGCAATAGTCGCGTAATTAGCAGCATCGTAGCCAGCTAGCAGTGACACTTCTGGACACGCCAGCAGATCCACAGCGCGAGGACCTGAGTACCACGGGCACCATGACGTCCGCTGCCACCGCAGAGCCCGTGGTGAAGAAGAAACACGTTCGCTTCGCCAGAATGGAAGAGGAAGATGATAACGAAGAACAGGAGGAGGACACGCTGTTCGACAAGAGGAAGGACGTAAAAAGAGCGCTGAAAAGCGCGATGAAGGGGGGCAAGCGGCTCGCCAACGCGGGGTTTGACATGGTGGAAATCAAACGACCTGGACGGAACAGCACCGGAGCCTGTAGCCGGTGGCTCGTCACCCTCACACTCTGCGCGTCATTCCTTGGGCTGGTAAATGCTATGCAGTTATATTAACCAACTAGCTACGTGGGACGATTTGAATTGTTACTTGGAGGGATGAAGTCCTTGACTTCTTGCTTTTTTGTTACGGCGAATTACGGTCAGTAGCGATGTAATTTAGCCTACTCTGACTGCCTGTAAACGTGCAAATGTACTGTTATAATGTGACTGTTATAACGGAATGATAAAATAATTCCCAATGTGTGTAACAGGTTAGCTATCTTAATTAATTGTACGTTACATTACCACTGATGGTAGTTCTCATTCAAGCTACATATCATGTAAATTAAGAGAGTGGAAAGTCTGGCCTGGTAAGTTAATTTGAATATGCGGATTTAAATATGCAAGTTAAATCAGTCTGAATCTCCGAGCCGGGAAGGTAGTAAAACATCCTGCGCTGCATGGGACAGAACCTTTGCCCTGCTAGGTCATATATCACGCGGTAATTATCACTACTCCACGAACATTTTCAATGGTGTAAATTATGATCACCGGCGAACACGTTCTTGCATAGACGAGGTATGCGCATCCGTGTTTTTCCAGGATGCAACCTGGAGCAGAAGTGACCGCGGCTACTCTTACTAAAAGAATAAACAACTCCTCCCCCAAAACAGGCGATGATTAGGAATTGATTTTTTTTTTATTTATGGTCTTTGTTTATATATTACCCTCAAATGTTTCTCATGTGCAGTTCATAGTGCGAGAGAACTGAGCAGTATAACATTCCGCAATGTGTTTCTTCAGGGAATGTGTATATCTGTGCTGGGCCCCACGCTGGGCGACCTGGCCAGCAATGTAAATAAGAACATCAGTAACATTTCCTACATCTTCGCTGGCCGTGCGACGGGTTACATTGGAGGTTCTCTGTTAGGAGGGATTCTGTTTGACCTCATCAACCCTCATCTTTTGCTGGGTAAGAACACACACACACACACACACACACACACACACACACACAACAAAGCTGGGACCTTAATTCAAACGCATTCTGATAATGTTCTGTAATAAATAAACACACTGCTTAAACAGGTGACTGTAATCAGTGTAGATACGACACTGTTTCGTACATTACGACAAACCCAACAGTCAGATGTCAACAGCCTAACCCTAACCCTAATCTGACGGTAGCGCTGTGCACCAGCTGTGATTCTGAGCTGTGAAGGAACGGTGTGTGTGCAGGGCTAGCGATGCTTGGGACCGCGCTGGGCATGTTCGCCACGCCGTTCTGTAAGAGGGCGCTGCTGCTCACGGCGCTCGTCTCCTGCGTGGGAGTGACGATGGGGGTCCTGGACACAGGTGAGCACAGCTCCACTCCAACTCGCTTCCTGGAATATTTAGAAGGTCAGAAGAACATAACTACTCTATATCTTTGGTTGATCATCGAGGATTATCATCATGGTTTTAGGGATTCAGTTCTCAGAGCGATGGATTAACGTGGCAGCCATTATGCAGGCCTCTCCCTTTGCAAATTTGTATTCACTAATGGTCATCTGATATACTGATACATCAGAATATATTGATGATTAATCAACAACTGGCACTGGGCAGTGGAGACAGAAAATGCTGATAACATTGGTGTTTAAGATGATTTTAATAGTGTTTTTACAACTCTAAATTTCTATAGTTTTGTATCTGTGACTTGGCTAATGGGATTCTGACATACTGCCTCATTCTCTGAACACCATCAGTGTTGATACTGGTCCCCACAAGTTGTTATATTGAATATTTGTGTTGCTAATAATTATAGTCCCGTCATTACACTGAACATTATACTGCATGTAGTGTAGCTTGGCATGTGACAACTTCATCAACCTTCAGTTCAGGCACAATGTTAGTGGAGATGCCAATAAAGAAGTGTGTTTAGAGATCTTGTAAAGAAACCCTGTTAGAATAAGGAAATTGAGAGGGTTTTGGCTTTGTCTTTCATGTCTTAAATACAGTTCTGTAGAGGGCTGAACCCAGATGGTTGTATGTAATTCTGTGTCCAGGTGGGAACGTGTTGATCCTGGACACCTGGGCTGAGCAAGCTGGGCCCCACATCCAGGCTCTGCATTTCAGCTTCGCTGTGGGAGCCTTCATCTCGCCCATCATCGCCAAGCTGTTGTTCGGACAGGAGTCCTCTGCACAGACGACTGACCCTCTGCTGCTGTTGAATAATGGTTCCAAGCCTTTGGCCACAGACACCGTTTCTACACACACGTCCTTCTTGCACAGCAAGACTGGCGCCCTGATGTCCATGTGGGCCTACATGGTGATTGGAGGGTTCATCCTGCTTGTATCGCTGCTCTTTTTTGTCCTGTACTCCCGAAGCCCAGCTCCAGTGAAGCAGGCGGCGATGTCGTCGGGGAAGCAGTTCGTCTCCAAACACCACGTGGTGCTCGTCATGCTGCTGTCCGCGTTCTTCTTCTGGTACGTGGGTGCCGAGGTCGCATTCGGCTCGTTCATCTTCACCTACGCCAAGGATTATATGGGCATGGGGCAGGCGCAGGCTGCTGGACTCAACTCACTCTTCTGGGGCTCTTTCGCCGCCTGCAGGGGGCTTGCCATCTTCTTCGCGGCCTGCATGTACCCGGGAACGCTGATCCTCGCCAGCCTGGTGGGCTCCACCGTGTCCTCGCTGATGCTGGTGCTATTCCGAGGCAGCCAGCCGGCCTTGTGGTCCTGCACGGCTCTGTACGGGGCTTCCATGGCCGCCACCTTCCCCAGCGGGATCTCCTGGTTGGAGCAGTACACAACAGTGACGGGGAGGTCTGCAGCAGCGTTCGTTGTTGGTGCGGCGCTCGGGGAGATGGTGCTGCCGGCCGTGCTGGGCGTCCTGATGGGCCGAGTGCACGACCAGCCCGTCCTCATGTACCTGTCCCTTGGAACCGCCACCATCACCTCCATCCTCTTCCCCGTCATGTACAAACTGGCGTCGCCAGGAGGGGGCGCCACAGTCAGGAAGTCGAGGGCCAGAGAGCCGAGGGAGGCTGACGACAGCGAGTACCGACAAGCGCTGCTCGATTCCGTTGATAATGAGGAGGTGGAGCCAGAGGACGGTGGTGAATCTGAAGCCAACCAGTGGAATGATGTGGATTTCGAGGTGATTGAGATGGATGACACCGGTCTTCTGAACTCGTCTCCACCAAACGCATCGTCATGCAGCCAGTCTTCTCCGCCTTCCTCCACCCCGACACCCGAGGCCGCGCTCGGCACTGTGACAAACTCGACATCTCTGTTGGCCGATTCACCACGACGCAAACTGCTGCTCGCTCTCGACCGCGAGAAGAAAGACTGAACACTGCCTCCTGCTGGTGACATGGAGGAGCCGCATGTCTGCAGGCTGTAAACCACCACGAAGCCCCTGCCCTACTTCAGCAGTACTGCAGCTATTCCAGCACTGTGATCTAGTGTTTTACTTTCTTTGCTCAATGTTATCCCTGACATTCATACTGCTGCTTTAACAGTGATCTGCAGATGACTGAACGGGAACAGAAAACACAGATACAATCAGCTGGAATTCAAACACTTATTAGCAATAGTAGCTCCGAGTGGTTTTAGCACTGCAACAGCAGAAGCACATGGACATCCACAGGAACTCTGAGCTGTTGCTCCTGCTTTGGGGTTGGCGGGTGGTGGTGCTGGGGGATGATAGTGCTGTGGGTGGTGTGTTGGGGTATCGGTGGGTGGGGGGGGGGGGTCATCCTGTGGGTTAAGTCTATTTTTGTATCAATGTTTTGTAGACAAAAACAATATAGTACATAAAATACCTACGTTAAACTAATACAGGGCGTTTCTCTAGTCATCATTGACTGTTTGCTAATTTATTGAGGTTTGATTGCGTTTAGTATCAGTGTGTGGGTTTGATTGTGTTTAGTATCAGTGTGTGGGTTTCCTGTCATCTCTGTGCTTTTTTTCTGCAGGAAATGCATCCAGTCCCTCTTCTCCCCTCGTCTGGATTTAGCAGAACTGCTTAAACCTGAGACAAATCATTTTACCATCTGCCAAATAATTGTGTATGAATCGGTAGTTGTTTCAAATTATTGACTGTCAAATGTCTTGATTCTTTTCTAATAAATGATCTGAAATAAAGCTTCCAGCTTGGATAGGATGTCGGAAACCGACCCCTGAAGGGCTTGTTCAGCACATTGAGGTTTTTCCACATCAGTCCAGAAGGGAGCAGTGACTGACGCCTTTGGACAAAACTGCCCTAATAACTGGCACACGTAGGGGGCGCTGGTGAGACACAGGACCCAAGCATTCAGCACATTGGCAGCAGGTCCTGTGAGTATTGTCTATGTCAACGATTAGTACACTGGTTGAAAAACTGCATATGCGAAAGTAATATTTTAGACATTTATATTAAAGACGAAGAATTAATACTATAGAATTAATACCAAAGGCGGTTCTTTTTCATCATATTGTATTATGCGTTAGGGCGCGTTATTGCATTGAAAGTAGCTAACTTGATTGTTAATATGTTAAGAAAAAATTGGGAAAAGCCAAATTTCTTGCAAAACTTCATGACCTGCACTTGCACTACACATTCTCAACCAAATGATTCTCCATGCTGTATCTGAGGGCCTCTAGTTGTCTGAATTATGTATAATTGACCTGTTTATTTTATTTAAGAGAAACAAAAGCTATTAACCAGCAATAAAGGGTTTGTAACTGGCGTGAGGTCAAGTATAAAACCTGCACAAAAAGCCTTAAAGGTGTGTGTGTACATCTTTATTTACTTAACCTAAAACACAATGTGTGAAACATTGCATAGGGTAGTGCATTTGGAGAACAGGTCTTTAAACATGACCAACACCTTTAAGTACATCAAGTTTTATTATATCAATCTTCCACTCACAGATGTCTATAAAAATGGAGAAAAAAAACCAAAACACTTTCTTCGTTTTGTACAAGTTTACAGATGCACACTGCCGTGTGCAGTCGAGAAATGACACCATTTTGTTCACACAGGTAGGGAACGCTGTGCTGTGTTCTTGTATTTCAAACACGAGTCGTCCGATGGTTTTGGAGACGCCAGGTAGACACTGACCCCACCACCAAAAAAATAAAAAATAAAAAATTTAAAAATGGACAACAGAGTTGAGTTTGGGGGAAGGAAAACCATTTTTCTGTAATCAGGACTAATCTTTGCCTTTTAAAAAAATTCTCCAACAGTTTCAGACTATTATAATTAGCTATTATAACCCTAGGGTTAACACTATTAGAACCCTATTTATTATAAGAGCTATTTACACTTGCCATTAAAAAAAACAAGACTTGCATCCTCCTTTGGGCTTGCAGTAAGAATGGTTCATCTTTTATAAACTGCTACAGCACAGGTGGAGTTCAGTGTAAGAACTACGGTACAGGTGGAGTTCAGTGTAAGAACTACAGCACAGGTGGAGTTCAGGTGTAAGAACTACAGCACCACAACAGTTCCTCACGGTACAGACGTCTAGAAATGATCAAGAAAAAAAAAAATCACTTTTTAATTCATAGCAGCAAACAGTGAGAGTTTTGATCATCATTAGGAGGCCAAACATCATGGCAAAACAGGAACCCTTTGTCTTCTCTTCTTCGGTTCAGACTGGGGCCACTGAGCTCAAAACACTCACAGTCAAACAACTATAAAAACCAAAGTGGTAACTTCTGGTTGAAAAAGGGAGAACAGAACAAAAGCACCATTTCAAACAGACATATGAATACTGAGCTGCTCAAGAACAGTCTTTAGCACCACATCAGAGAGAGAGAGAGAGAGAGAGAATGTCTCAGAACTGCTCCAGTAACTGACGAAGGTAGGGGGCGCTCACGAGCTGCCGGTTGACCCGGGCCACTTTATAGAGGACGGGGCAGTCAAGCGAGACGCAGGACATCTGCCGATCAGCGCTGCTGCTGCAGGTCCTGCAGATCTGGAGACCATAGACAAGACAGAATGAACATGGACACCACACCCACAGGAACCCCCTTCTGAACACGACCAAACTCAAGCTGGGTTTTAGAACGAAGCGTTTAGAATTTTCAAATGGAGTTCTAGAGCTGTGCTCTGGAGTCTTGAGCAGGTGAGTCCTACAACCTAATCAGGTGTTAACAGCCTTTAGAAACGTGAAGCATACATCCAGCCACCGTTTGAACCCTAACCTTTAGGAGCTGGTCTTGCTGGCTTTCCCACTGTCGCAGGTTCTGCTGGAGCGTGACAGCGACGTGCTGGGGTTCGGCCCGACACAGTTCACACACACCGAGCTGTGTGAGCTCATCACACACCGGGCAGTGCAGCGTAGTGAAATACTGAGAGATGGTGCCTTTCCTCCCAGCTTCCTCCCCAATAGCGCTCCCTACTGGACAGGAGGACTTCTGGACCTACAGATGGGAGACCTTTTTCTTCAAATGTGCACCACGTGCAAGAACACAAATGTTTATCCAAGACTTATCTACATGTTTCAAAACTGATCTTCCAGACTGTCCTGGCAAATAAGTCAATAAAGGTATTATCATGTTTAGTACAGATTTGTTTTAAAAACGAATGCAAAAATGACATGTCTTCTCAAAACCGACCACCAGATGGTGCTGGAGTATTAAAGTGTGAAGAAACTGAAACAGAAAGCAGATATTCAAACAGACATCTTAATGGTTTGATGCAGTATAAAATGCACACATTTCTTTCTTCCGTCCTACTGGTAATCATTGCCTATGAAAATATGCAGTGAGTCACTGGACCAACACTGAATCAACAATCCAGCTCTAAATTCATTCCACTCATCCTAATATTCTCCGTGAAGAGGAATACAGAAGGATTTTGGACATTTAACAGATTCTAGACTAGATGGAGTGAAAATGTTCAGTGTGAAGGGAACTGTGTAGGAAGAGGTGTAGTTTAGAAGTTTATCAAGCTCAGCTTTATCTGAAAGTTGAGTGATGTGGAATTAACCTATTAAGAAAAGACAGAAAATAAATGTATTTTAGCAGGAGCATTGGGATAATCAGGAAAGGAACACGGTTCCAGGCTTTCAGTGGTGGTGCAGACAGCAGCCGTCTTCACCTTTGGCAGCTCGTGGTACCAGCTGAATACATCCACCCCAATGAGGTTGAAGATGCGTGCGAGTGGGGGCAGGATCTGCTTGGTTATGTAGTAGGTGGAGTTGAGGCGGAGGCTCGGGTCTTGCAGAACCTCTAGGGGGCGTCGCACCAGCTGGATGAGAGGGACACCTGGGGTTCCATACACGATGACATACGGCACCCGCTCACCCACCCGTGGCTCCAACCGGCGATCGTAGGCCGTCATTCTCCTTTAAAGAGAGGGTTAAAGAGAGGCGTGATCCTATCACAAAAAACCTAAAGGTACTTTCAGTAATT
>JAOXYF010000005.1:192212-211812 GCA_028565775.1 Sternarchorhynchus goeldii
CACACACACACACACACACACACACACACACACACACACACACACACACACACACACACACACACACACACAGCATTAGCCCACAGAGGTAATGAGATCCAGTGATCCAGGTAACACACTTAGCAGCCTACACACACAACTTTGCCATGTTGGACAGAGGAGTAAAAGTGGCCAGTGGATGGAGGCTCTGGGAACTGGGTGAAGATGCTCTAGAAGCTGTGAGTGCAGCAGAGTGAGGTGGGGGGATACACCAGTCTCATCCCCCCAGCCTGCACAAGCTTGCCCTTCACCTCACTACTGCAAAACCAAATCACAGATCAACACTGCTACCACAGTTACCACAGCTACCAGCAGAGGAAGCAGAGAGACATGGGTCCAGAAAATAACACCAAACTGTGTGCACTGTAGAGCACAGCCCTTCAGAGAGTGGGCCCTGGTTCTGAGCCCTTCAGAGAGAGGGCCCTGGTTCTGAGCCCTTCAGAGAGAGGGCCCTGGTTCTGAGCGCTTCAGAGAGAGGGCCCTGGTTCTGAGCGCTTCAGAGAACAAACTGTGGTTCTGACCTGTGAGCCCCTGGTGAGGACGTGGTAGAACTGGATCCCAAACACTCGTGCCAGCTCGCTGGTTCGGCCCACGATGTCCTGCTGTTGGATCAGCTGCATCACGCCACACACACGGCTCACATAGTAGTCAACCACCCTCCACCTGACACACACACACACACACACACACACACACACACACACGTTACCAAATAAGAACATGCCTGAAACAGACAGTGGGGCTTCAGAATAAAGCACACAGTGGAAATCACACAGCCTGTAAATGAACTCATCAGGTGACGGGTTTGCACCTGTACAGGTGTGTGTTGTGGTCGAACCAGTCGGACAGCGTGCGAGACGTGTGAAGAGGAAAGCGCTGGTGGAGCAGGTGAAACGCCACGTTCTCAAAGCCGTAGTTGTTCAATGCAGCCTGCAAGAGACACGCAAACACGCATGTGCACAAATGCACTCGATACAAATCTAATTTTTATTGCTAAGTGCAATGATGCTGGATTCTGACGGTGATGTTATCAGTATGGGTCCTGTAAAGGACTCTGAGCTGAATTGTAATATAAACCTGCTAATCCAGGAAACGCAATTTCATATTAAAGTGAAAAGTTAACCTCAGTTTTCATGATCCTCCACAGGTTGATGGTGATGCGGCCCACGACGTGGATCTCTGTCATGGTGTCAGCACCGTATTCATCTTTATCTGCAGCAAAACGATTTTCCTTTGCATCTCCTGTGGGCAGAATAAAGACATTTTTACTACATTACCCATAAAACTGCGAACAGAGCACTCAGACAGCATGTGGAGCCAGAGGCTGCAGGAGGTGGAGTGACCAGGTGTTAACCTTTCATTTATATTTGGCCCTTGGTTCATGGGGCCTCAGGTGACTCCCATCACTGCCTAGAGATAAACCCGTCCCTGCTAATAATCTCCCCTCGGGTGCAGGTGAGGGGGATGTGGGCGTGTGAGCAGGTGTGGTGCTCCATACCTGGCACTCGGGACAGCTGCTGGCACAGGTCAACGCCCAGCGCGGCTGCCCTCTGCAGCAGGTAACCCCACGAGCGCATCTGAACCTCGTAGCCCACGAGGATGTCTGGATCGTACCTGCAGAGTGCACCGACCAATCAGAGCACAGACAGAGGAAGGTCTCCACCCCTTTTTTCACATGCGCTACTCTGTAAGCAAAGCAGTGGTATTGTGAAAGTGGCAGCTGAATACGTGCTCTTACTTTCTCATTATGTTGCAGACTTCTTCAAACAGCTCCTTCTCATCAGTGGTATAACTAACCTGCAGACCCGTCACACCAGACCTGGCCAACAGGGGCGCTGTGGTCGCCGAGTCTGCAACAGCACGATGCAACAGGTATAAACCAAACCCAGTCTTCAATACAAACACTCTCACATTCAGAAGCAAGGTATGAAGCTGATCTCCCGAGGCGAGCGTGGACTGTGAGAGTGCTCACCGTGCCCCGAGGAGTGGCAGTCTTTGTCGATGACCACGGCACCCGTTAACTGGACACCGCAGGAGTCTGCGAGCGGGCTATCGGAGCTGAGGCAGTAGAACACGGCACATACGGGGTCGAACTCGGGGTCAGGCTCCAGGTCACGCCGCGCGCGAGCGTGGAGCTCCATACTCATGACTGTGAGATGTTGTACCTGGTGAAGGCCAGTCAGGAATGATCACCTTTGACCTCATCCCACTTACTTCACGCCACACATCACCCCACTTTCCAGACATGAGTGAAAACAATGGAAATCCATGAAGCACAGAGCACAAAATCATGAGCACCTGTGAAGAGCACCTGTGATGTTGGTACAGCTTATTTACAGAACATGGCTAACATGGGTCATCAATCGTCAATCGTCAGGGCTAGCTAGGGCTATAGCGTCAGGGCTAGCTAGGGCTATAGCGTCAGGGCTAGCTAGGGCTATAGCGTCAGGGCTAGCTAGGGCTATAGCTAAGGTTACCACTAACCACCATAGTTGTTGATCTAAAGCTTCTCTTGCTGAAGCAGTAAAATGTGTCTGCCTGTTGCCATGACACCTGACTGGGTGTTTAATAGGTCCTCAGAGAAGCAGCGATGCGTTGTACCGGGACTCTCACCTCGTGCAGTGCTTTAGCCTCTTGCAGGTTCTGCATGCTGACTTTAAAGCCATAGGAGTTACAGATGGAAGCGCCCTCGATCTGAGAGCTATCCCTCTTGGGTAGATCGAGACCAGCAAACTGATTCTACAAGGGCAAGATAAATAAGGGTATTGCACAACAACAAATGAGAATATATGAGAAGAGTAGAACAACCAGGATTCAGCCAGCAGGTGGTTGTCCTGCTGCATCTTTATTGAATGCGTTGTAGTCCTTTGCAGCACCTCATTCTCTGCTGGATTTCATGGCACCACACTGTACCCGTATCTCAGCAGTACTCTGATTGGTTAATGCAAACTTGTACAGTGAATCGTGTACCCTGTGTTGCATATGGACTCCTTAGTGACAGTTTTAAAGTCACATTGGATAGAAGCTCCAGGCAGATGAGTACATGCATATAAATATAACGATAACGTAAATATAAAGGAGATGTAATGTTTGAATGAATACGTACATGTGAATATAAAGGACATGCAGTAAAAATACATGGAAATATAAATATATATAAAATATATAAGAGATGTAGCGTTTGCCAGACCTTCATCTGTGTCGTCAGCAGGACTCTGCATAACGCACGTGTGTGGCTGTTCCTCCTGTATTGAACCTTCCGAGAGTTGAAGTCCACATCTGTAAGCAAAAGAGCCAGACATGCTGGTGAAGTTATAATACACAGCATTTAATCTGTCTGGGCTCCTGACGGTTCATCCCCAGGTCTTCTGGCCTGACCGCTGTACCACCTGTACAACAGGAGGGAGGGGCATCTGCTGTGTAGTCCTCCAGCACATCTGTTTATACTACCACTACTACTACTACTGCTTCTACTAAAGCAGAAGGGTTACACCTGAAAGAGGAACATCGCCTCCTCTCTCTCCCAATGATATTTGCACAAATTCACAAAGAATCTACAAAAAAGTTGAATTAATAATTATTGCAATACTAATAATTATGGCCTTGATCTTACTGATGCAGCAGGAGGAGTAAACAAAGCCTCGTTAAATCACTGTTTCTGTTTACTTCATGATGTGGACATTCTAACCTCGAACATCCCACATATTTTGTTCTCCTTGGTGGACCAGGCGATGGTGGGCAGATTCGGTTTTGGAGAGAATGAAGTGGTTAGGGTAAGGGTTAGAGCATGTAGTGCTTCTCATCTTAGCTGTCTTTCTACCTGCCTAAACTGTTTTAGAACTTTGGCTGTTAAGGGATGAACAAGAAGAGCCAAGCATGTCTGCTAGTGAAGAAAAATAAAACACTTATATACCTACATATAAAGCAATGCTGTAGAAATGCTCATTGCACTCCAGGCTGTATTTATTTATGTCTTTGTGGTCCTTAAAGCTACTGTTGTACAATATGGGCTGTGAGGTACTGCCACTGTTAGGGATAAACCTGGAAACAAACATTTACTGTCTTGTATTTTTGATCCCTACCACTATCATAGACTAACTGGAATTAATGTGAAAGGATAAAGAATATGACATTAAGATAAACACTGTTGGCAAGAGACGTCACTACCTTCTGTTGCAGGAGGGCTGTAGAGGAGCTCTGGGTTCCCTCTGCTTCTCCTCCTGCTGAGGAGAGGGGTGCTGTGGAGGAGGCAGGGGCTGGAGCTCTCCCCATCCATCACCTTAACGGGAAACGGGGAGGGGCTGAGGAACTGCTGTGGACTGACATGTTCTGGTGACTCACACATAGGGTTGGTGGATCCTACAAGCCTTGGAGAGACTGCTCCTACAACCAGCTCCTGCCCTTTGTTGCCCGGGTCAGCATGACTGAGACTCTCATCTGAGGTTTTCTGCCATGGAGGAATCCCAGGCGAGTCTGGAGGAGTTGTCAGTTGGAGGGAGTCTCCGTCTCCCTTTTCTTGTCCTCTGGTATTAGTGTCTGAGACACGTTTCACATCCTTTGGGCTGCTCTCGCATGTCGTACCCTCTACTGGTGACATGTGTATAGATAAATTCAGCTCTTTCCTCCTGACAGTCTGCAGAGCCGATGCTCTCTCATCATCCTGCGTCCCTAAATGAGGTAAAACGTGAGACTTTTCCAGATGTTCCTGCTGCAGTGAGGTGCTCTCTGGTTGTTGAGCTGTGCTCAGCTCAGTCTTCACTGAATGCTGCACACCAGTTCTTTGCCTCTCTTTCTGAAGACACTCATACTGTCTCTTTGCATGGAGCCAAAGCTGCACTCGTTCCCGGCTTGGCGCACTTTTGCAGGGCAGCAGGATTACTTTCCCATCACTGTTGGCTGATGGCATCTGCTCTTTGTAGCTGATGGCACATTTTGCAGGATCTGTGACATGGCAAGGTGAAGATGTTGGACACGTCATGGCTGAAAATGCAGTTTTCCAGAATTGTAGTCCATCTTGAGCTAAATCCCCACTGAATTCAGGCAGATCTTTTGCTATCCTTGTTTCCAATATCATCTTACGGCCAGCAATCTCTCTGTGTGAAAAACAACAACATGTTTTTGCACATGAACAATATTTTCAAAAACAGGTCAGCAGCATTCAGAGAGCTTTTCAATCCAACACGTCAAACAAAGTCAGGTTGAAACACTTCACTTACCTTGGCTTTAAAGGCGCATCAGAAGGATCACTGCAGAACGGTTCCTGGTACTTGGCCTCTGACAGATACAGCTCTAGCAAAGTGGTGAGGATCTCTTCCCGATTAGGAGGGGACATGAGGGGCCTAAGAATATGAGCTCCTGCACTCTTCTGAGCCTGACCACCACTCCTCAGCTGTGACAGAGAGCTGACAGACCGTGGGGAACTGCTGGGAGTTGTTGACATAAACACATCAGTGCCATCCAGCAGATCCCCAGTTGGGGACACAACATTATCAGCAAAAGAGACAGAGGTGAGGGGGGAAAAGGGGTCAGGACCAAATAACAGGTCACTTTTTTCACAGTGAAAGTCTTGAAAGTGGCTGCTGTGTATATTATTCACTGAAACTCCCAACTCTTTGCTTTTTGAGTCCAGTAAAGAGAGTGGAAACTCGCTAGGAAAACCTTCTCCGTTTCCTCCACAGGACTTATCAAAAAGCTCAGAGCTCAGGGGCCTGGGTTTATGCCACTCTGATTCCTGCGTGGAGTTCTCTCCAATGCCAAGCGCCTTTTCTTGCTTATTTTGCAAATTCAAAGTGGATATAGTCTCCTGTTTGACATCGCTGAGGAACTTTTGAGGCAAGTTCTTGTCAGTTAAAACAAATCGGCTGCTGGAATACAGACTGCAGAAGTCTGTTTGGCCAACAGCATTGATGTCAAAGGTGTAATTATGAGGAACTTCAGGAGATAAACTATCTTCGATGGAGTAGCAACTATCAAAACCAGGAACAGACAGAAATACAGGACTCCCATCTGAGCGAGGAGGATCTAACTTAACTGACTCATCGATTTTCCCAGTCTTTCCTTTCCTACCTCTTGGCTTTGAATCTGTTGGCACCTGAGTTCTTGGGATCCTGGACTTTCTTGGGGTAGACGAAGGTGCTCTTTTAGGTTTGGCACCATTAGAAGCAGTCTTAGTAGTGGAAACACTTTCTGCTACGACAGGGTCTTCCAGAGAGCATTGTGCCCCTTTTAGCTGTCTTTTCTGGAGAAGTTCCTTCAAAACAGCAATACCAGAAGGCATCTCAGGATGAGACGGTGTCTCTTCATTCCTCGCCACATAATGGTATCCAGATAGATCTTTGTGTGGTGCATCTGTTGTAACATTTATAGATGTTGCAAACTCAGAGATTGTATTTTCTTCAGTTTCCTTTTTTTTGCATGGACGACGCTTGAGTTTTGCAGATGGGATCTTTGGGATTGGCTGTGAAAGCTGTATAGCTTTAGGACTCTGATCTACAGCAGTAGGATCAGGTTTAAACTCATATGGATTGGGAGAAACATTTCCATCTTGACTTACATTCTCTGACCTTGAGCTGGACCTACTGTATGTTATGACTGAACATGGATATGCAATTGTTTTTGAAACAGGGGAGAGAACATTGTTTAGGGATTTTAAGATAGCAGCATCCTGAGATCCTTTTTCACTGCAAGTAGGTGTATCTCCACTGTTAGACTCGCACTCCTCTGACTTTGGATTAGTTGCGGGCAGTTTGGACTGAAGATTCTTTTGGCAGGAATCTGAATGTTGGTATGGAGTCAAATCATCAGATGAGGTTTGCGTGGGTTGAAGGTCATCAAACTGAGAACTATTCACCGAATCCGCAATCACAGGGGGGATTTCTGACTCCTTGATCTGCCTTTTCTTTCGGGACATTTTTTTCTGCGAAGCATTCACACCCTCAACAACATCATGTGCTTCTGTACTTTTGGTGCCCTTCTTTGGTTTCCTTGAGGTTCTACTTTTTGTTCGAATGCCTCCAGTTACTGAAGAATCCTCCTCAACTGACTTACTAGTGGTCTTAGATTTTCTTTTTAGGCCAACATCAGATGTGTGCCTTGGTCTGGGAGTGCGGTTTCTGCTACGAACACTTCTACCAAAAAAGTTTGTGGACAGTCCTTCATATGGTGAGCCAAGACAAGGATCAATATAAGGGTTTATCAAGTGATCATTAGAGTTAGACTCTAAAAGTGGGTCAGTAGGAGACCAGCATCGAGGTGGAGTTGAATCAGTGGGACTGGGTGCTCTCTCAGAGAGATAACCCAACTCCAGCATAACATCAGAATACTCTCTGCAGAAATCATCAGTGAGGTCATTATAGCAAGGCCATGGAGCAGGAAGCTTTGGCAAAGCCAACACTGTTTTTACCTTTCTAGTCCTTCTGATCTTGCTGGTCTGTATGCACCTTGGTTTTGAGGTGCCACTAACCTTCCCTGCCGGCGGACTGGCCTTGGCCTTACGTTTGAGGTGTTTCTTCACCTTTGGATCTGGAAGAGGGTATCTGACTGCTGTTGACTCTGGTACTTTGGGCCAGAAACCTTTCAGAGGTGCAAGCTTGTTGTATTGCTCCAGCTTCTCAGGTGTCAGTACCACATGCGGCTCATCTGCCCTGACCTTGGCCATCTTCACCAGCATATTCTTCTGACCTTTAAACCTGTTGATTATGATGTACTTGATGATGATTGGTGGCTCTTTTTTAGATAGTTTCCTCTTTTTTTGACTACCCGTGAGGACACAGTTCTCCTTGAGGCTGTCTCGACGTACCAGGGCTTGTTTGAAAGAACGATTATTTAAATGATCACCATCCTCACCATCATAGCTCATAATTTTACGTTTTGTGCGTAAGGTATACTTGCTACCTGGCAAACTTGTTACCTTGGTGCAAGCTATTTTGGCAGGAAGATCTGTCAGTCTGTCCTCAATAGAACTCTCAGCTGAAACTTTCTTGACAACTGGATCAGAACTTATAAGGTGTGAGGTTTCCATCACAGCTTTCTCGCCAGTTTCCTTGTTAGGGTGCGTTGGTGATGCAGAGATACAGCCTGTGACAGGCTCACTTTTCGGGGTTTGGGGCTTTTCAATTACAGGTGCCCTCTTCTGACTAGCCGGACTTGCCCTCTTTTTGCTCAACTTCAACCTCGAACGTCGTTGCTCTGGATTGTCCAAGCTGCAACAACCGTCAGAGGCCTTACTGCTGACCTGCTTCTTCACAGTCCTTGAGAGGCAATTTGAGAGGATAACACTGGGGAAGAACTTGTAGTGCACCTCTTGCTGGGCCATTATGGTCCTTTCGGTTTTATTTTCCTGGTAGTCCTCATACCTGATCTTAAGTTCTCCAACATCACCCTCCTCACTGCACTTGGTCATCTCGCCCTCATGAGGTGCCAGCAGCTGGATGTCCTCTGCTGGACTTGGGGCCTGCTCAAAGCCCCTCACCACAGGGCTCCTGCAGTCCTTCTGATTTAAGTCCTGCTCAGCTTTGGACGGACAGCTCCTAAGCTCAGGATAATGCAGTGAAAGGCTCCTGTGATTCTGCAAGACAGATGTGCGATTCTTTTCAGTGTGTTTAATGCTATGGTATTTTTTCCTGCTCTGAGCAAGTTTTGAGCTTCCAAAGTTTAAAGTGTCTGGATCTGGCTGATTCAGGCCAAGAGCTTTGTTCTCATTGGTGTACAGTGGGTGCCCACCCACTTTGTCAGCACCAATCAGGGACACATTTGCCGTACTGCACGGGATCGGGTGTTTTACTGGCGGAATATAGGGGATCTCTTTAATCACTTTAAACCCTGTTAAATGCTCACTGGTGTCTTGACTTTTAGCAGGAAAATGCTTGTCAGCCGTTTCCTCCTTATCAAGTGAGAGGGACAATCTGTGCTCGGGATGCTTGCACTCCAGAAGAACTTTAGCTGAGGATGGAGGTTCTCGCTGAATGTTTTCACTCTGGAAGTGGTTTATTCTGCCTAAGATCTTATCATTTGCCATAAGAGATGTGTGAGTGCGGGATCCTTTATCAGTTAATGACGAATCTGCAAGAGAACGAGCAACATTTTAACCAACGTCAACAAACAAAACACAAAAAACAAACAACCATTTTTACTGCATACCGCTGTTCTCATCTGCGGCACCATCCAGTTGGGGAATGGAGGGGTCAGCAAAGAGGTCCCGGTTTGCACTCCAGTCCATCTCTTCATCTGATGAGTCATGATGTTCTTCAGTGGAGCTTTCACTGGCATCTTTCAAGTGCTGTCTGCAAAACAAAACTCACACCTCAGAGCAGGAGAGGCTGCTCAATAATCTGAAATAATCTGAATGTTAAAGGGATGTCTGTGATTGTCCACAACTGCCAAATAACCTCACAGTGAAGATGTATAGGTTTCAAAAGTATAAGAAAAGACTGTAAGCCACAACTCTGAAATGTTTCCCTTTTTCTGTTCAATAAAAAAAAAAAAAAAGCTGGTCATACATTATTCATAAACATTATTTTCAGAACAAAAAAAATTTGCTCTTGCAGATACTGATTTTAAAATAAGTCAGACACACTAAAACATCCAAAAATGAAGAGGCCTATCTTAATTAAATGAACTTAAACGCGTAGACAGATATGTAGAACCAGCACATTCACACTCAAGCCACACAGTTGACTAGTAGTTGAACTGCAGATGATCAATTACATCAAACAAAATGGACAAAAACACAGCAACACTAACATTCTAAAAGGAAACTGGAATAATCTTTACCGGGCTGAGGGTTCAGCAATAGCATTATCCCATCTTTGTGACATCAACATGCTTAGCTCCTCCTCCTCTCTCTCACAGACAAGCACCGCCTCCTCCTCATCACTGTTGTAGGGACAGCTGGCACTGCCTGACATTGGACGACCAGACACAGCTCTGGGCAAATTGTCCTGAAGCCCAGCATCTGCAAGATCATGAAGCATGTCCACCATAGCCTGGTCCTGGATGCTGTCTGCAGGCAAGCACAAAGACACGACACTGAAAATGGACCGCCTGTCTAAACAACTGAAGGTGTTGTTTTAAATACATGGAAGATACCATACGAATGGATTGTTTCTTTCATTGGTGAGGAAGACGAGTTGCCGTGAATATGTACCAAGTAAGAGAGGCTGCGTAGAGCTCTGAGACATGGGGAGGAATGTCTGACTGCTTTCCAACAAGTTCAAAATGGCCTCCTCATCCACAATAGCCACTTCTGTATCTTTGCCACTGGATCTTTTGTTGTCTGGATTGGGGAGAGATAATATCAGACATCATTAACTGCTACTGAGCACAAAGTGTGTACAGGGGGCCACAACATGCTAATGGCGTCAAGTGAGTTGTCCATCACAGAGGATTCTTGGCTAAGTGAAGCACCAGATTTAGTGAATGTGGGCAACATTCACTCAAATGGAGAAATCACAAACCACCTCATGTCCCCATTATATGCCATTATAGAGACTCCCGTAATGAGAAACAGTGAGAAAAACAAAGTGACCCCTTTCACATTTTTACACTGTTTTTCTTTCAACTTTTGCTAATAAGCTGATTTGAAACTGCAAGCTTAGCTTATCTTATCAACTGGGGAGTGGTTGGTGTGTGTGTGTGTGTGTGTGTGTGTGTGTGAGTGAGTGTGTGTCTGTGTGTGTCTGTGTGTGTGTGAGTGTGTGTGTGAGTGTGTGTGTGTATGAGTGTGTGTGTGTGTGTGAGTGTGTGTGAGTGTGAGTGTGTGTGAGTGTGAGTGTGTGTGTGTGTGTGAACTCGTGCCTCCTGTGAGATGATGTGCGAATCCCATCTCCACATCAGCTGCCCATGAAACAGCACAGGACAGATGATTGGAGCACAGTGTTACTGCCCTTAGATGTGATGTGATGGCAGGGTGTACACTCTCTGGCAGGGTGTACACTCTCTGGCAGGGTGTACACTCTCTGGCAGGGTGTACACTCACTGCTCAGAAGTCCTGAAACTCTTGAATTATCATTTCCACAGCATGTAAGAAAAAGTCATCATCTACAATACAACAGTAACAATGCTATTTCTCACACACAAACACACTTTTTACTCCTAAGCAATTCATTTCACTTTATCATAGAAAATACCAACTGCTAAAAGTTCACCCTAAAGCTACAGATGACCTGCTAGATCAATCATACATGAAACTACTGAAGGAACAATATTTCCATATGAAACATTACTCTGTGGTTGCAGGTGTGTGGGGCGTGTCACCTGGGGGTGTGTCTTTGTGCATGTCCACCTGGCTGGCAGGAACCCTAGGCAGGTCATCCGGACTCAGAACATCAGGGTGCAGCGAAAGTTCAGGAAAGTCATAGTCATCATCGTCCGCTACAGAACCACTCTGTGTCCTGATTAGAATAGTTCACAGACATGGCGAGAGCACCAGTGAGAAAAACTACAGACAGGGATGGAATGCATGAGAAAAAACTACAGACAGGGATGGAATGCATGAGAAAAAACTACAGACAGGGATGGAATGCATGAGAAAAAACTACAGACAGTTTTTCTGGTTCCATGCTGGTCCCTGTGCGTCTCTCGTCTACCAACCCAGTGAGGCTTTGCCACCCAATTCCTGACACACACCTGCCTACCTGATCTTCATTGTGACAACAAAATGTGTGGAATCAGACTGGTGTGGTTTCTGCTGGCTGCTCACCAGCCTCTCTACACACATGAATGCAGTTCTGAAAGTTCTAGAAGGGCAGAGTGAGAATGGACCCCCCTCCAGAGTGAGAGTGGACCCTCCTCTGGACCCCCCTCCAGAGTGAGAGTGGACCCTCCTCTGGACCCCCCTCCAGAGTAAGAGTGGACCCCCCCTTCAGCAGTGACAGGCTGCACCAGGAGTTCGAGCACTGGATTAAAAAAGGTCGAGTAGTTTCTGTCTCTCTTTCTCCAACTTCTGTCTCCTGCCCTCACTCTCCGTGTGTCTCTCTTTCTCTCTCTGTCTGGCTCTTGTGTGTCTGTGTGAGAGATAAACCCTCTGTTTAGAGAAGAGTTGTGCAGTGGGGTCTCCAGAGGCAGAAGGACAGTGATGGTGGATGACGCTGACTGCTCACACGTCAAACTGGTTTTCCTTCAGTATCTCTTTAACCCTCTTCAGAAAGATGCGCTCACTCTCAGAGTGCTCCACACAGAGCCGATCTGAAACAGAACAGATGCACTGAGCAACCAGTCAGAAAACTCCTTCGTGGCCAACTGCCTATGATGACTCATGTGTCTCTAGCCTAGCGTGCTAACCCTAGCCTAGCGTGCTAACGATAGCCTAGCGTGCTAACCCTAGCCTAGCGTGCTAACCCTAGCCTAAGACACAATAAACACTATTATTAGTATCAGTATTACTACTACTATTATTACTGCTATTAATTTTTATAGTCACCGTTATTACTATTATCATTACTAGTACTACTATTGTTGTTTTTCCAAATACAACATTAACTGAAGATAAAAAAAAAAAATCATGATTTTCAAAACTTAAAAAGTCATTTTACAGTCAGATTTGCTTATATGTAGCTTTAACGAATGAGTCATTTTGTGGTCATTTACTCAGCATGTAGGAGCACACAGGCCAGGCCTCCTGTGTCAGGGTCAGAGGTTAGGGGTAACCCTAACCCTAGGGTTGGGGAGGTTCCACTTACCTTGGGTCTGGGGGGCTTCTATCTGGGAACTCTGGTTCCTTTCTCTTCGTCGCTGCCTCTCGTCCTCCCAGATGGCCTGGAGTCCAGGATTCCTGCCGATCTGACCTACGCAAACACAGACCAACACTCACCTGGTAAATATTGTAGGTACAGTCTGCCCCCAAGTTTTTATTAAATGTGCAGTTTTATTGCGAGCTGAGTGGTGCATTCAAGCATTCACAGTTAGCACTCATGACTAGCGGTTATGGTCGGAGTGCTGGTTACCCCGCGATGACCAGCAGTTACAGTGGAAGTGGTAGTTAGCACTGATGGCTGGTCCTAGCGAGGTTCTTACTCTGCAGTTCCAGTCGGTTCAGGATGTCTGCAGCCACAGCGTCAGCCTCCAGTTCACACACACTAACCCTCGCCACGTTCTCTACAACCAGAGAGCTGCAACACACACAAAACACACCAATGCACACACAAACACTATTATTCATAAACTTGTTGATAAATCATGTATTAAACCAAAATGCACAAAAGAGAAAGCCTAAATCAAAGGAATACAAAACAAAGGAACATTTAAGAATATTTAATTATGTAATTACAGTGTTGTTAATGAGATATTTGAGTTCTGTCTGAGGAATGTCATACAGTACAACTGGGAGAGGTGATGTATTTCCTGCCTGGATGCAAACCAGCTCCTCACCTGGGTAGATGATTCTCATCCCAGCGAGCAAAGGTTCCTTTCAAACCGTCATCCAGCTTAGAGTTCTTCCACGGGGAAGTCTCCTCCACAGGACTCTTCCCCTCCTGACCAGTGTCTGAGATACAGAGACAGAGAGAGAGAGACATGATCATCTGCAAGGCCTCCATACTGCCCTCTCAGAGACATCAAAGCGCTTCCTGCTATTTCCTCTCTATTGTTTGGTAACTGTTCAGAAGAAATTTGGAAAGGCCATAACTACTGTCCAAACACTTCCCTAAGGCCACACCCACTGTTCAAAAGCCAGGTGTACTAGTGGACTCCAGGTGTACTAGTGGAAACTCTCAATGCTTCAGCAGAGTACAGACTACAGAGTAACCTGCAGACAGCTGTGCAACGAACACACCTCCTGCCTCTACAGACACATGCACACACTTTCTCTCTCTCTCTCTCTCACACACAGAAGAGCCCTGTTTTCTTATGAGCATTCCCATGGCTGTGTGTGTGTGTGTGTGTGTGTGTATGTATGAGAGCTACATGAGAGAGAAAGTTTGTGTGTGTGTCCCTACAGATGGGATTTCCTGCTGCTTGATTTACTCTGTAATTGGTAGAGGTCCCATGCTGTCAAGGATCCTGCACATGCACCCACACACCTGCACACACACCCGTGCGCACGTAAACACCCACCCACCCACTTACACACATTCAGACACACACACGCACACACACGGGTACACGCACACACACGGGTACACGCACACACACGGGTACACGCACACACACGGGTACACGCACGTGCACGAGATGCTTTATCTGCAAAGTAATCACAGCTTACACAACATGAAATTACCCAACACTCCCCACAGCAGATACCGTCTCTCTCTCCTGTACTCACACACCCACATCACACCACAGCACATACTCTCTCTCTCCTGCGCGCGCACACACTCACAAGCCTACCACTTCTTTCTTAGTCTCTCACAAGGTAACTCCAGCCAAGTCAAGGACACCAAGATTGTGTGTGCACGTATGCGTGTGAGTGAGAGTGCGCGTGTGTGTGTGTGTGAATGTATGTGCATGTGTGTATGTGGTGTGTGCGTACATGCGAGTGTGTGTGCACGCGCACGTGTGCATGTGTGTGTTTACCTGCAGTGTGGTGTGTGTGTGTGTGTGTTTACCTGCAGTGTGGTGTGTGTGTGTGTTTACCTGCAGTGTGTCGTCGGAAGCGTACAGCTGACAGTTGGATCAGGTTCATTCCGTACAGATTGTAGTCGATGAAGAGCTGGAGCAGGAAGGGGATGTGGGCCTCGTGAGGCTGGAAACACTTGTTCATCACAGCACCACCCTGCAACAACTCACACACCCTGCTCTCGTACACACACACGTACGCACACACGCGCACAAACACACACACACACACGCACAAGCACAAATACACACGTTGTCCAACCCTCTGGTCGAGTGTTCACAGACATCAGTAGGTTTGTAAGATTTAAAATGAGGGAAGGCCTTTTACCTTCTAACTATCTGGGGATTGTAGAGATAAATCTTCATAAAGGCCTTTTCCTGGGCATGGTAACCATAGAATGGCCTAGAGACCGAGATAGAGAGAGATAGATGGAGAGAGAGAGGTAGAGAGATAGAGATAGATTGAGAGATAGATGGAGAGAGAGAGTTAGAGAGAGGGAGACAGAGAGGTACACAGATTGATAGAGAGAGATAGAGGTACAGAGACAGCAAAAAATGTGTGTGCGTGCGTGTATGTGTGTGTTCACTGAGAGAGGCTCAGACATACATGCCAGAGACAAGCACGATCTTGAAGACATGCTGTGTGGTGACGGCTGGTTTCCCCAGGCTCACGTTGATGGCTCGGTCCAGGCTGAAGGCCACCTGCCGCAGGTACGACTCCCCCTGCTGGCCAAAGCCGTCGTACGGCACGTAGATATATGGCAACACACCATGGAGATGCAAACACGTCTTCTGGCCTACGGCGCACACCACCGCACAACAGCAGAGAGACGTGTGAGAAAACTGATTTTATAATAATGAGGGAATAAAAAAATGGAATATTGGTTAGAATAATGACATGGTTTTATGTACAGGTGCTTTAATAATTACCTAAATAACCTACGAAGTGCTCTCAATCTCTTATTTTTTTCTTTAAAGATATTTATTAATGATATTTATTGAAATGTTATTAAATATTTTAATAACAACATTTACTATTATAACTCTTGCTATTCTATAGCAGTATTTTAAACACATTTATGTTACGAGAATCTAGGACATATTGTGACCGTTTTATCCTCTACTGCAAGAACAACCGTGTTCCCCTGGACACTCCATGTCTTAACATGTGGTTAACACAGAATGCCAATACCCTCCCGCTGGAGAAACACGCACACCTGTGTGGGAAATACTGGAGAGCATGTGATTTACAGTAATGGGTAGGTAGGTTTGTATGTGCACGCAGGTATATGTGCAAGTTTGTATGTATATACAAATGTGTTCACGTGTGCATTTATACATACGTGTTAAATGCAAGTGATGTGGCTATTTAAGTGCAACTGTCCTTGGTGTTACTTTTGTTATCATTACTATCATTACTGTTACTTTTGTTATCATTACTATCATTACTGTTACTTTTGTTATCATTACTATCACCGTTCTTCTCCCTTTGCCTGTTTTTCTTCTTTGTAGCTTTTCTGTGATTTACTGCAGTATCTCTTTCTCTGGTGTTAATCACTGAAAGCCAATAAAAACAAATTGGCTTTGGGGGGGGGGTGCTGGGGGACATGTTTGTAAACATATTGATGGTTTAGGCATGTTAATTACATCCAAAGCCATGTTTCCTGTGAGAGCACTGAGGAATTCTATGACAACCACAGTGGTGCTGCAGAACCACATCATACCTCATCTGATCTGAGGTCAGTTCAACGGCTGGCAAGTTCCCGCATAGTGACTGATGACGGTCTTTATTTATTGCACAGCACTGCACAGCTTTATCAGGTTCTTCAGTAATTACAGCACATGTATAGCAATGATTCTGAACCTGGTAATATCCACATGCCCACCACCATCTACATGATGTCCATATCAAATGAACATGCACACCAAGCTGGTGCAAATGACCTCAACAAAAACAATATCCCATCTGCTTCAACACATCGCCCTGAGAGACAGAAGAAAGGTTATTTAATCACAAAGTTGACGTAGAGGAGCAGTGGCTGTAGTCCGAGCCTGCCCCAGATTTCCGAGCTTCTTGATGGTCTGTCCATTCTGCAGAGAAAACTCATTTCAGCTGTTTGTTTCCACAATCTCATTCTTTCAGTTACTATCCAAAGCTCGAGACCATAAGTGGGGGTCAGACAGCTCAGCTCCCTCTTCACCACAAGAGACCGGTACAGGATCCACAACACTGTAGAACGCTGCACCAATCCACCTGTCAACCTCCCACTCCATCCTTCCCACACTCATGAACAAGATCCTCCACTTGGGGCAAGAGTTCATTCCCGACCCAGAGAGAGCATTCCACCCTTTTCTGATGGAGTACCACGGTCTCAGTTTTAGAGGTACTGATTCCCAGCTGCGTCACACTTGGCTACAATCTGATCCAACAAGTGCTGGAAGTCCCAACTTGATGTCAGCAGGACCACATCATCCACAAAGAGCAGATGTGAAATCCTGAGGCCACTACACTGGACTGCTTCCACCACTTGGCTACGCAGAGTTATGAACAACAACAACAAAAAAAATGTTATGAACGAAATCAGTGAGAAAGGGCAGTTCCAACCGGAAACCAGGCTGCCAGAACGGCCAGTTATATAAAGACTTACTGTATACAGATATACTGTATATACTGCTGTTTGGGTACATGCTTTTGTTTCTTATAAACCACCCACCAAAGACAGATAGCAAGAGAAACAGAGACACACACACACACACACACACAGAGACACACACACACACACACACACACAAACACAGAGAGACACACACACACACACACACAAACACAGAGAGACACACACACACACACACACAAACACAGAGAGACACACACACAAACACAGAGAGACACACACACAAACACAGAGAGACACACACACACACAGAGCTCTGCTGATTGGACATGTGAGCTGCAGAACATGCAGGATCCTGCCGTGGTGACGGGAGCCGTACGTGTACGCTCAACTGCCAAGGTGTGCGTACACACACACACACACACACACACACACACACACACACACACACTCAAGCTGTGTGTATGTGCATTCCCTAGTTACCTCTTTCTGTGTGTAAGTAATGGTGTCATGTGATATAATCCAAAGCCATCTGAGTGGGTGAGGTCACAAATGTGGGCAGGGCTAAAACAGTGACACAGATCACTCTGTGAATCTTAGTAACACATGAGCTGCAGCTGTTGCTAGGCAACAAACCAGGCAACCGGTTCCAGCCTCACAGAAACCAGCGAAACATTTCCATCCCTCCACAGAAAACGTTTGTGTTTGCATGTGCATATCTCTCTGTTCTACAGTGACATATGCTAACCCTAGTCCCCACTAACAGTTAACGGATCTTTTCAAATGTGCTTTCCAAAGTGAATCATTCTGAAAGTAGAGCTCTGTTGTTGTAGTCTGGTTAAGGGAAAACACAGCTCTGCTGCTGTAGTCTAGTTATGGAAAAACACAGCTGTGCTTTTAGAAAAACTTGACAAGGTTGTCATGTGACACAATGGCAGAATGTCATGACTAGCATCCAGACTTCATTATCTATCTCCAGTACAGCTGGCCAAGACCCGCATAACCCACAACAAAAGACCTAGATCCTGTCAGGACTGCGCCCACCCAGCCTGGCTGTTACCACACAGTTACAATCATCCACACATGGGGTATGTGAGCGTGCATAACATTAACGTGTCTGCAGTTGTGCTGGATATTACGGAAGAAAAAATAATCATTCATTCATTCATTCATTCATGACACTAAATGAAATGACAACACTGTCAGATTCTTAAACCATCAGTGGTATCCTGCAGGGTGAACAAGCCCTATTCAGGGACACACCGGTATTGAACAAACTGATATACAGATTAATTAATCAAACAATTAAGCACTGATCTACAGTTTAATCAATTAAGTACTGGTCTGCAGATTAATCAATCTTGAACTTCCCTTTGGGATCAATAAAGTATCTGTCTATCTAATTAATTAAGTACTGATCTACAGTTTAATCAATCAATTAAATAAGTACTAAAATGGTCATTCAGAACAGCCCTATAGAGCATTTCATATCAGCCGTTTCATGATGTTCACACACAATCTCCCCTCTCCTACTTTGCATACAGTGGTCTCTGGTTTTAAGTGAATGGGAGATCTGGCAGAGAGCCAAACAGATGGGGAGGGGTTGGAAACAGACAGAGTTGTAGTCACGAAGGAAGCGAGATTGGCAGAGGAGAGAGATATACAAAAGAGGAGAAAGGGAGACAAGCAGAGGAAATAGAGAGACGAAGAGGAGATAGAGAGACAAGCAGAGGAGAGAGGGAGAGACAGAGAGGAGGGAAAGAGCACAAGAGGACACACCCTCTCCATCTGGATGATACTACATAGCACTGCGTGACACCGTCTACTAATCAGCATGGCTTCAGACTGGAAGGCCCCGCCCACAGAGATCACAGCCTTCCTCCTTCACTGAAACAGAGAACAAGGAAGTCCATACCCCATGAAACACACCGGCTCACTGGAGACTTTCCCCCAAAACATCACGGAAGCCATCACACCACCCCTGCTGGCCTCCTACGAGCACTGCAGGGGTGAGAGATATCAGCATGAGTCCCACTTGGATCTAAACCGAGCTCCCTGAGCACAGCTGACCTGTGAGCGACGGAGCATGAGAGTGGAAGAACCAGATGATGTGTGTTCATGTGTGTGTCAGACTGCATCTCAAAAACTGATATAATTATAGTCGACTATAATGGCACTTCTCTTTCTCTCTCTCTCACACACACAACACAACCACACACAAAAATCGATCAGTGTTCTCAAATCTCTCCTAGCACCGATGTAAAGTGGTGGTTAGCCCACACATGCACTTACTTACACACACACGCTCAACTGCCAAGGTGTGCGTACACACACACACACACACACACACACACACACACACACACACACACACACACACACACACACACACACAC
>JAOXYF010000005.1:211912-238961 GCA_028565775.1 Sternarchorhynchus goeldii
ACACACACACACACACACACACACACACACACACACACACACACACACACACACACACACACACACACACACGTCATAAAAATACCGTGATGGTTAGTTCACACACACACAATCAGGGAATGCTTGGTTTGTGAAGGGTTGTGCTGGTGTGTTTGGGCACATCACCAACAGTATAAAGATGTGTTTGTGGTGTGCAGGCATAGTAAAGTGTGTTGGGTACTTGGTAGTGAGAAGGCAAGCTGGGGTGATGTGTTGGGGTAGTGAGAAAGCACCCACCCACTTCAACCAGCTTTGCTCAATTGTTCCTATTAAAACTGATCCATCAATATATACAATTTTGTAGAATATTGTACAATATTGAATATTCTACAATTTTGTACAATGTGCTGTAACACTGAAACACACAGTGCAGTGGAGCGAGTGCAGTGGAGCACTCCTGCGTGTGCGAGCGTGGGTGTGTGTGTGTGTGAGCGTGCTCCCTCCCTGCTCAAGATATAGTGCATCCGTGCTTCACACTTCTCGCTTGCCATTCTACCTGGAGCTGCAGGTAGATACAGGTCTGGATACTTCCAGAATGAGCTCTTAATCTGAGCCAAACATAACTTCACCCCAAACACACACCACACAGAGAGGTAGAGACAGTGAGCGAGTGAGCGAGCGAGCGAGAGAGAGAAACATGATTCCTTCTATTCTCACTGGTCCTGAGGTTCAGTACACAAAGAAAAATCACAAATGTGCCCCAACTGCCCAATTCACTGAACCACCAAACACCACAGAATCCCCCCAAACAAACCCAGCACCGCAAAACCACCACCCAGCACCGCAGAACCACCACACACCACCCACCACCACAGAACCACCACCGCAGAACCACTACCCATCAGACTTATAAAAGGAGTCACATGTTCCTGAGACCCCCAGTCATAGCAGCTGAGCAGAACCATTCACACTCCACTACACACACCAGCCAATCCGCTGCTCGGGCCATGGCTGTCATTTAGGGAATGAGGGACACACACACACACAGAGACAGAGACAGAGAGCTGAGAGAGAGAATGATCAATCCTGTTCTGACAGACATGCTAAGGTGACCTCAGGAAACACTGCCCTCCAGGAGTCCAGTACCAAACACACCCACACCACTGCCCTCCAGGAGTCCAGTACCAAACACACCCACACCACTGCCCTCCAGGAGTCCCATGAGTTGGCAACAGTCCATGTAAAAAGGTGCGTGTACATGTTAATTTCTATTGGCATTATGTAGACATTATTATTTATTTCTATTAGACATTGTGTAGACATTTTAAAACCTTATGTTGAACAGAAAGCAATAATGGAGTCTTTTCAGAAAGAGAGACAGACAAGCAGCACTAGAATATTTGTGCATTTGATTTTAATGCTTCCCACATGTAAAGACTGTTCGGCTCTCAGGAAGATTCAAACAGCACACAAAAAAGGGACTAATGAAAGCCAGTCTCCGCCTTCACACACACACAGACACACACACACAGACACACACACACAGACACACACACACAGAGTTCATTTAAGGATTTAGTAACCAGCTGTCTGACCTAAATGGAGTCTCCTTGGCAAGATTTTGCCAGTGTCCAAGAGTGTGAAGGTAGTGCTGGGGTAACCATGCTACTCTGAGGACGTTAAAATGACAATCAGCTGTTAGACGCTGGCAGTGACGGATCGAGAAAGTAACGGGGGGGGGGGGGGACACCCAGACAGACAGCAAGATGGAAACAGGCAGACAGGTAGAGACAGACAGACAGACAGACAGACAGACAGAACGGAGGTTCAGATAGTGTGTTTACGTGAGTGTGGGGTTCCCCTGCTGCATCAGCACGAATGTGAGCGGGTGCTGCACTGCTCAGATGCACAAGCGCGTGGGGCTGTTTTTATCCTGGCAAGCTGTGCCACGACTGTACAGCACTGCAGGGTGGAGGAAGGGGTGGAGAAAAGGAGGTCTGACACATCAGTCATCACTTCAGCCAGTCATGTGCACCAGAGGCATAAGGAGGTGAGATTCTCATCCTTCAGGCAGGTACCACCCACCGGAATCACCCTACAGATTATCCTAGCAGTGTTCTCATTTCTACGCAGTATCTAGTGGTGTGTGTATGGAATGAAAACTCTCAGTCAAAGGACAGACTACAACAGTGATTCTCAACTCCAGTCCTGTGAAGACATGGTATTGTGCTGCAACACACCTGATTCACCTCATCAGCTCCATCATGTAAAGGTAGGGCCCCTCTCCTGGAGGAGGGCGTTCCGGAGGCCCCGCTCCTGGAGGAGGGCGTTCCGGAGGCCCCGCTCCTGGAGGAGGGCGTTCCGGAGGCCCCGCTCCTGGAGGAGGGGGTACTGTATCTGTAGGCCAATAACAACTCCTGTTTGGGCTGGGCTTACTCATGCTTTTTCAGCCAGTAAATTCCAGTAAATGTCACTGAAAGGTAGTGCCGAGGTTTCTAACGCCAGCGTTTTAGACTAATACAGCTACAATCTAATTTACAACTGCGACTGGATTAGCCTACCTACCACGCAACATTACCATAAACAGGGGATCTTCGAGATGCACTGGTTTAGCTCTACCACGTGATCTACGAGACACACTTCTTTAGCGCTACCACGAAAACGTAATCTACTAGAACCTAGCCCTGCCGCCTAATGGTACCGTACCATAAACACGTAATACTTTAGGTACACAGCAGCGCTTGTGTGAGCAAAAGCAACCGCGGTTATTTATTAACCCCATATCTTATTTACGAAGTAGACGGTGTTTCTGTACGTGCACGATGAGGGTTATGTAACACGGTCCCTGTGGCTAAACAAAATAAAAAGGTCCCCACCGCGCCATACGAGACACAGCGGTTAAATCTCTTTAAAGGATAAACACGACCGCATGGCGGTCAGAGACTCCCCCGCAACCGAGTTAACAATATGGCGCACGGTACTGACCACACCGTCCCTCTCGGAGCCCAGGGTAAACTAACTGCGCCGACTTCTCTCCGTGCACACAAACGCCTCGCCTACACACAGGCAGAATTAGTGCTCATTTTTGCGTCTTGTGCTCTTGGAAAAAGCGACTAAACACGGACTTTTGCATTGCAAGGATTCTTCAAGTTCGGATTCTTTAAACGTGTGCACTAGTGGGGTTGATGCATGGCTTATTTCAGCAAATTAAACGTTTTTTGTTGTTTTTTTTTACTTACACAGTGGGAGTATCAACATGTCCACTATGAGAGGACATCCCTGCCTTAAAATAGTAACGGAGCTCCTCGCCGCGTGGCTGAGAGAAAGCCGTGTCCCAGTAGGGGGCCGGTACCGATAAACACGGGCAGAGAACCGAGACAAGGCGTGAGTACAAATGCAGCCAAACGGACTCGGGTACCTGCCGGTGTAGCTCCGAAGATCCGAACCACAGGAACTTTCTTAACTTCACTCTCTCTGAACTCGGAGTAACAGGCGTCCAGGTCTTTGAGAGGGCTTGTCATGTAGTAGTCAGCGGTGACGATGCGGACTGCGAACATGTTTCGCCGCTGCTGCTGCTGCTGTGTCGGATGCGGAGATCAGGGGAAACCAAGTCGTACAAGAAGATCGTTTCACAACTTAGCATGCGCGGCTAAACAGAAAGTCCAGAGAGGGGACGGGAAACGGGGGGCTGCTTTGGCTTCGGTGTCAAAACACGAGACAACGGTTTGCTGGTGGACTCCGCTTCTGTAAAAAACACAAAGGAAATTTAGGTATTTCCAGCCGGGAGAAGGTCGTTGAGGCACCGCTATCCGAAACATTTGCAGAAAGCTTCTTGGCTGAGATCCCAGCTGCAACTGTTGAAACTAGCAAGTGAACGGGCACTAAGCTAGAAGACTGTCAATGTTTTTTTGGGTTTTTTTTCACTCACCTTCGCAGCATTTATTTATAGAAACGATGGTAGTAGAATAACGAGCCATGCTATAAACGAGATGACAACATTCCTCCTGCAGAGATGAATTGTCTTAACCAAACACAGAGCGGATTTCGGTCGCAGTACCTTGCTAGCTCTAGGTAGCTAGCTAGATTAGCTTTGCCAGCCAGTTAAGTTCACTAATCTGAATGCACTTTTTCACCACTGACGCGTCCTAAGGTTGATTTAAGCTCTTCTGTACAAACGCTGGCGCCCTTCTCTCGATGTCAAGTCTTTTTTTTTCTGGCAGGTTCTCGAAATCCTCCACGTTATTTTAAAATCCAGTGCGTTAGTCGTCGGTCAGCCTCTTCCTTTGCGTGTCTAGAGTGCCATCAGCGCCCAGCGGTTCCCCCCCGTCTGTGTAATACGAGCACAGTACTGCCCCATTGCCCTAATCAACACCATCCCTCCCCGACAGACCCTCCTCCCCTATCCACTGCACCTACTCCCGTCTTCCTCCCACCAAGCACACCAGCCGCTGGGTCCCGGAGTTTATTGTTAAGACCCTTGTCTTCGTCCTCCGCGGTGCCTCGGTTATCATTAGTGTCCAGTGACAACCGGCTATTTTATCCTTGTATTTATTGTGTGGTGGAACATGCTGTTGGCAAGGAATATTCAAAATGCTTCGTTTTCTTCATCTCAATAAGATTCATTCATGACGAGCAACGGGAACCGCCTCGGCGAACGGGGAGCGCGAGTTTGTAATAGGGCCGTGGTAGCTAAGTGTGTGTGCTATGAACACCAGCCTGTAGGTCAGTGGCACTTTCATTTTTAAATTAACTCAGTCGAATGAACAGAAACGTCAGTAAAATGCAATCTGCAATACGTTTAAAAGTAAAAACGCCCCCAAAAAACAATTAAATTAACCAAGGTAATCACGATCAAGATACCGGAAGTGGCAAAAGTCGTGTCCACGAAGACGTTACTGAATGACAGTCACATTGGCCAATGGCGAGGGAGAGGAAATATTTACTTTTTTCTTCTATACTGGATTGGGGTAAAGAAATGGCAAATGTTTGGTGATTGGCCAAAGAAGCAAAAGGGTGGATTGTTTCCTAGACAGGATTAGTACGTCGCACAACGCCCCCTAGTGACAATTCACAGCACTTTACATTTTGACATAAAACAATAAACTTAATAGCACTATAGAGCCTGATGTTTTTCCGATGTCGTTTTAGAGATTCCAGATTCAAAAGGTAAGATTTATGTTCAGAATGAGGAAACACACTTCACTAAAGCTGCTTCCTTTGGTGGTTATTTTCTCATTGAGTGGTGAAGGCATGCTGTGACCTGTGTTAAGTTCAAGGCAGGCTTTTTCGATGCTGTTCCTGTTCTTACACGTGTAACCCCGCCCCCAGGGGGCCCTTGTTCCACTTCACTGTGATTAATCATTCATAAATATCACTGATAAAAAACAACCAAAGAAACGTGTGTAAATCGATCATAATTCAACACATTAATTAATTAGAACCCCCCCCCCAGTTTCAGAGTATCATTTCTCTGTGGGGCACATCTGGACAGTCCTGCTTTATGTAGTTCTCCTGAAAAATTCTCAGGGTCAGACTTTGACAGGGCTGAACACCAGCCTATAGAAAACCAGCGCAGGCTTCATCAACTTCAGCAGTTGCTTGGTGGAGATGTATTTTCCTTCTCTGATGATGAATTGTGCACAAATACCTACTCCAGTTTAACTCTAGAACATGAGAGCATTACAGTCACATGACTGTGAAGGTCAATTTTTGCTCAGTGATCTAAAGTACAAAACCAGTGTGTGGAACAGAGACCTTTTCCCCACTGATGCAAAATAATGAATTATGGGAGCTGTGGTATGAGAATGCTCCCCATATCCGGGTTTTGTAGTTTGATAAATGACTGTTTGACAGGTCTTTCTGGGAGCGCTAAATCACTCAGACAACACCTGGGGTTCACACTCTGCTGCTATGGCTCCCCCACCATTGACTCATTTAGCAGAGACATAAGGACATCACACTACACCGGTGTGACACATTCATAGCTCAGCAAAACAGCAGCATAACACTTCACAAGTGACGTCTAATAAATTTTTTTTAATGTAATTTTGTTTTCCCAACATGCACTTAAAGGTCAGTGTTCCAGACAGATAAAAAGAGGTGAAAAATAGCAGGGCTGTTTTTGGTTTTGTTTTGTTTGTGTGATTGTATGTGTATAAATTCTGATTTCCTTTGTAAAACAAGACCCCAAGTAAATCCGAATTACAATGAGATCACAAAACTTATTGATAGTCCTCTTGTGACTATCAATAGTAAATTTTATTCTTTCCAGTGAGGATCAAGAAAATGGATCCTTAATCAAGCCAATCAGCTGAAAGAGCTGCATTATGTTAGTGTGGCTTGCAGTCAATATTTATAACGATTTCAATGTTTATAAGGCACAATTGGCCAAAGAAGCAAAAGGGTGGATTGTTTCCTAGACAGGATTAGTACGTCGCACAACGACCTTTGTCATTTTGGTGCCAAATGTGAGAAGTGTTTACATGCTGTGTTTAAAATGAATTCACTGTTTAATAGGCACTGTGAGGTTTATAAAACATTAACACACTGTGTAGTAGACACCATGTTTATAAAGCATTAACATAGCGTGTAGTAGACACCAGGAGGTGTTTATAAAGCATTAACACATTGTGTAGTAGACTTCATAAGACATTTATTCACATTAACACAGTTTAGTAGATACCATAAGACATAAGATATTTGCATTAACACAATGTAGGAGACACCAAGAGGTGCTTATAAAGCATTACCAATGTGTAGCAGACTCCGTTGGGTGCTTATAAAGCATTTATAATTTCCTAATTTCACAAGTAATCATCTGTTCATGTGTCTATGTTGTGCATGTGGTGTATGTACCGAGGGTTTAGGTTTCTACAGGGGTTTGATGACTAGGGTGAGCTCTTTGCCCAGCGGCGGGGGGATGTATCTCTCCTCTCTTAGTAATCGCAGCAAGAGGTCCTGAGCATCCTGTGGCCAGTGAAACAATCGTGTGCTCTGCAGCCACATTGGAACATGACTCTACACAGAGTAAAAGAGAGATAGGGAGGAGGGGGAAATGACGGAAGGAAAAAAGAGGCATTTTCTCACTTGCAAGAGAGACTTTAACACACTTTCACTGATGATAACATTTTGTTGCTCTTTTCTTCAGCGAATGTGATGTGCACAGGTCTCCAGATCAGAGTCCAGGGTTAGTGTTAGGGTTCCCCTCACCTGATTGGCGTTAGGGAAGAGCACTGGGACAAGTCTGAAGTTGAGACAGCGCTGCTGGATAAACTCATTTTGGATCTAAAAACAAAAACCAACCACGTGAGCAATCACAGAAGAGTCGTCGTTTTGGCAGTTCACCTTAGAGTGCCTCACTTACTGGACGAGTGCTGGGGGAGAGAAGGGTGACTCAAGGACAGGGGTTTTTTTTTTAAATTGGTTTTGATTGTTTTGGCTTTTGTTTGGTGTTTCACAGGAGCCTGGAGCTCCCCCTACAAAGCAGAGTTAAGTATAATGTGCTCTCATCTGCACTCTGCACACGTGTAGTCCGTGGTGTATTATTTATGCTTTATGGTTTTCCACACTTTGTCCTTACACTGTTCTGCAGTGGGCAAACCAAACTCTCAACCAGACCCTTTGCACTGCTAAAAAAGAGAAAATGTAATTATAAATTTATATAGTACAAAAAAAACACATCGGTAATGTTAGGATTTGGGTGGCACCATGAATCATGGGTAGTCGGTGCTGCTCAGTTCAGTGTCCAGGTACAGTAGGCAGAGCTGATTGGTAGGTGTGGCTTTCCCAGCACTGGCAGGTGCAGTAAAGTAGTTCTGAAGTTGTAATTTAGCTTTGAATCATTCACTGTGATTTTAACAGGAAGCACTCTGTAACTACCATAGTGAATAATAATGAATGCTGTGAACAAATGTCAGAACAAATATGCCAGATTCTGCATAGTGAATAATACTGGGTTTGGGTAAGAGTTATGGAAAATGCATGCCTGATTCTGACTTGGCATACAGAGAACTGTGCCCACATACTCATGAGTTCCCATCTGGTATCCTAGCTTCACCCACATACTCACCTGATTGTGGATGTATTTTGTGTGCAGGCCGTGCTGGTCGGACCCATCTCCTTCCACATCCACTTTGTACTTCGGACTGATAACCACGATGATCAATACTGACTTCTGCAGGAAGAAACAAATTCAAGCACCGACATACTCAGATCAGAACGTCTGATGAGGAACTCAGACCAGAACATCTGATGAGGAACTCTCACATCTTTTAAGTAGCTGTCCATCCATTTGTTCACATCCATCTGCTGAACAGCATGATCAAAAATATCAATCTACAAGGCAACAGGAAGGGACCAGTTATGAACAGCAGCAGGACGAACCAAGCTGAGCAGAGGATGGAGTGGTGATAGTAGTTAGTGATTATGCAGCTCTCACAGCAGGCCTGAAGCCATGGTGGATCAAAAACTTCACAAATGGAATGATCTCCTTGGCTGTGTCCACAGAGTAGGTGATGAAGACAGTTCCTGAAAATTCAGAAAAATTCTATTGTATGCATGTAAAAATGCATGCTTAAATTCCACCTGAAAGAATAAGTATTTATAATAGTGATTCTTCTCATGTTCCCGCACATCTGTAGTTGGTAGTAATAGGTTTTATCACCAAGTACTAAGCTCTCTTGCTCTTAGTAATGGTCCTGCACGTCACGCCTCCAGCCAATAAGGACTACATTCCCCAGCATTCTAGACGTTCTTTCTATGAGATATATAGTTTAGAGAAGTAAACCAACAAAGCCTTTAGCCTGGAATCATTTGAACATGATGGTCTAGCACAGGCTTATGCCACAGAACCTTCATCTCATAACAAGTCGCCATATATCTTATGTAAACTTACATCTCACAAAAAACACTGTCAACACTTCAATTAATCCATCTATTTGTAAATGTAATTCCTTTTACATATCAAACTATTTGCATAGTGTCTGCCTTGTTATTGTAGCAGGTATAAACTGATATTCTTCTGGTTGCTCTCACTGATTCCGTGATGTTAGGCTGTAAAGCACTGTGCTCATTATTCATTTTACAGCTGCACTGTATCTCATGCCAGTTCAAATCCTAAATCAGTTGGGAGATGTAATTATTACCCGAGTTCCTCAGTGATTTTAGTCACGACTTCACGGCCCCACCCACACCCTTCACGGCCCCACCCCCTTCATCTCAAAACAGTGAAATGTTTACTGTTAGCCTATGAACATACATCTCACCAAAAATCAACAACAATGTTGACACGTCAGTCAAACCACCTATTTGTAAACTCAATTCCTTTTACATATCAAAAACATTGTACTTGTCCCATCATTTCTCATGGTCCACCTATTTTTCCGCTAATTACAGCTTTGCGCTGACTGGACCAGAGCATCATAAATCTAACATTTGTATCTGTTCAACTGTGCATGTGGAAGAGTGAGGTCCAGGCAGGAGATACAGCCCATGTTACTCACGACAGTTGTCCGGGAGACTGATGGTCCGCTTCATTTCCTGAATAGGAGTTTGGCCTGTGCTGACTGGCTGAGTTGGAAGGAGACATACTTTTGTCATGAGCTCTCTTGCAGGTGCTGGGCATGGTGGCTCTGTGAACTGGGGCATCGCCATGGGAACGTCTGGTTTAGGGGCTGATTGTCTGTAGAGTTCCAAACAGTTTACACTGAATCAATGAAATAATGAATCAGGCACTTACAGTAGTATATGGATATTTGTGAACAATCTACTTTAAAAGTGGTATAATGCACATACAATGAATCATATTTTAAGGGATATTCACCAACCTGAACCAACATGCAAAACACACAATTCCATCTTTACTTAAATAAAAGATGGTTTAAGGATGTTTCATGCGTGTTTTGATATCTGGTCTGCATATGAGTGTGTGTGTGTGTGTGGGTGTGTGTGTGGGTTACCTGGCTTGTGTGTACTGCTGGTATTCAGGTGTGTGCTGTCCAGGCAAGTGGTAGTTGTGCCAGGCCTGAAGTACAGGAGGTACTGGAGGCTGTTGCCATGGACACAGTCTGGGGCACCGTGTGTGACCTGCACAGAGAGCTGAAAATTACGCACACACACGATCAACTACCCAAACATGTACACCCAGTCACGTAATCCTCTCCTAGCTCTGCCCACTCTGAGAGCTGTTAAACACGTTTTTAATTAGTTTCAGCTTCTCTCACCCTTTACATTGGCCTGGAGTGGGTGGGCCCTGGGATGTCCTGCACCCTGTACGTTGGCCTGGTGTGGCTGGAGCCTGGGATGTCCCGCACCCTGCACAGGGGCCTGTCCATACTCGCTTACATCAGAGCGCAGAGCAAGAGGTGGTTCCAGACTCTCCTTCTCCTCTCTGGGAGGGATCCACACATGTACAGGAGCATTGCAGTGGTCTCCAGGGAACATAGCTGATAGATCTTTGCACAGTTCATCCTCTAGGGGTAGTCGTGGGAGGTCGTCAGGGTGGATGACTGGATGGTGCGAGTCATGTGAGCACAGTCTGCCTGGAGGGCTGCAGGAAAGGGGTGGGGCTTTAGGATGCACAGGCTCAACGTCCTTTGACCCCAGTGCATGACCTCTCAAGTAGCTTTGTAGGTATTGCTCATCAGCCACATCATTAGCAGCGGCCTCTGGGGCTTGCCAGTCTTCTCTGAGGTCATCAGCATGTGTCGAGCACTGCTGGCACACCGGCCAGGCTAAATTCAGAGATGATGATGTCATAGACTCATCCATCTCAACAGGTACACTTAGGTGAGGGCAGGACATCCTTTAGATAAAAAGGAAGAAAAAATTATACAATTTTAGGTTGATTCAGAATAAAAAAAAACTGTTGGGGAAAAAAAAAATCACTGCAAAAAAGGTAGAAAAACTGCCAGGACGTCGCCTACCCGGAAATTACGTCACACCTCTGCGTGCGATGTGAAATGGCCTCTGCCCTGTCTCTATTGGAACAGCAGCACCAGGTATCTTAGGGGGGAAAAACATTAAAAACGATAATTAGGTAATTGTGTTTTTATGCTTATAGTACATATTCTAAACTCCCAAATAAGTGGTATGAATTGGGAGCAAAAGGCGTACTACCTATCTACAAGTAAAAAAGAATTTCCCTTAGTAGCGCGGATGTGAAGGGAGTGCTCAAGAAACAACAGAACAGGGGCTCCGGATCTGTAAGAAATCCTGATTTCAAACCGCGGCGTCTTCGTTTTTCTCCGTAACCTCTCAAAGGTCACATTGCACCGTACGCAGAAGCCACTATGGTAGCTTGTTAGGTCGTAACCTGTATTCGTAACGAATTACCAAGAACCTTTAGTTCGTTTTACTTTAAAGCTTAATGGAGTTTTTCATTATGTCGAATTCTTTGTCCGTCTTGAGTTTTTTTAATGATCTGCGTTTAAATTTCATAGGTGCATTGATTAAGTTTCTTTCTTAACATATACAGCCAATGTAATCGTATAATCAGGGTACCTGAATGTGTACTCTTACCAACCGCCTATGCGCAGTTTCGTGTCGCGAAGTTCTATGCATTTTAGTTGAGCGTCACTCAAGTATCGGGAACAAGATGCCTACTTCTACGCCACTCCTGGCTCTGCTGGAAACTTTTTGTTCAATTAACAGGCTGTACGTAGCCGTACAATAAGAGACAAAAGCTAAGTCTACACCGGTTTTTAAATGTAATAAAAGGGACTGCCGATTATTTAACAACACACTCTTTTTTGACCTAACGCTTGTTTAGGCATACATTTTCCTCCCCCATTAGTTGTTTACATGGTCAGATACAGGGAGTTGTTTAGTTTTAAACATCACATAAATCTTTCGATTTTAGTCGTGTGGAAATTATCTTACGCTGAGCAGACGTACCAAAATATTTAATCACAAACCAGGAACGGGACTGCGTTTACACCTGCTCCCACAAAAGTGGAATCAACTCGATAAATAATATTGGTGGAAGTCGTTACCATTCATTCACAACGATTTAAGCGAAACTTGAACATCAAAATCCTTTTTGCCAGTCTTTCTTTGAACGCCCTCTTACCTGTCTTGGGCTTAAGGTGCGTTGCTCCTGCGACCTGCAAAAAAGGTGCCCAGTTCTCTCCAGGAAGCGTTCCTTGTTTTCGGTTCTTTCAGGAAGTTTACGGGAATTTCCGTCATTTTATGCAAATCTCGAAACGAAGTTCTGACCTGTTAAGTGTATCGCTTTAAGTCCTGGTTGATCATTGCCCTACATGTATATCTTAACTCGTGTTTAGTGTAGAAGTATAAACCGTAAAATATGGGGAAAAATATGGACACTGCATGAATGAGGTAATATGGTGCGTGTTATTATAATGAGGTAATATGGTGCGCTAACCGCTTGGAGAAGTAAACCGACTATACGACTGGAGAAAAACTAACCGTACGACTCCAACTGGAGAAGTAAACTAACGAAACCATTTCCCACTTATTTGGAGCTGTGTGAATTTCATCCTCTGTGAGCCAGTAACGACCACTTGTGATAACTGGATGTAGTCCCGTTGTCACAAGTGGTTGTATAAACTATGCAAATTTCCCTCTCACTACAAAATAATTTGACAATACATACGGTTGTTTAAGAATGCAGCTCTGGTAGTGTAAAAGTGTTCGCTTTTTTAACGAAATGTAAAGTATTAAGTACGACAATTTCCAGGATATAAAATACAAACCAAAAACTATGTTTCTTTCTCTCTCACACACACCACACACACACACACACACAGGCTACTCTCTCACATATTCACAACCCCAGCCCTTCACTCAGGCTACACAGGGCAGAGGGGTTAGACTTGTACCTGCGTTTCTAAGGAGGCACTTACCCTTCAGCCAAAGATATATCAATGAAAGGGATTCAAACCGAAAGTCACTGTATGTGAACACTTACATGTAGTGATAATAAAGCTTTATTGAAACAGGTACAGCCCCTATTGGCAAAGGTAGGAAGAGCTGAAAATATTTAATAAAAATAACAAAAGCTCACCTTTAGTTTCCTATTAGTGAATCATACTGCAAATTCACTGTTTTTGTAGGTGTTTCTAGGTGTTTCATTCTGTTGTTCCCGTGTTCCCCATTCCGAAAGATCATTTATGTTTTGAATACTTAACCTAGAATGGTCCGGAAAGATAAGGGGTGCTTTCGGGCGATGTGAGATGGGGAACGCACGCCAGACTGTTGAAACGTCTCAGCCTGGTGAGGACCACGGTGACGGGCTCTGCCGCAGCCTCCTGCCTGCGTGCAGACACGGTGAAGGCCCTCATGGTGGTGTGCGTGAAGAGGGAGCCCTGCTCTCGCGCCCTCCTCCCGCATGGCACCGTGTTCAGCAGCTCCTGACGGAAGCGCTGGCTCACCACGCAGTACAGCAGGAAGTTGGTGCCAGAGTTCAGGTTGTGCAGCATATTGGCGACGTCGCTCACCACGTTGATGGGGAGAGTGTAGTCATTGCGGTTGAAGTTTTTGTGGTTGTAGGCGGTGCGCAGGACGCAGTAGGTTACGAAGCGTGGCAAGGTGAGCACCACAAACGCGGCCGAGACGGTGGCGAGCAGCAGCAGCGTGCGGCGCACAGATCCACGTGCGCCCACTTGCGCCCGCATAGTCCTCCGATCTTCCCTAGTGAAGAGACGAGCGGAGCAGAGCAGGTGGTGTGCAATCAGGCCATTGAAGAGGATGACGAGCAGTATAGGAACTCCACTGGAGAGGAAGGAAGTTACCCAGACGACCACAGTGGAGTATAGCGCTTCACGGTACAAACACCGCGAAACCATCTCCACCTGCCCATCCCGTGTCACGTTCACCTGCATGGGTGGAGCAACAATATAGTTGTATACACACTACAATATTATATAGTATACATGCTAAAATACTAAATAGAAAAACGGAATTCATTATGGTATATAATCTGCAGTATGTATGTAATGCTCCTTTAGATGTAAATTTGCAAGCATCTAACATCGAGTTTCTGTTCCCCAAAAATTCCAAACTGTCATACATATTTGCACTCAGTGTTAGAAGTCATATTAAAATTTTGTTCTTCCTTTTAGTTATACTGAATTATTATTGTTAAAAGGATAAATCTATTGTAACTATGAGCAAACATGTAATTAATCACATAAACATGTTGTAAGAGTTTATAAGAGTGTAAAAAATCACATAAACACATTGGAAGAGGTGCTGAGCAGCTCACCTGCACAACTTCGTTAATCCAGTTCACAGGGATGGACGCCAAGTGTGAGAGCAGCACGATGGCGCTGCAGCTGAGGAGAGCGTGGCGAGCCTGCAGGGGGCGCTCACGCCCTGCTGTGGCTCGCAGCACGAGGAAGCGCTCCACGGTGAAAGCCGCCACCAGCCACGCGGAGCCGTAGAAGCTGGCGTACTGTAGGCAGCTGCTGAGGCCACACCAGGGCTGAGTGTTCCAGAAGGGCTCCGCCTGCAGGAAGGTCAGGCTCAGCTCCAGCAGCACCACCCACACCAAGTACCACGCATCCATCAGTGCCAGGCAGCTCAGGTACACGCGAGCCGTGGCTGACATACCACACGCACGGAAGCAAATCATGTAGAAGGTGAAGAAGTTGGCTGGACGGCCGGAGGTGGAGGTGGAGAAAAACAAAAACCTTCTATAACACAAATGGTAACAGGGCCTTGGAGAGGGCTGACAGGTAGAGGCCTCCTGCAACCCCACTCAACGATAGTAAGGCCAGGCAGGTTTACATGTTGAAAACCAGCCTTGTCCAGCAGATGGTGCTATGCTATCATGTCTAAAGAGAGTGCAAGCACTCTGACTGGTGGAGATAAGTGCTTTTTCTGCATAAGCGTACATTTGTAGGGAACACTTACAGACAACATCAAACAGTGTCAATTTAGTCAGATTTTTTGTAGCATGGATTAATTCATATTGCTTAATATATTAATATTACTTAATGTATTAACAAATATTAAATAAATTATTTTAAGAAATAAAGAAATCATTAGGTATCTTTGTAGGTACTAAACCCACTCCCTCCCCCCAAAGTCATCATTCATCATGGTCCCCTGTAGATATTATATACTATTTAGGACTCCCAACCCACCACACACACACACACACACACACACACACACACTCAGATGCATGCCATGTTCAGGAATATCCCTCCCCCTGGGTATATTAGAAGTCACACACCTGGAATACCCACAATGCACAGCAATGGGTAGTACACTTTCTGAACATTTACAAAGATGATCGATCCATCCATCTGCTCTGGGTCAACAGCCATCCAGTACTAGTGCTGCAATAAAGCCATTACACAAGGCCTCTTTAGATACACACATACACATACACCATCGCTGGTTTGCTCAGACCAAGTGAAGCCCTGGATGAAACTCTTGCCTCTCGTCCTGTGTGGCTCAGTTAGATCATAAAGGTACACGTCTGGTACAGCATTTGAATCCACTTGTGTTCACAATTAATTTGTCAGCTCTTTTAGAATCTGACGTTTGTGGCTGTATTCACATATTGCCATCCTCTGTTCTGTGCTGTAGTCACATAGTCCTGCCCCCTGTTCTGTGATGTAGTCACATAGTCCCGCCCCCTGTTCTATGCTGTAGTCACATAGTCCTGCCCCCTGTTCTGTGTCCCAACCCCTATTTTGTGTTGCAGCCACCTCCTTAAACCGTTACCTAGGAAACTAAGCCAGATAACAGTCCATCAACCTCACCACTCTTGTTCATCTCTACATCTGTTACTGACACAAGAAAGGATGGCATGTTAATCAATAAAAGTTTTTTTCTGAAGAGAAGTTTAAGCTATAACAAGGCAGATACAGTGTGAGAAGAGGCTGAAGAAGATCTGTTCCTTCACACATACATAAAGCTCCACATGGATTTGGAGGGCTTTCTGTGAGTGGAACCTCCATAAATTGCTTCTCAGGCTCTAAATTAATAATGAATAAATTAATGAAGCTTAAATCAACAAGATCTCTAATCATTTAACAGGATCTCTAATCATTTAACTTCTCAAGCTTGTAAACATGTTAAATTAGCACTGCAGGCTACATTGAACCAGGTCACAGATTCTGACTGAACAGAGCATAGAACCAATTTATGTCAGAAAGTAAACACACACACACATTTATGATCAGGACATTACCAGTAAACTACATTTCTGTAATTGTACTTAAATGTTATGTTATATAATAATTCACTGGAAAAATGGTTTAAAAAGACTTAATACCAATTTAACCAGTTTATAAATCTGAGGGGTACTCACTCTGATGGGGCAGCTGACTACAGAGCAGTTGCACAAGCTTCAACCGTAACATTAAAATGCACACACACACTTACACACCTGCAGATAGGGCAAGGATAGGCACAACAGATTAGCAGAACAGGGACAAGAGCCCTGGAAATGACAGGAAATGGTGTTCTGCATTATTGATTCAATGTTAACAGGTGTTACATAAAATCGATTTGTTAAAAAAAAGGTCCCTTCCTAATGGATAAAAAATAAAGCTTTTTTTTTTTACTATAGATTCTAGAACTGCTAGAACTATTACATTTATTGTAACCAGAGAAAGTAATAATCTTCTTCTCACTGCACTTGTTTGCTCAGTATACTGGCCTCTGGCTCCCTCTAGTGGAATGTGTTGGCTATGGCTGTGAGTGACCGGGACGCACTCTGGACTGAGCCACATCAAAGATGCATAGGCACACCTTGTTGCATGATTTATAAGCTTATCTTTCATGACATCTTCAGAAAGCTGCTTATTGCTGTTGGAAAGGACCCGTACCGTAACCCTAACCCTAGGAAAGGACACTGAGCACAAAAACAGGCCTCGCAGGAGGCTTCTAAGAATTCACCGGCATGCAGAGAGTGTAAAATATTTATTTTCAAATGGCAAATCAACGTGTTAACAAAAGAACTTGTTATAAATTGAATGAAAAAGCAACTGAGTGAAACAAAATTTAAGCACATTTTCATGTCCCTGGTTTGATACCTACTAATAATCAAAGAAAAACGCTGAAACAACATTCCCTGCAAAGATCCCCCTCAATCTCCAAACAATTCATAATAGGTTAAATATTTTATATTTATATATAAATATTATATATTATAACAAAAAATCCTAAAGGATAAAAAACCATTAAGACTAAAAATGTTAAATGTCTATTTTGGCAAGAGAATCTTTTTAAGAGTGTGGTGTTCTATTGAGGATCTGGTTGTCCTGGTAACAGGGGTGGGGTCAGTTTTGCATCCATCATTCCTCTACCATGCTCTGTATCCATGGTGAGGACACCTCTGTATCCATGGTGAGGACACCTGTCTACTAAAAGGAGTTTCCTCAAAAGTCTTCATATACATTGGACTAAAATATTTTAAAAAGTCAACATATTTTTAAAATCACTAGGCAATTGTTATTTTAAAAATAACAATAAGAAACAAAAAGAATAAAAACAAAAACAAACCAACTGAAAGGACGTTCATGTTTAATGGCTCCAGGCATTTCACTGCATCTTAAACTCGTCACCCCCATGTTCCTCCAGTACTCTGCCGTCTCCTGCATTCAACCCAACATCTCTCTCAGTGCCACCATCCACAGTGCCCCCTGTTTCAATCTGGCAGTCTGAGTGTGTGTGTATGTACAGTAGAGTGTGTGTGTACTACAGATTGTGTGTGTCCTGTAGAGTGTGTGTGTCCTGTAGAGTGTCATGGTGAGCCGCTGCTCTGTTCCCCTCCACTGGGCAATGGGCGAACCCTAACCCTAACCCAAGCGAAGCGAAGTGCAGTCTGAGAGGAACTCTACAACCTCCAGACAGACGAGGGCGCTAAAGGGTGCTGGGCAGGGCGAGTTAGAGGTTGTCCCCAGGCTGGTACTGGGGCTCTGTGGCGGTGAAGTAGTCCTCTAGGAATCCCTGCAGGTACTCAAAGGTGGGCCGCTCTTCTGGTTCTTTCTTCCAGCACTGCACCATAAGTTCGTGTAGAGAGCTGGGACAGTCCTGTGGACACAACATCCGATACCCCCGTTCCACCTGCTCCAGCACCTCGCGGTTATTCATCCCTGCACACACACACACACACACACACACACACACACACACACACACACACACACACATGCACACAGAGACATGTGCACACACACAAGTACACAAGTGTTAGCTGCTTTTCTGGATAGATGCTGGGTCATTATGGGAAATGTAGTCCCTAAAGAGAGTGACATAGTGTGACATAGTTCTGCTCAACAATCCTGATTAAAACATAAAACATTAAGGCTTTCATGTCCACTTATTACATCAATGATTATAGTGGAATAATTTTCCTGGGGCCCCATTAACTTGGGGTGTAGTAAAGTCCCTGGTTACAACCTCCCAGTCACACAAGCTGAAACAATGGCAGCTCTGAACATCTCTGTTGTGAACAGCTACACCCGCGTGTGTCACACTGCTGGAGCGGTGAACACAGCATGAGGTGAACTAGCTATTAACTACACTGCCAGAGTTGGCGTAGGCCAGTCTCCTCCCCATCAAACCAACCAAATCTACATCCGTGAGACACACAGCTGACTGAGCACAGTGTGGAGGTGAAAGAGGAAGCAACTCCTCTGCTGTTGTAGACTGACGTAGCTCATCTACTCTCAGTGCGATAAACCCCATTGCACAATGCAGGTCCCATGTGAAAACAAAAGACAAGTAACATCACAATAAACAAACTCACAGTTACGAAGAACATCACTATTAACTACCTCACAGTTAATGAGTAGCTCTGGTGTGAAGGTGCTCTGGTGTGGAGTGCTCTGGTAGGAGTGTTCTGGTATGGAGTGCTCTGGTGTGGAGGTGTTCTGGTGTGGAGTGCTATGGTGTGGAGTGCTTTGGTTCAACTCCTTACCTGGGTAGGGCACACGCCCTTTCGTCACCAATTCTGTGAGAAGGATCCCGAACGACCAGACGTCAGATTTGATGGTGAACTTGCCGTACAGTGCCGCCTCAGGAGCTGTCCACTTGATGGGAAACTTTGCACCTGCAGCACACAGACCAATCACTTCAAGATCAGCGGAAGAGTGTGTGTATTTGTGTGTGAGTGTGTATGAAAGAGAGAGAGAGAGCGTGTTTCTTTCTGTCTTTGGCTCTCTCTCACTAACCCTTTCTTTCTGCTTCTCTCCTTCTCTCTCACTCCCTGTCACACTCTGCCACTTCCTCTCACTCTCTCTCACTCTCTCTCTCTCACCTTGTCTGGCTGTGTACTCGTTGTCTTCGATCAGTCTGGCCAGACCAAAGTCAGCAATTTTGCACACCAGATTATCTCCGACCAAGATGTTAGCAGAGCGCAGATCTCTGTGGATATAGTTCATCCTCTCTATGTAGGCCATACCAGCAGCCACCTGAAAACATACACGCATGCACACACACACACATGCACACACACCCACACACATGCACACACACACGCACACATACATACACAAAGTCAAATAAGCGCTCAGTCTCCTATGGTGGGCTCATCATCTTGGGAGGCACATTCTGGGTTACCTGTGCAGCCATATCAACCAGGTTGGGCAACTTCAGGGCACGCCCCTCTCCGTCCTTCAGGAAATCCAGCAGACTTCCTGCAAGCAGTGCACAGGACACTTTATAACAGGATAACAACAACAGACTAAACTACGACAGGATAAATAACAACAGAATACACAATAACACAAATATCTTTCACCTGTGAACCTAAGCAATACGGTGGGCATGGAAACGCCCTCTGACCTTTGCTCATGTACTCGGTGACGATGTAGATGGGTTCCTCAGAGACGACGGCGTAGAGCTGCACCAGCTTGTCATGTCGGAGTTTCTTCATGATCTGGGCCTCCTGCAGGAAGGACTCTGGAGACATGGTGCCTGGCTTCAGGGTCTTCACCGCAACCTTGGTGGTGCCGTTCCAGGTGCCTGCTCATGCCAGCAAACAGTGCATCATAATCCACACACACACACACACACACACACACACACACACACACACACACACACACTCACGCTACAGCCAGATTTCCTCCAATCACATCATGCAGGACGGAATGGCTGACCTCTGACTTTTGCAAGCCATCGAGCTGCTCCATTCCAAACTCTACCAAACATCTGATTCCTGCTTCAGGAGGTCAGAATCTGGCAAATGCTCATGAACCCTAACCAAACCCTGCATTATGTCATTACTACCATCAAGTTCAAAAGACATAACAGTTCTCAGTTCTGAGGGAGGGTTTCACTATTGTAGTGAGTTTAGTGCTGCCTGAATTCTGGCTGGAGGTCAAATCTGACTGAAGTGTGACACCTGTCGCACCGCAGTCTGTGTGTCTCCTCGACCCTCGCAGACAGGAGCTGCTGTTCTTCAACAGACCTGAATCAGTTTAGTGCTTGTTTAGGGCTGTGCTGATCTACATTAATGAAGCAGGGAGAACATCCACCCATCTGCTCAGCACCAGCTTCTCCAAACCTGAGGGTCAGTCAGTCTCCCCGCCCACTGCTGCGGGGCCAGGTCTAAAGAGAAACAGACTGCAGCACTGAGGAACTGACGAAGAGAGAGAGGGAGAGGGACTAATAATATTGAGCGAGATGATAAAAACTTGGAAGAACATTAAAAAGTAATGTTCAACCAGGGATACAGTGGAGAACACTCACCTTATACTTACCACTGGAGTCTGAACTCTGATCTTAGCACACACACACGCACACACACACACATACACACACAATGTGCAGCACATCTCTTACGGTTGTCCTCACAGATGTGTGGACAAAACCCATAGATATGTGGCCAAAACAAAGAATGCCTGTAAAGTGCTAATGAAGGGCTTTGTGGAAGTTATGGATTCCACTAATTCTAAAAGCATTAAGTTATGGACAACATGAGCACATGCACAGCATGCAGTGTATTCAGTATCAGCACGCAGTGTATTCAGTATCTGTGGTCTACTTCACATCACAGGACACACCAGTACATAAACACCATGCCGGTGGACCAAGTCTGATTCATTTACACTGTCCACACACACATCCTGGGCTTTTACTGGGTGTGCTGACACTGAGACTGGGAGAGCTGGATTTGATCTGGGGTTTTGCAGGGAATTGTACAGGTATTAGCTGAGGGTGAAACTTCCACACCACCCTTTCTCACCACCTTACATGGCCTGAAGGCACTCATGCTTTATTTATGAGTAAATTAATGAGTTGGTTTATCTCGCTTATTTATTAATTTTTTATCTTACCACACCAGACATCAGCAAAGCATCCAGCCCCCAGCTTCACGTCCAACCGCAGGCTGTCGCGGGCGATTTCCCAGGAATCGTGGGAGAGACCCATTGTTTTTGGTGTGTAGGTCTCACACACTCCCGTTAAATGATAGCACAAACCGTCTGCATGCACTAGTGGAGGGGAGAGGGGCGGGGTTAAGCATTTCACAGGGGGCGGGGCATGCACGAAGAGAGACGGATCGGGCTCCGAGCAGGACGGCCCTCCCTCCAGCCTCCCTCCTGGGACAGCAGCGCGACGCGACTCACTCCACCACTCCCAACATGGGGCGCCACCACTGATCTCCAAATCATCCGCACTCAGTTCTACTTTCACTCAGCGCTTTAACTGTCTCTAAACCCAAGGCTCGCTGTAACAGACGCCGTCTTTTCAGGGAGGCACCCTTCCGTCTCTCTGTGTGGTTGGCCGTTGCTAGGCGAGATGGGAGGAGCCATACCCATCCAGACCTCCCCAAACTGGCCGTTGCCCAGTCTCTTTATGAGCTGCAGTGACTCTCGCGGGATCTCCCACACATCTTTGGTTTTGACGGACAGGTCAGTGAGGCGGGGCATCCCTTTATAACACGGCACGACCAAGCGGCAACACAGACCTGCAGCTCGCTCTGAACACACACACACACACACACACACACACACACGCAAGCACGCACAAACACACACACACACACACACAAATAAGCAAGCCCTCACACACATGCAAGCATACATAAACAAAGGCACACAGGCACACACACACACACACACACACACACACACACACATATGGATACACACACACACAAGCTTACATAAGCATAGGTACACACATGGAAAACAGCAACATGAGAGAGCAAAGATTCAAACCTGTGGTATCTCTCTCTATCTCTGTCTCTCTCACTCACACACACATCTACACCCACTCACACACACACTTCTCTCTTTTCTGGATAACAGACTACACTTTGTAGGCAGACACACCCAGTAAAACACAGACATAGAACACACCAACGCACAATGCAAAGCAACAGCCAAGAAAAATCACATTGTAGCAGAGTTGCGTGTGTGTGTGTGTGTACATGCTTTGTATGTCTGTGTATTTGTTTGTCTGCGTGTGCTAAAGTTGACTCTGACATTTAAAGTTTGTGTCAGTTAACATCAGTTACTCTGTGGAAAAGTAATTATTAAAAGTAAGAAAATGAATAATTAATTATTATCTATTAAACGTCATTGTTTTTCCACCCCTCTAGCCCCTCCCCTACAGACATACCTGTAGTTCTGTCTAGTCAGAAATTAACTGACTGATGACCATTTGTTCTGCTCTTTCAAAAACAGGTGTTTTTGAAACACCTGTTTGTATACATAAACACATAAACGTACGCATTTGCATAATGTATTTGTATTCATTTGCATAACGTATTCATACGTATTTGCATAAACCATAGCTACAAAGGGATTCACAGTGTAAATGTGTATTAGAAATATTCAGTTATATAACTGTCACGTTGCGCCGGGCACCCAGACCCAGCGCCACTCCCCCATCAACACCACGCCCATCAACACCACGCCCATCAACACCACGCCCATCAATCACCACGCCCATCTGTCCCACCTTCCTAATCCCGGTTCATTGAACGCACCTGACTCTCATCGTCACAATCATATACAGTTGTAATTTATCAGCTGTAATTCTATGTAGTATTTCCCAAATCCTACCAAACATAATCATCTAATTCCACACCAAATTACAACCAAATTTCAAGTTTCCTGTACTCTGTGTTCCTGTATTTCCTGTAAGTTTTCAAGTTTTCACCCCACACTCGTGTTCACAGTGTCTCGTACCTGAGTAATGATGCACCAGTAGCTGCAGAGTTTCAAACTGGGCGCGGGTGGTGATGTAATACCCCCCACTGTCCAGCTTACGGATCTTATAGTGCTTCACATGGTCTCCTTTAACATCGTCCCAGTCTCGCACAGACAGGGAGAAGGCGCCTGCACAGTCAACACAAAGTACTCAGACACACACACTCAAACATGCATGCAAACACACACACACACACACACTCAAACATGCATGCAAACACACACACACACACACTCACCATGCATGCAAACAGACACACACACATATACTCAAACATGCATGCAAACACACACACACGCATATATACTCACACGTACATGCAAACACACACACACTCACTTTTGTACAAATTGAGAGGTACAGAGTGTGTAGATAAGTGTGGAGGGAAGTACTCAGACTGGGGTACAGGGTGCAGCACTGGGGTTTAGGGTGCACTACTAGGGTGTAAGGTGCAGTACTGAGGTACAGGGTGCAGTACTAGGGTGTAGGGTGCAATACTAGGGTGTAGGTATTGTATTGGACTGTAGGAAGCAAAACTGATCTATGTCTGGGTGGTTTCAGAGCCTACAGATTATCCAGCAGGTGAACTCACCTTTCGTAGTTTCACTTTCGCGGATGAGATAAGTACCGCGCAGGTTTCCTGCTGAGAGGAGCTGTCTCTCGGCATCCTTACGACCCAGCTTACCAAAGTACCAGCTATAGACAGCAGGGGGAGACTCAGAGTCACATCTAGCCGACCCCAAACACCACCACCAAACACCTCCACATATGCCCACCCTTTAATAGGTGATGGCTGTGGGACTGCTGTGATCAGTGACTGCTCTAGGGCTTCAGTCACATTCACTTCCCAGATATGACATCACAAACACCCCTCCACCCAGGCGCTATGGCAACAGCATCAACACAGCTGGTTTATTTGGTGGTATGACAACACACACACACACAAGCAGAAACATATGTATGAATGCACCACCCCTCCCCAATCCACAACTTACTCTTCTGCTTGTATAGAGTCAACAGGGGCAACATAATTACTAGGAATGTAGCCTGTTCTTCCAGTGGTGAGAGAACGAGCTTCCCACCACTCACCCTCACTGAGAAAGAGAGAGAGAGCAAGAGAGAGAGGTACCTTTAGATATAGCTTAACAAATGAGGCTGCAATGGCCACATGTGGCCAGCAGAGGGAGTCTGAGAAGCTGATGAAGTGGATGAGTTTACAAGGATACAGGAAAGTAAACTAAGAGCAACCATCTGGTTGTTTATGTTGTGTATATTGTGTATTTTTTGTTTGCTTCAGTGTTTTGTATGAGAGTGAAGTGGTACATTTTGGTTTCTAACACTAACTCTACTCTAACACTAACTCTAACACTAACTCTACTCTAACACTAACTCTACTCTACCATTAACTCTACTCTACCATTAACTCTACTCTAACACTAACTCTACTCTAACACTAACTCTACTCTACCATTAACTCTACTCTAACACTAACTCTACTCTACCATTAACTCTACTCTACCATTAACTCTACTCTAACACTAATTCTACCACTAACTCAACTCTAACACTAACTCAACTCTAACACTAACTCTACTCTCTAGATCATGCAAAGTGAGAGGGAGGGTATCCAGTATCATGTAGTAACCTATATGATAGCTGCACATTTTAAACCTTTTGGTATCTAAGGGTGTGTATGTGTGTGTGTGTGTGTGTGTGTTTTGTAATGATTTTGTGTAAGGAACACCAGACCTGAGCTTGTAGGACGTTACAGGAAACACCTCCACTGTTCTTCCTGTCTGAGGGTTGCACTAAGCAGGAATGATGAAGTGCTGACTGTCTCACTTACGTGCTGTTAATGATCTGAAACTTCTCGCCCTTTTCGAAGGTGAGATCATCTTCTGTCCGAGACTCATAATCGTACAAGGCCACAAAGAGTGTGACACCTGAGAGACAGACAGAGAGAGAGAAACAGAGAGAGACAAACAGAGAGAGAGAAGCAGAGAGACAGTCAGAGAGAGAGAGAAGCAGAGACAGAGAAAGAGAAGCAGAGAGAGAGAAGCAGAGAGAGAGAGACAGAGAGAGAGAAGAAGAGAGACAGAGCGAGAGAGAGAGAAGCAGAGAGAGAGACAGAGAGAGAGAAGCAGAGACAGCAAATGCTTTTAGTTTACTTTAGTTATACTTGGAGAGGAAACTGAGTGACTGTAGCATCTAAGTATGTCTCAGTGCAGTTACATTACAGCTGTTGATGTGAGGTCAGCGTGGCCCAACCATCAGTGTTGTACAGCCAGGCTGACCAGTCCCTCACAAACCACCCTCAGCTGTCGTGTGGAACATTATCTAGACCCTGTGTGTGTGTTGAGTACGTGTGTGTGTGATTTTATACCTGTTCCTCCTCGTATATGCAGACTTCCGGTGTGTGCTGACATGCTGACCCCTCCAAACATGACCCCACTCGGGGAGGTTCCCGTGGCCTGGAAGTTGTTGTAATTGGGAATGGCTGTCGTCCCAAACGCAGGGTACTGCTGGGGGGTGGGGTCACCCCCATACCGGTAGGTCAAGCCCCCTCTCTGGGACAGGCTGGGGTCTCGACCCTCCGTTAGCTTAGTCTCCTCTTTATCCTTACACTGTACACACCCCATTCTCTACTGTCTGAGAGACAGAGGCACACAAGAGTGTGTTAAATTAGTGCATTATTGGCCCTGTTACAGTATCTCAGAGAAACAGAGATACAATGCAGAGACATATCCTAACCAAGCACAGGCTCAGTGAGGCTGAGGGAGGCTATTGAACTTGGTTAATAGATTAAACATGTTTGAAATTTCAATAAAATAACACCACATTTAACAGAAACCCAACAGAAACAATAAAGCAGTTCATGAAAGATTTTTATGAATGATGAGTGTCGGCGGTGGTTGGCAATAGAATTTATACTCTAGTCACGAGATCACCATTCATTACTTTATGATCAGTAATTCACTTATTCCAAACACTTTACATGCACAGATCCATTGTGACTAGGAACCATACAAATCACCAACAAATCCAGCTCTTCTTTACTTTGACCCTCTTTCTAAAAATAAATGATTCTCCAGAGAAACTCACTATCAGATTGGAAAAGTAGTAAGAGGAAAAATATCAAATATCTCTGCATATAAGAAAAAGAAAGAAAGAAAAAAGAAACATAATTTAGATCATTAAAGAACTAAAAGACACATCAGCAAACAATCCCACCAAAAAGAGAAATCACAAATGAGATATACAAACCCAAAATCACAAATGAGATATACAAACCCAAAATCACAAATGAGATATACAAACCCAAAATCCATTCACAGCAACTCAGACATGAAAACCCTGAATATAGTAACATATAGTCTGGAAAAATATTAGCAAACCTGATCAAACATGATGAGGAAAAACATTAATCCCAGTAATCAAAGTCTCAGTAGCAAAGACCACACACACATCAGAAGACATAAATACATCCATTAAGATGTTTGATAGACTATACACATCCAACCAGGACTCCAAATTAGAAGACAACATTTTTAATCTATTATTAACACACACACACACACACACGCACACACACACCAGCATGCACACATACACATGCATGCACACACATACACACACTGTAGCTCTTCTCATAATCCAAACAAACAAGCCAAAAAAAATCCAATCAACACAGAAAATCCCACATCGTTAAAACTTGCACATAAACAAACCAATACACACAAACATTAAATGAGCTCAGGTCAGAATATGATCAAGCAAAGTAGCTTGCAGTGAAAACGCAATGACATGCTCTAGTGAAGCTACATCTAGCCTCAGTCCTCAGGGATGTGATGCTCTAGTGAAGCTACATCTAGCCTCAGTCCTCAGGGATGTGATGCTCTAGTGAAGCTACATCTAGCCTCAGTCC
>JAOXYF010000005.1:239061-250435 GCA_028565775.1 Sternarchorhynchus goeldii
TCAGGGATGTGATGCCCACCATTGCACTCACATTGCATCTCAGTGAAGGTGAACCAGCACTATAAGTTTACTCAGAAACAGGGATAAGGGAGTAAGAGAGTAAGAGTGAAAGTGTAAGAGTAGGAGAGAGTGAAAGGAGTGACACAGAGTGAGAGTAAGAGAGTGGGAGTGAATGAGTGTATGAAAGTGGGAGTGAGAGTGAGAGAGAGTAGGAGTGACAGAGAGTGAGAGTAAGAGTGAGAGTGAACGGGAGTGAGAGAGAATGAGAGTAAGAGACTGAGAGTCAGAGACAGAAAAAGGACAAAGTTCCAACTGCCTACACTACCATTACTGTCATTCCATTCTCCTCCTCTCATAAAACACCCACACACACACATCCATACACACACACAAACACACACACACACACACACACACACACACACACACACACACACACACACACACCCAAACACACGCAAACACACACACACACAACTAGACACATACAAGCCTGTAGACATTTGTGTGTGTGCATACATACAAGCACAACCTGCCAGTCAAACATGACGCCACACATTTGGACACATGCACACACGCACAGATCAGTGTGAGAGAATGTGAGATCAGGGTCGAAGGGTCATAGGTCACAGTTCTCCATTATGACAGGAATACCCATCTCTAACACTTGTTTGTGTCTTCTGGCTCTGTGTGGTTGGATGCTGCAAAGTCCTGTTAGGGTTTCTGACATATAAATAATGCTACTGACAACCACAAAACAGCATGGAAAAGGAACACCATGGCAACCACTAAGTGTCATGGGTAAAAATGAGACTGCAGTGACTGAGTGAATGTACTGGCCCTCATTCCTCAGTGCAATATATATTACAAAGGTTTTCACCACCTATACAGGATGTTTCAGGTCCTTTAGCAGTGCAAGCAGAGTGAATGTGTATGTGTATGTATGTATATGTATGTGTGTGCTTGTGTGTGTATGCCTGGGTACAACTCAATAGCTTTTTACCTTTTAGTACCCCATAATGTTTAAAAAAGAAAAAACTGATTGCACTGAGGTCAAAGGTCAGATACCATTCAAAAGTCGTCTCACAATAGACTGTGTGTCTAGTGACATTCTGAACATAACCAGTAACTACATCACAGAACCAGTTCAGTATAAACATTGTGAAGAACACTTACCATTAAAAAGTCCATCAACAAGTTCATTATAAACTATTAACTGGTCAAAAATCTTGTTTTGTAAACCTGACAATTTTCCAACAATTCAGGAGGCACAGCTCACATCCACTGACAACAGACTGAACACGGTCTGGGCTGAACACAGACTGAACACAATCTGAACACATGGTCTGCTCTGTGGGTGAAGCTGTCTAGAGCCTCTAAAATTCCAGCCTCTGGATCCATTAGTTCCTTCTCAGCAAAAAAACAGAACAGCTCAATAAATGAACAGAACAGCTACAATGTTGTAGCCTGATGCTAGCTGGGACCTCTGACTCCTGACCATAGCACGAAATGTTCACACATAACTAACAATTTGCTCAACATACACACAGACACTTAACATACACACAGACATGCACATTTCACACTTTATTCACTTATAAAGCAACTATGAAATGCTTCAGAAGATAGAACTATGAATACTCCCTGTAGGGTAGTTTGTTTATAGTGTGGCACTATTTACAACACCACATAATGCTATACAGCGCCACACACAGCTTACACTCACTGAAAGCTTCATTAGAAACACCTCCTTGGATCTACACGTCCATTTTATCAGCTCCCCTGCCTTCCACCCTGCTATCATGTCTAACTTTATATCTACAAGGTAGGAGCATCTTAACAGAGTGGACACTGAGTGGACACAGTATTTAAAAACACAGAGAAGGAGAGACAGAAAGTAAGACGTGGTTGTGTTTTGGAGGTGTGTGGTTTGGTGAGGTGAAACTGTGACAATAATTGAAGCATACACCCCCCCCCCCCCACACACACACACAGTGGAAAAAAGTGACTTAGCAGAGGTGTTGCATGCATATGTATAAATACCAGTGTAAAACCAACAGAACATCTTCCAATCTGTCTCCTTCACTCACTCTTTCTCTCTCTTTCTCTTTCTCACACACACACACACACACACACACACACCTACTGCAGATGTTTGAAGAGTCTCATCCTGCAGCTGTTTCCCTCCATGCTGCTGTAATGCTGAGCACAAGGTTTCATAATGATCAGAGATGCCCCAAACACAGAGAGGTGTTTTCATCTTGGTATGTGTAACATTCTGAGTCACTCAGAATGAACTTTCCCCCTGCCCTGTCCACTTGTTTGTCACTCTGTCTGGGCTCCATCTCCCCGGTGGCGTAGTGGTTACCCTAACCCTAGTGGGGGTTTCAGTAACGGCCTCTGATCTAATTCAGGACCAGGTTCAACTCTTTTCATTCAGATTCCTGGTCTCCATTGGATGTTAGTGGGGGTGGGCCCACCTGTAAACCGCCAGTAAACCCCTCCCGTCCAGTTGGATGAGCCTCCTGCCTCCCTCACATCTTCACCAAGCACTATCCTTTCTCTTTCTTGCCATCAATTTCCCTCTCACTCTTCCTCTGGCTCCCCAGTTGTGCAGCGGGTTGAGCCTTGCTCTCCTGCTGCCTAGGCTCCTGGTCTAAATCCCTACTCAGTTGTCTGCCATAGTTCGGTTTGGTTGTTTTTTCCCTTTGCTTTTGCTCTCCCCTTCCATGCATCCCCCTCATTTGGGTCCTACGAGGTAGGGTGTCCTCCTCGCCTGTCGACCTAGGGGTGCAGTCTGCCGGCATTTAGCTTTACTGTCCTCCTCAGCTCTGTTATTGTTCTCCAGCTGCATGAGGAAACGCATATGATGCTTTTCCATCTTGAAGAAATTCTCATATGAAGGGTGAGGGACTAAGAGACTGAAAGAGAAGGGTTAGCTGAAGGTGCATCTACAACTAATTGTGCATGTGTGTGTGTGTGTGTGTGAGTGTGTGTGTGTGAGTGTGTATGTGTGCATGTGTGTGTGTTTTGAAAATCCATTTATATGTAGACCAACACCTTTGTAATTTATAATTGTCTTAGAAAAAATTAAGAGTAATCTATCAGATTAATCTCTTTGCTGTTTTGTTGTTACACTATTACCCTAACCCTTCTGTGTATGTTACACTATTACCCTAACCCTTCTGTGTATGTTACACTGTTACTCTAACCCTATTTGTGTATGTTAACCAGGGCTTGAGCTGAACACTGCATCTCAGCACTCTTCCACCAGTTCAGTGTTCAGCACCAGTACATCACCAGTACAGCACTTAGCACAGCACCGGCTCTCTGGGCAAAGTTGTGTCACTATGCCGTATGAAGACGGGTTAACCCTAACCCTAACTCTCCATCCTGATCACACTCAGAGAATATAACAGCTGAACACTACGGTGGAGCCTATGAATCTAGTGCCTGTGAATCTAGTGCCTATTTGGACACAAAGCACTACTGTTACATAAACAAGGTCTCTTTCTCACACACACACACACACGTGCATGCACTCACACACACACACGTGCATGCACTCACACACACACAGAGAAAGAGCTGTATATTTAGAGAACAGAAAAGCAATTTTAAAATAAAATATGCACAAAAATCTACTGTTTTACACAAAACACACACACACTTGTTTTGTTCTGGAAATGTGAACAGGCATGGTGCATACCATTATCACACTAGAGGAGAAACTGTGGAGCATACCATTATCATAAGCGCTGAGAGAAAATGACATACCATAACCCACGGGGTGGGGCTGGAGGTTGAAGAAGAATGGAAACGAAGAAGGAACATAGTAGTCAACTATTTGCAGCCTGTTGGCAGTACAGTCACAGGAAGTTTCAGTACTACTGTGTACAAGGTCTTCACACTGACCTCTGGGACTGACAGGTTTAGTAGTGGGGACTGATAGACAGACCTGTGTATGTCTGTAACGGTAGACTGCTGGAAGCATCTGTGTCTGTAACCTACAGCACCAGTACATTAGTGTTTGTGACCAGACCAATTAGGTTGGGCTTCGTTTTATATGGGGCGGTGGGATAATGGAAATATTATGTCATTCCTCAGTAATTTTATTTCCATCTGAATACACTGCGACAGTCCTTTCTCCCCCCCTCCCCTCCCCTCCCCTCCCCTCTCCCTTCACATCTGATTCTCTGAAATTTGATATTCATTTGGTATTCATTAACATAAACATGTTCTACTAATAAATCTGCTGTTTACGCATCATTTCTGAATCTGGTGTATAGTCTTTGGGACGGTACACTTTACTCATAATTTACTCACAGTTTGCTCATGTTTTTTTACGAAGGTTTCATGAATAAGGCCCACTATGTGTTTCACAACCTCAAGCAAAATGTGTCTGCTTCTTGTGAAGCTTCAACTAGCAGGAAACCAGAGACTGAAGAGCAGATATGAACAGCCAGAGCACCTTCCTGCCAGCCACACACACACACACACACACACACACACATATGCATGCATTGCGTGCGCCTATACACTTTTCTTGTGCATTTCAGTGGTAAACTGCACAGCCCACACACAGGCACTGAAGTGAGCAGACAGACAGAGTTAACCAAAACCCCAACCCTGCACTATGAGTTAACACTCCACACCCCAATTAAAACCAATAGAAATATAACCTGATCATCACAGTCATCTTTTTTTAAAACGGATTATTAAATAAACCACCATTTGTCCAGTCAGGTCTTGTGGGACAGCATGGATAAGTTCATTTGAAAATAACAGTTTTAATTGTTTATGTAAAGAAAACTCTATGTAGTTATATTCAACGGTTGTATAAACAGTGTTTAAACTGTGCACAAACTGTTACAATGGCCTGCTCAAACTAACCTGTCTGTCACATGACTTGTGGTGCACTGATGCCAGGCTGGATTTGTGACAGTAGCTGAGCGGTTTCCTTAAAAACATTTCTCCCAAAATCCAACACAAACATCTGTAACACACACATGCGTAACGCACACATCTCTAACACATCAGATACCTTGTAACACAAGAGGACCATTACTGAAATGACCAAGATACAAACCCACACACAGTCACAGAGCTCAGAGACACAGTCACTGAGACACAGTACAGAACATGCACAGAACTCACTGAGACAGTCACTGAGACCCAGTCCTGAGTACTGAGTGTAGTACTGATACTCTATTGTCCAACAGTGAAATATCAGCTACTGATAATGCTTTTCAGATAATGAAATACTGATTTACATTTACATATAGAGCATTTGGCCTACGGTCTTGACCAGAGTGACTTGTTTTGTCGTGTTTATCAAATACACCCTCATGTGACAATAGATTCATCAGTGTTAAGAAAACGATCAAGTTCAAACCATGGCCAATGTGGAAGAGAGAAAGTAGACAAGTAAAATGAGTTGTTGTTTTTGTTAATAAGTAAGTGCATATTTAAGGTTTTAGTGACCTGTAGTAAAGTACTGATAGTCTGTTGTCAAGTAGTGTGGTACTGATGCTCTTTTTTCCAGGAGTGTTGTACTGATTCTGCTGAGTAGTGTGGTACTGATGCTCTTTTTTCCAGGAGTGTTGTACTGATTCTGGTTAGTAGTGTGGTACTGATGCTCTGGCTTCCAGGAGTGTGGTACTGATTCTGATTAGTAGTGTGGTACTGATACTGTTTTGTAGTAGCGAAGTACTGATATTCTGTTGTTGAGTAGAGTGGTGCTCATACTCTCAAGTCTGCAGACTGGTAAATATTCCTGTTGATGGCTCCTTTATTACAAGTTACATAATCCCACATTCGCATAACATACTTGTATAGTACTCAAATTACTGTACTCACATCACATATAAAAACATGCATCATACACAACAATTACTAATTCATTTCTAAACATAAAAAGATCAGTGCCTTAGTAGGGAACAGAAAGAACAGCAGCATGTCCAAGATGTTAGTAAAGATGTTAGCAAAGATGTTAGTAAAGGTGTTTGTAAAGATGTTAGTAAAGGTGTTTGTAAAGATGTTAGTAAAGGTGTTTGTAAAGATGTTAGTAAAGATGTTTCTTGTTAGTGAATATGATGACATTTCTAACTGAACTGTGTGTGTGAGAGGGCGTGTCCTGGGAGGCCGTGTGCTCGATTGTTTGAGTGCTGCAGACTTCCAATATGAACCCAATTCAGTGGGAAAGAGTGAACCTCAGCCCAACAAAATCCATGTGTGCCCTCTCACACACACACACACACACACACACACACGCATGCATGTAAACAAAAACAAAAGAGGAACCAAAAGAAAATTTTAAGTAAAGTGATTTATTTATTACATGACTGGTTGCTAAAAACAATTGTGACTGTCCCTACAACACAGATGTACAGAATGGTACATGCGCGCGCACACAGGAAAACAGAATGTTGAGAGAGAGGTGTAGAGAAAGCAAAAGGGAGAGAGAGAGAGACATGAAGGTAAAGAGTGAGAGCGAGGGGACAACTTCATCTTACTTATATGACGATTTTGGCAAAACCCAATTCTGGCCTCTAGCTTGAAGACATCAGAAAGCAATTAAAAGCGTCTGACATACTGAATAAGGAGAACGCGCGCGCCACGTCTTCCGCAGCTATCCGAAGCAGACCGTTCGTGAACAAGGTTAAAAAAGCTACGAATCTGAGTCCTTCTGCAGCTGTCACCATAAGTCTCACAAGACCATCTATGCCCGGGAGAGAAAAGTCTACCCTACTTACAATCAACACCACAAACGACACATCTGGGTTAAAATCTGGAGTTACTCCTAAATATCGGGGTATTTAGGAGTACTTGGGTTCATGGCACGCTCGCCTCAGTATGGTGAGAATCGAAAGAGCTAAACAACCAGATAGCAGCCAAGTAGGAACACGAACATAAACGTACATAAATATACATAAATAAACATGAACGCGGACATAAATAAACAAGTTTTGGACAGTCAATCGTTCACGTCAATATCTCTTTAAGAGACCGAACGGGATGCGGCGTGAGGCTGTTTTTTTTTTTTTTGCAGACACAGCATAATGAATCCTGAGCATAATCACGATGTCTGGCAACACTGATCGTTAACACTGATGTTAATTTAAGAACAAATAATGTTTTGTCCGCAAGTTGACTACAGCGATAACAATCACAACGATCAAGAAAATCTCAGTTGGTAATAACATCACAGCAGGGCCGCTGGGGAGGTTCACGATTCCTGTAGAGCACCAGTGACACTAACCTCCTTTTTATCACCCAGCCGAAGACGTAAACACCAAATTAAACTCAAGTCATGCTTATTATTGTCAAATAAATCGATTTAGACAGCTGAGCACGCGACCATTTCACACGCATTAGGCTCTAGTCAACAAAAATGTGCTTACTCGTGTCAGTCGCCTAAAGATCTGCGGTAGCGTGTCGCATGGTACGTGCTCCAGCCGCGAGGATCTGGGTGGCGAACTTTAACTGCGCGCAGTAACAACAGTGTGAGCATTTGGTGGTTTTAGTCTCCGCTCCTCGCTGTCCTCGAGACGGGAGCTTATGATGGCGCTGCCGCTGCCAATTCACAATGAACCTAACGGGACTGGTGAAATGATTGACAGCTGCCTAAGCCAATAGGACTGTCAGTTTCACGGAGACAAGAGGGTTTGGTAAACAAGTTAGGCGGAGCGTCAGACTAAGTGCTTATTGCAGTACTTAATGCAGGAATAAGATAATTTTATGACCGAAAGTCACAGCTCGCAGCTTATGTCAACCAGGCGATTTTTGCTGCGTAAAAATGAACAGACCGACAGCACGAGAGCAGCTTCCAGGCGCCCCTAGACTCAGTGAATAGTGCAGTTACGCTACTCTCACAATTATTTGCCATTCTGATACCATTATAACGTCACCTTAACATAAGAGTTACTAAAGGAATTACATTAGGTAGTGATCTAATCTCTGCCCCCGACCCCCCTAAAGGGTCTTTAAGCAAAACAAAGTTGACAGTAACTCCTATACGAATGATTATGCAGGGATAATTTTACAGACATTTATTTCCTCAATGCGTAATGTTGGTAAAGCATGGCCTAATTTATAAGCTTTCTTATATTGCTTTGCCTGATGCTGCCCCCTGATGGCCGTCTAGATGAATAGCACATGATCATGATAAAAACTGTATTACTATTTTTGCTTTTGAAAAAAACCCCTCAAAGTTACCTATGTCTAGTAATTCTGATAATTGAAATTAATCGGCGCATATTTTTCACCCCACATGAAAATTGTAGAAAATAAATCAAACTGACTAAATACCTTGATTATCAATAAAATCAATAAAAGAAAGAATATCACATTCTCTGTTGGCCTTCTTTGGTTTTGCTCCCTATGGCACTGGGTATCTATGATAGTGCTTGGTCGTCTCTGCAGCTCCACTTTGCTGCAGTGTTGTAGTCATTTCTGTGAATCCCCTTAACTATCTAATATAACGGAGTTGACTCTACGATTCCACTTTGACTTAAGTTGTTAAATAGTTGTTGTCAGTAACTGTGTGTGACTGACTTGACTTGAAAATATTGTCATCATCTTTGTGATTCCACTATACTGCAATATTGCTGAGTCATCCCTGTGATTCCATCTTGGCAGGTTTTAACTTAGCCTGCAGGTATTTCACACTACATGAGCCTCATCAGTGAATCTGCATACTAGCGCTGTCTGAAATGGTGCTGTTTGCTGATGTTATTAACTGCACCATCTCACACAGCTCAGCTGAACATTAGTCCTGCAGAAAAACAGAAGTAGAATCACTGTCAGTTTGAATGATCTGAATCAGTGTTAGTCTAAAGCAAAGTGATTGAATCAGTGTCAGACTGAATCGGAGTGATTGAAAGCTTAACCACTTCATGGCGGTATGCGCTGAGCTCTGCTGACTGGTGATTGGCGGATTTCTTGACCGTGGTGTTTCGTCGAATGCTATAATCTACGCTTTGGGTATAACTGAGTTGTTCAAAAAACTTTGTGCACCTGTGATTCTGAATAAACGTATCGAAAACAACAGTTTTTCAGAAATGACGGTCAGTCAACTACACTTTTTCGAGTGGATTGACTTCAAGAGTGTTTTCTTGTTTTTGTGCGTCTTTTTGATTTTCTTTGATTATGTGAGAAACAAAGCACCGAAGAACTTTCCTCCTGGACCCTGGTCTCTGCCCTTTATAGGCGACATTCACCGTGTCGACTTAAAGAACCTTCATATTGAATTTGCACGGGTAAGCACTAGAGCTATTATTTTGCAGAACTTCATTTTTCTTCAGGTATCCCAGTGATATAAACAGATAAATCCTTTTTTCTTTTTGCATAGTAAATCGAAATAAAGTGTCCAACTTTTTATTATTACATTACAGTTTGCAAAAAAATACGGAAATATTTTCAGCATTCGAATTTTCGGACCGAAAATTGTAGTACTGAATGGACATAAAGTAGTTAAAAAGGTGTACGTTGACCAGGGAGACGTCTTCGCTGATCGCCCATATTTGCCCTTGTTTGATGACCTTTTAGACGGAAGTAAAGGTATGACAACTGTTGTCTATTTAATATCCCATGATCACTTAAACCCCTGTTTCTTAACCCGTCGTCGTATGTGTTCTGGTGTTGTTCCCAGTAGCCAACACCTCTACCAGGTTTTGCGTGTTCTTTATTGCATCACAATAAACAATAAACATAACGCTAATCAAAGACGTTGGGGTTCATTTCAGAATAGGAAATAAAGATATCTTTATTAATAAAGAGTCTTTAACTGAACTTGTTTGTTTTTTAGGAATTGTTGCTTCCAGTGGATATGCCTGGAAACAGCAGAGGAGGTTTGCTCTGTCCACACTTCGTAATTTTGGACTGGGAAAGAAAAGTCTGGAACCATCAATCCATCTGGAATGTCGCTTCCTGAATGAAGCCATATCAAATGAACAAGGTAACGCCTGCTAAGATGCTGTATGCAGTGTAAAATGAACTGCCTAAATATACAGTCAAGCACATCTGTGTTTTTGAATAAATTGCACCACAAATGTGATCAGATGTTAATCTAAGTCATCATTTAATTGTAACCTGTACCATGTTTTATTTTCCTGCTTGTATAATTTGACACCTGCTGTTATGTTACAAAGTTAACATGAAGTTGACAAGTATGACATAACAATTGACAGTTTGAAATTCCTGTTGTTTTCTCGTTTTATTGTACAGTTTTGATGTGCTGTTTCTGTTCTGTTTCTAGGGAGACCGTTTGACCCTCAGTGGCTGATGAACAACGCTGTATCTAATGTGATCTGTGTCCTGGTGTTTGGTGAGCGGTTTGAGTACAGTGATAGTGAGTTCCAAACCTTGCTGAAAGCAATGAATAAAGCAATTTACCTGGAGGGAGGCATCTGGGCTCAGGTACATGCAATCACATGGTGCTGTGTGTGTGTGTGTGTATACACACATGTATATTGCTAACAATATTGCTAACAATAGGTTGTGTTCACATGGAGGACATGCTAATTACATGGAGGACATGCTAATTATGTGCCAAATTATTCACACACTTGCCTCAAACATCATTATTTTACATTTTTTGTAAAATTGCATTTTTGTAAACTTTTTTTTGTAAAATTGCATGAATTGTCTATTTGTGAGTTTTAATTGGACATGTAGCATCATCTACATTAACTACATTAACTTTATCCCTTTACAGCTTTATCCCTGCTCTTTATCAAAAAGTTTTTCTGGTGTTTTGCCCCTATGACATCATAGCTTTGTCATGTCCATTTGTGTATAAAATAAAGTTAATGTTAATAAATATGTTAAAACACAACAACAACAATAATACTAATAATAAACATGTTAAGAATGTTAATAAACCATATCAGCAAGTCTGTGTAAGATTCTGCAATGCAAAGGCATGGTTTTAGGTTTAAGATATGTGACATTTTGAGAAATGCTTCTTGGTGTCAGTACACTTCCATTACTTGTCAGCAGTGCCTGTTGTGATTTTTGATGTGTGCTTCTTTAAGGTCAGAGCATGCTCTGTTCTTTTCACTCAGTTTTAGTTCGCTTTGTTCGCTTTATTTGTTCACACTGTAAGAATCCAAATGTGGTATCGCCAGTATTGGTCCTAGTGAATATTAAAGCAAGATGAGCGAGTAATTGAGTGTTAAGGAATCCACTTCACAAGATTAATACTTGTGCTCTTGTGTTAATAGATGTACAACATGTTCCCTTGGGTCATGCGGCGAATTCCTGGTCCTCACAGAAAAATCTTCTTCTTGTGGAACAAGGTGATTGAGTTTATCCGTTCTAAAATAACAGAGCACAAAGAGAACTATGACCCCTCAAACCCACGAGACTACAT
>JAOXYF010000005.1:253092-281853 GCA_028565775.1 Sternarchorhynchus goeldii
CCAGAAGAAGCTGGCGGGCGAGGAATGTAGGAAGGAGAGCAAGAGAGATTTCTCCAAACCTGACTCCTCAGTTCACCAGCTCCAGACCCTTTTCCCCAGCTACAAACCTCCACCACTCTCAACCCAGTCTCTCTGCAGCCGTGACATTCAGGCTGGGTTTTAAACAAGCACTGGGTAGCACTAGGTGGAGTCAGGGAAGGAGTTGAGTGAATGGCAATGACAACATTGCCATTTTGCTTGGAGAACTGAGCCGGTCGTGATTTTCCTGAACCCCACACAACATTAAACCCTCCACAACAGTGAGCCGAGCACAGCATTGAATGCTCCACAGTACTGTGAACTCCACACACCACTGAACCCCCACCCTCACAACATTAAACCTTCCACACTAATGAAACTTGCACAACACTGAACCCACCTGGACGTTTTGTTGTGCACAGGTGCTATTCATGGTAGACATAGAGTGTAGCATAGCTTATTGTAATCAGATACAATGCATTTGAAAATGTTTACTCCTGTTTTATGTTTATGTTTACTTTTGATCTATGTTTACTTGTTCTTGTAAATGTTTACTGGTGGTATTTATATGTTTAATCCTGTTCAAATGTTTACTGTTGTTATATGCAGGATGCTTAATCATGAAGCCCCTGGTTTATTTTCGGCTAAATATTCAACTTTAAGCATAACTGCATGTTTTGTACTTCTATGTACATATGAAGTGTCTGAATTAACAAAATTTAACTAAATTTACTCTGAACTGCTATTTGAAAATAGATTTTCACACTGAACAAACAGTGCAGGAAACGGAGACACCAAATGAGAGATCAGAGAGACAGAGAGCGTAAGTACATCATAGAGAACTTACAGAGAGAGAGAGAGAGAGAGAGATTTTAACACTGAACAAACAGTGCAGACATGGACATACAGACCAACACAGTCTGGATTCTGAATGCAGCTTAACATACTAACCCTTTAAAATATGTTAAAGTTAATTCAGTATGGTGCAGATTCATGTATGTCCAGTTTTTCAGAGGCAGGTTAAGTCTAGGTCTAGACTAAAGAAGAATTTCCAACAGAGATTTAATCCAATACTAGACTTAAACCATGTCAGAGAAATGAGCCCATGTATGTGACTGTGGTAGTACTATAAGGGAAAGGTGTGTTTAAGAAGAAGACAGAGGAGAGCTTTGTATTTCTCTCTCTAACAGGTCGGCTCTCTCTCTTTCCCTTCTGCCTTTCTTTCCCTCTCTCCCTCCCTTCCTCCTCTGACTATCACTTCTCTCTAAGACTCTGTAAAATGGTGTTACTGCTCTGGAGCTGCCTGCTGCTTATTGCACCCCAGGTAAGAACTGCTGATTTCTCCATTTCTCTCCTGCATCTTAATGCTAATGCTGCTGTAGTGTAGCTTAGTTTAGCTGTTAGTTCATGGGTAGTGTAGCTTAGTTTAGCTGTCAGCTCATGGGTAGTGTAGCATAGTTTAGCTGTTTGCTCAAGGGTAGTGTAGCTTAGTTTAGATGTTAGCTCATGGCTAGTGCACTGCTACACACGTGCAGTCTAAGGCCACAGATGTCTATAGAAACAGAGCCACTGAGATCTGAACATCTGCTTGGATTCATTGAAGTTAATTAAAAACCTGTTTAAGACAATTTTAACAGAAATAAGAGGGCTGATACTTGTTTCTCTGAGTAGGTGGAGTGTAAAAGTGTTATTTGGGCTCAGTGTGAAGAGTGCTGTGTTATGGTGCTGATGTAGAGAGCTGTATGTTATACGATGCCGATATAGAGAGAGCTGTAAGTTATGATGCTGATGTAGAAAGAGCTGTGTTAAAGTGATGATGCAGAGATGTCACACTAAGAGACATCTTGCACTGACACTGAGCTCTCACAAAAAATTTTGAAATCTAACAGACTTGCTTCAGATTTTTGCTCTGACCTCTTGTGACCCTATCAGCACTTATGTGTATGTGCTTGGTATGTCTATATAAAATTACTTATCTATATTTTTTGGATTATTATAGGATAAACCTTTACAAGATCAGCAGTATTTTATATATATGATTTTTTTATTTAATTTTTGCTTAATTTAAATTTCTTGGGTACATAAGTTATCCAAAATCAAAATGGGCCAAAGCATTTCAGATATGCGCTCCAACCAGCAGGAGGGCTTGTGCTACCCTGCCAGTGGTGGGGCTAAGATCACACTCACAAAGTGATCTTTCTTTCCCCATGTCCAGCGTAAACAGAGCGAGGACTGTGGGATCAGCAGAGTGCAGAGCGGGTGTGGCAGTCCAATAGTGTGTGTGGGTGGGGTGGGAGGGGGAACTGAAATGCAACTGCAGTGGGATTTTGAGAGCACGGAGTTTGCACACTTGTTTTACTGTACTGAGCAGCTCCAGAGCAGTGGGACAGTGTGGGTGTGGCTGAGAGAGTGTATGAGCAGGTGTGAGTGGGCGGATTAACTGTACTGCACAGATCCAGGGCAGGGGGTGCATGGAGCTCCATGCAGAACACTGTGGGGCTCAGAGATCCAGTGTGGACTTGCTTTTGCTGGTACAGAACTGAACATCTGCCTGGGGTGGAACCTGCTCTCTGGTGGTGCCAGTTCATTATGCAAAGCTACATGTGCAGAATATAAGATTTGCGCCAGGCTTTTTCAATTCAAGAATAACTTGGGACCATCATTAATACTGACTACTTGTAGTAATGCATCTGAGAATATTGTTGTTTACATGGAAATGTGTCACACTTAAGAGAATGAAACAAGCTGTACTGCATCATGAGACTGAGCTAACAAGCAGACTCACACGATAGATGGAGTAGTGGATGGAGTGGTGGAGTATGTGAAAAGTCAGTGTCTCACCTCTGGCCCCTGCCCCACCTCTTTCCTCTGAGCCCAGCCCACTGCCCTTCCACACTACAGTTGGCTTGGGGAAAAAAACTCTTTTTTTAAAATTTTTTTATTTACATGTCTTTTAGAGAGACTGCCGGTACAGGTGATTTTGCCTTTACTCAAATTCATGCTGGTGTCTTTCCCAGACAAAAGCAGAGCAGGTGAACATCACTGACGTTGTCCTGTGTCTCTGATGCAGCTGTGCCAGGCACAGGGAGGGAACGGGCTAGTGTCGCGCAGCATGGCACTCTCCTCCGCCCAGAGACAGTACTGCACCTGGCCGTGTAGGTGTGGTATGAGGGTGCAGTGTGCGCCAGGTGTCAGCGCTGTGCTGGACGGCTGCGGCTGCTGTAAGAGCTGCGCACGGCAGATTGGACAGCCCTGCAATGAGAGGGACCTGTGCGACCCCCACAAAGGCATGTACTGTGACTTCTCCAGGGACCAGCCACGCTACGAGGTCGGCGTCTGTGCCTGTGAGTGATCTGACTGGAGGGGGAAAAACACACTCACTTAAGGGGAGGAGCAGAGGGCGGGTTATTGAAAATGCCACGGGGAAGCATGGCAGGTAGGAGGGGAGAGGTGAGGGGCATGAGAAGTAGTGTAGGGAGGCTGCTGAGGAGTAAGGGGAGGGGTATATGAGGGAGCAGTGGGAGGAATAAGGTGAGGTGTGAGAGGAGGAGTAAGGGGAAGGATAAGGTGAGGTGTGTGTGGAGGAGTAAGGGTCATGCCCCTCCCCTTTCTCATCAGGTGGAGGAGAAAGGGGAGGGGCATGAAGAGGAATTCTGTGTAATGATTTTACTAATTGGTTTCTCAAATAGCATATTTTTCATTAGCGGCAGTGATTAAGAGTCAAAATTCAACCAGCAAATCTATAACTACCACTCCTGCTGAAAACACAGATGAATAATAAACTATAAAACTCTCCACGCAGACATGATGGCAGTGGGTTGTGACCTGAATGGAGCTCACTATGACAACGGCCAGGCCTTTCAGCCCAACCCCCTCTACAAGTGCACATGTATCGCGGGAGCCATTGGGTGCACACCTGTATTCATCCAGAAACCTGCAGCCATGCTGAGAGCAGCTCCACTACAGACCAACACCCCCGCAGGCCTGAGGGCCAAGAACACACAGGACACAACCTACAGGACCATGTCAGGTGAGGGGGCACCACCTACTACAGGACCATGTCAGGTGAGGGGGGCGCACCAACTACAGGACCATGTCAGGTGAGCCAAGCACAGCACAGCTACCACAACTAGCACATCACAGTGTGCACACAGGGTGTACACTCAGGTATGGTGCGGTGCGCGCTGGGATGTGGTGTAGTGGTGTGTGCATGGGTGTGACTCTGTGACTGTATGCTGGGAAGCTTACAGGGATCCTCCTTTAGTCTGGAGGAAGAAGTGTGTGGTGCAGACGACCGCCTGGGCTCCATGCACGCACACCTGCGGCCTGGGCCTCTCCACCCGAGTCTCAAACGACAACCGCAAGTGTGAGCTGAGGAAGGAGCGACGGCTATGTCTGCTCAGGCCCTGTGATAAGAAAGCCCTGAAAAATGCGAAGGTGCGTTGTGTTGTAATCAGATCACCAAAATGATGCCGTTTCTGTATGTTACAATGAACCCTTACATGTAAATGATCTCATAGGGAGTAATATCTGATTAATGTGATAAAACAGCACTGTTTAATCTGATCAAACAACACTGATTCAGTTGTTACACATCTCTATAACATTGCAGAATAGGTGCTATAACAGTGGGGAAAATTCAGAAATAAACCACATTTGAAAACCATGTTTCATTTGTGTAAAACTGGTTAAAAATCTGAAATGCTTAACAGAGAGGGCAGCTTATGGAAGAACCCAACACTCCAGGTTAAAAGTCTCTCTTGGTGTTGTTACAAACAGCTTCAGGAGAAAAATCTCCCAGTGCGGTAGCACCAAATTCCAGTCCCACTTATAGCCTATAGCACACACCTGTGAGAACCTCAGTGCATCTCCAGGAAGACAGGAGTTCCTGAGTAGAGACGTGAGCTGAGGGGGGAAGCCAATATAAGCATGAACAGGTCTATAACAGGTCTTTTTCTCAACTTTCCACACACACACACACACACACACACACACACACACACACACGTATATATACATACAAACATGCATGCACACACATACAAACATGCATACACACAGATCCCAGCAGGAAAGACTTGCAAGCCAACGTTCCAGGTGGAGAATGCGGAGCCTCTGAGGCTGTCGGGTTGCACCAGCACCCAGAAGTACCGGCCGACCTACTGTGGCGTCTGCAAGGACAAACGCTGCTGTGCCCCCAACAAGTCCAGAGTGGTGCAAGTGGAGTTCCGTTGCCCAGGGGGCACTAGAGAGCTCTGGAAGATGCAGTGGATCACATCCTGTGTGTGCCAGAGGAAATGCAATGATCCAGGGGACATGTTCTCACAACTCCATTTACTGTGAGACACAAACATACAGACAGACACCTGGCCATACATATTGTTATTGCATACTAAGTGTTATTGGACACACACACACACACACACACACCCCAAGAACAATCAGGAGAAATGTTTTTTCTGCATTCGCACACACAATCTAAATACGGTTAGCCATATAGTCTATAAATAATTTTTTGTAGAAACTAATTTTTGCCATTTCATGTATATGTAACATTGTATGAATTACCAAAACAATACACAGATTATAGAAACTGTATTTTTATACAGAACTGTGAGAAATGATTTGTCAGTACTAACCGTGAATAAACTGCAGGTCTAATAGCACCCACGCACATACCCACTCCTCTGGTCATCTCTGCCAGCCAGCACATTTATAATGAACTTCTATTTTAAACTAGCGTTAACTGTGTTGTTCAGTAGTGTACTGTTAACTTTGTTCAGTCTATCTGAATTATTCTGTTAAAATGTGAATATCTTAAATATGTGTCCATTTTTTATACTATTTTTGATAAGTCATTTATAATGGATATAGTGAAGTAAGAAACTAGCTCCTCTGCTTGAAGTAATAAAAGATTATGTGACAGAAATCATTTAAAAATTTATTACTATTACCATTACTATTTTTGGGACTAACCACAATTACACCTGGTATACCCATTATAGTATAACCACAATTACACTTAGTATACATATTATAGTATAACAACAATTAATCATTGAGATTATACACTTCTCATTCATTTTGGATCTGTGCTCTCAAGATAACTGAAAGCACTTACATTATTAAACACTTTGTCCACTTAAGTAGCATAAACTACAGCTGCGTGGGCTGGAGTTTGGCTCTAGGTGGCGATGTTGAGTCTGGACAGATGGTAGGCATGGGCTGTTCTGGTGGAGTCTAGCTGGCTGTACTCATCTATGAGAGCAGAGAGAGAGTGCAGCGCCTCACTGAACTCTGCAAGCTCCATCCCCTCCACACACACATAGTGGTGCAGGTGAGCCTACACACACACACACACACACACACACACACACACACACACACACACACACACACACACACACACACCCCAGTACAAACATGCACAAATACACACACACAAACATACACGCATGAACACACACATACGCACGGACATGCACATATGCACAGCACACAAACATACAAAAAGAACACAAAATGAGTAGTTTAGGGTTATACACTTTTGAGAGCTTACAGGAGATAGGCAATACTGGAGTGCATGTTTGTGTATGTGTATGTTTGTGCAAGTGTGTGTGTGTGTGTGTGTCTCTACCTTTTTGCGGTACAGTTTGAGGAAGCGATCTTTGAGATCCATAAAGGAAGGTTTCACACAGGTGTTGTTGGCCAAAGCCAGCAGAGAGTGTGTGTGTCCCACAGGAGGGACGGCACAGAGACAAGCCTTCCAAGCCTCCTCACTCCATGGCACAAACGACAGTGTGGGCCTCAGCCTGCAGTGAAGGAAGAGAGCCGTGAAAAGACACCATTAAGAGGAGAAGCGCGGAGAGGAAGATTAATGGTGAGTAGGGGAGGAAGATAAGGGTGCAGATGAAGAGTAACCTCTCGATGTTCCTGCGCAGATCAGACACCTGGACGTTTCCACGGAGCATGAGGGCACAGGCCAAGTACAGGCTGTGTCTGGGGTCAGCCTTCATCAGCTGGTGCTCCTTACTGAATGCATCAGTAAACATCTGATCTAGTCTACAGCACGCACATACACACGCACGCGCGCACACACACACATGCACACACTGTACCTTACTTCCCCTTTCCCAATGTTGCTCATGACTCATTAGTGGTCAATATCCATTATATTAATATTAATTAAATGTTAAATGTGTGAGTGTGGGTGTATTTACCTTCTGGTAGGAACACTAACATCTGCAAGTGTGTAGAGGGGGGTGAGGCTGGACACCAGGTAGTGTAGTTGTGGAAATGGGACCAGATTCATTGCAATCTCATTCAGATCCATGTTGAGAGAACCCTCAAACCGTGCAGAGCTACACAGACAAGATTCAAACAAGAACCACAACTTGATAATTCAGAAGTCTTCCCTCATCTCTATAACACCACTCCCCTCAGCTTTGTAACACCACCATTCCAGTTCCTCATCCCTGTACAACTCTGAAGCATACTTTCCCATTTGCCATTTAACCTAGTAATGTTGAGTAGCAGGTTGGCCACAATGTTATTCATGGCATCAAAAGGCTTCTCAGTCTTTGACATCCCCCCTTGCCCAGAGATGATGGTACAGTCCTTCTTGATTATGGCGCTTGGTTTGTCAGTGTGGGCCATGTGCTGGATCTTACTGACAATGTCCACCAGAGACTGGAGACAAACACACAGCATTAACATCAGATTTAAATAAACACAAAAAGCATATGTATAGCTCATTCACACATGCACACACACGTGCGCTCACATACACACACATGCACTCTCACATCCATGTGCACACCTGGTTCTCAATGGGTAAGACACAGTCAGCATGCTCTGTAAGTTTCTTCATGGCCAGAACGCTGTTGTAAGGAGAGGTGATGACATCATCCTCAGCTGAAGGATACACAGCTGTCACCAGTCTGCACACCTCTGGGAACTCTTCCTCCAGCAGCTTCAACACGCAGGTCCCCAAACCAGAACCAGTCCCTACATGTACATGGTCATCAAGAGCAACATTTCACTTTCACCAAATAAAGTGAAATAAATAAAAAGGAATCTTACTTCCATAAAGAAAAAAAATAATATGAGAAAGGCCTAAAGAAAAGAAGAGTGGACTGAGAAGAGAGGACACTGAGGAGAAGGGAAGACTGAGGGGAGGAGACTAAGGGGAAGGGACAGAAAGGAGAAGAAGAGACTGAAGGCTGGGAACTGTGGGGAAGAGACGGAGGGTAAGAGACTGAGGGGAGGAGACCTGGTGGAGGGGAGGAGTCTGAAGGGTAGAAACTAAGGGGAATAGACTGACAAGAGGAGACTGAGATGAGAGGACTGAGGGAAACAAACTAAGAGGAAGAAAGTGAGAGAAGGGGACTGAGGTGAGGTGAGAGGAGGAACTGAAGGGAGAGGAGGGGACTGAGGGAAGATTATTGAGGGTAGAGAACAGGCAGGAAGGCACTGAGGGGAGCGGACTGAAGGGAGGGGAGAAGACTGAGTGGAGGGGACTGAGGGAATGCTGACCTCCTCCCATAGAGTGGATAAGGAAGAAGGTCTGTAGACAGTCACAGTGTTCTGCTGCCCTACGTATCTGCTCCACAATCCTCTCCCGGTACACAGAGCCATAGGTGTGGTGTCCCACTGCCCTGACGAACACCCAGACACAGACAGACACACAAACACACAGACATAAATACAAACCAAGAATCTCACTTCTTGAACCCTGAAAAATGAACACAACATTGTTTCAATATGCAGAGAGACACGGAATGATGCTGCAAGAAAATTATGTACTCAGTTTGTGTTGAGCTTGGGTGTGTGCAGTGTATCGAAACAGTATGTCTATGCAGCGCACACCCACACCAGCTTCTCAAGTAGCATCATGTGTATATAATGCTACCCTGACAGGCAGGCCTCTACTGAGTGAGTTCTACACTGAACTCTTTGCAGTTATTTATGCAGTACAACCGGCTGCTCACCAGTTGTTCCCTGATCCAGACACATCACTGATGAGCTGCGTGGTGCTGAACAACTGACGCAGAGGCCCCTGCAGAACCTCATTGAGAACACCCTCCTCCATGTCCACCAATACTGCCTGCACACGCACGCACGCACGCACGCACACACACACACACACACACACACACACACATATATATACACACATATATATATATACACACACACACACACACACACAATTGCCAGTTTGGTACATACCATGGCTAATGTAAAGCAGACAATGGTATGTGCTCACCCGGGCCCTCAGGTCTGCAGTCCTGCTCCTGAGAGCTTCATCTCCTTGCTCATTCCTATAAACTCAGAAAGTCATCATCAGAACAGCACACTCCAAACGCAATTAGACAGAAAGAGAGACAAGGGAAGAGGAGAGAGACAGAGGAAGAGAGGGGCAGAGAGAGAGAGAACGAGAGAGGGAGGACAGAGAGAGAGAGAAAGAGAGTGAGAGAGAGCGTGAGCGAGAGAGACGGGGGGTGTACCTTGGATCAACGTTCCGAAAGAAGCTGCTCAGTGCCTCATCATAAATTCCTTTCTGCGGGACATAAAAAGTCGCTATCTTACGATAAAACCGAGATGTTAGATGTTGATGTAGTCACCGTGCTAACCAGCTCGCCTGAAGTCAGGCTGCACACTCAAAGTTCTCGTGCCGGCACAGGCGACGCTGCTGTCTTACAGGTCTTTCTCGAGGCAGATTACGATGATTTACAAACAGTACAAAACGAGATTCATCGATTAATATATGTTTTACTTTATTTATGCATGTGACTTACTTTATTTACATGCACGTGCTCTCTCAGCGCGAGGTCCCAGAACCTACAGCCCACTTGGTTACCACACTGCCCAACTGTCAGTAACATAAAGTAGCCGTTGTTATAGTGACCAATACGGCCAAAACTTCAGCGAGCAAACTGCACAAGTGAAAACTTAACGTAAATTGTAGCGAGCTACCAAGACTTACTTAACATAATTGTTAACCAAAAAATATTTTATCATATATAACTTTATAACTAACTAGCAAACTGACTTAAGATAACTAGGTAATTTAGCTACGCCAGCTACTCGAGAATACCGTTAGCTTTCTTTAGTGAAAAAAAAAAACTAGTTTACCTTGAATAACAACTGACTGTGTCATTCTTCGAGCTCGAGAAATTATTAGGCTGATATACTGTTTAACCCAAACAATACAATTTGTTCATTTAACAGCCAATTTCTCCTCGGTTGCTACTGATGTCTGTCGCTTAATGATGACGTTTTGCGCGCTCTTCTTGCTCCCGACCACTTTCGAACTCGCAATTTTCCAACCACGTACAGGCGTAGGAAGACTTAGTCCTGTAATATTTTAATTTTGTACTTCAGATTAGATGTTTAAAAACACCGTTTAACCTAAATACGTTAACCATCAGTGAAATTGATGTTTAGGCATGTCTTATCTTACGGCTTAGACTTCACAAAACTGGACCACAAACAAAATATTATTCTCACTTAGAATGGGGTAGGATGCCTTTGATGCATTTTCAAATTTTGGGGTAGAATATCTTTGTTGCATTTTCAAATCATATAATTTAAACTATGATTTTTTTATGATGAAGTTTTTGCATTTCAGTTTAGGCTTATGTATGACTTTCTATCAGTATGAGTTACAATGACATTCTAAAGAACATTAGAACTGATTGATTTATTTATTGATTAATGATTTTGATTGATTACCCCATACTGTTTATGCATAAAGAGCATTTTCATGAACTCATATTTATGTATGCATAATTCAGTTATATTTATACATAAAGAAGAGCATTCTGATTAACTCACTTTTAAATGTTTATACATTAAGACCATCCATATTATCTTCTTCTAAATTATGTTTATGTATATTGAAGAGTATTGTTATTAATTTATTAACTCAAGCCTTATTATATTTATGTATAACGTTCATAGTTACAAATCTGGCTACATTATGACTTTACATTACTTGGAATATTCTATTCTATTTTATCTGCATCAAATATAACTTTTTTGCAGTGTGGAATAAATGCATTTAGGGAGAGTACTTACTAAGCAGAGACTCCAAGCAGTTGTTTAAAAAAGTTTTATTGGGAAAGTGCATTTATTTAACAAGTGTGTAAAATGAAATCATAAGGCTGCTGATCCAGGATGGCAGAACCATGATGGTCTGCACGATGTCTATGTGATGATCAGCGCGATTTATACATGATGGTCCGTACATGCTCTTGCTCTCTGGAGGAGCTGAGAGGTGCATTGTCTACTTTTCTGAACTTGGTGTCATTTCAGATATCCTCAGCTTGATGATCGTCAACTACTTTTAAGCAATTGTTTGGCCTTACATCAAAACTAATTTTAACAATTAAATGTGTAGAGTTAAACAAACACTGTATTAGTAAATGAAAGTATACACATTGATCGCTGTGTTTGAATAAAACTAAGTGTAATTATTTCCTGCAGGGAAGGTTTAATGAGAATATGCGTAAACATAAAGGATGGTGATGTCATTTCCTGCTTGTTGTTAATTGGAGCAGGGATAGCAGAGACATCATATAGAGCAGGGGTCAGGCTGCAGGGCAGGTGCCAATGCTAACAGCTCCACTAACAAGAACTGCTCTTGTAAAGCTCACAGGTGACTTGTTCACCAGCAGGTTCCGCACACAACCTGTGTAGCCCCTCACACTCACAGGCAGCAGAGACTCTACAAATGGAAATAAACAGACAGGTGAGAAAAAACAGGGTGTTGCAGTGTCAGTGTATCAGTGTTGGAGTGACATGTATGTCTGTTGGAGAGGCAGTGCTAGGGTAGGGTGTCTGAGTGTTGAAGTATTCTAGTGCTATGTGTTTCTGACTGACCTGGAGCTCCTCCGATGAACATGTGTGCTCTGAAGCTATCTGTGTTCAGTGGTGCAGCAGTAACTGAATGGTTCGCTTCAGAATCAACATCCAGATGAACTGTATTCATGTCTCTGATCACTGGTCAAATTACAGAGACACAGAAAGATGACCAATCACAGCACTGAAAGACAGCCTGTCACAACACAGAGATACCACCCTGTTGGGATCCACCATGAGCTCTGACCTGTGATCTTGTGCCAGCTGCCATCACAGATGCTGCCTCCTTTAGGTGAAACGTCTGTGGAGATTGCCCCTCTGTTACTATTCACCTGCACACTCACCTGAGTATGTGTAAAACAGCACTGAGTCTGTTATTGTTCTTAATAAGACACTGCATACACTTCCTTTGCTTTCCTGTGGGATACACAGATAAGCCTGTCTGCATGTAGGATCTGTGAACTTTGTTTACATTCACTCTATTCTTACCGTACTGTTGTTACACTCCCACCACACATTACACTGTGCACACTGATTACAGCTTATGTTTACTTCTGTTGTGTGGTTGAAAAGGCAGTGTAAACTCTGACCTGGCCATGGTGGAGATGCATGGTAAGATACTCCTCTGGTGCAGTGAAGATATGCAGTAGCACTCCTGAGGCCACACGAGGGCGCACCTCCATCACCAGTTCAAAGTTTCGGCCCAAATTGAAAGAGTTGTCTGTAGAAAGTCATGAGACCTTAATCCAACAGCATTACTGAATCCTAAGCCCATGTACACCAAACTCACTCAGTCATAGGCTCTGCACATCTTCCAAAACATTACTGTTTTTATCTGCTCTATGTTACAGAGCAATTGACAATTATTTATATACATTTCTGAAAATGTGTGCTGCTTCATTTCAATAAAAATTGCATATAAAGTTTGGAGCTTGACAATAACACCTGAAGCTCTGAAAAATGTACATTTCCACGTGGACACATAGGACCTTTCTGAGTATAAAGAGGCAGAGAGCAGACTCCAGGAGCTGTATGAAAGAGAGAGCAGAGAGCAAACTCCAGGAGCTGTATGAAAGGGAGAGCAGAGAGCAGACTCCAGGAGCTGTATCAAAGAGAGAGCAGAATCCAGGAGCTGTATGAAAGTCCAATCTCTGGTCAGCTCCTCTGCCATTAGCAGCCTGTAAAGATTTGTAGTTTAATGTGTGATGCCTGGCAGAACTACACGCAGGTTTACGTGTACACATCTGATGAGGTGCAGTGAACACAGTGAATATCTTTCACCCACAGTTAGTGTGTAGCTATACTCTGTGTGTGTGTGTGTGTGTGTGTGTGTGTGTGTGTGTGTGTGTGTGTGTGTGTGCATGTGTATGTGGGGGTGTATTTTAGACAGCTGGGCAGGGTGTAAAATTTCTCTGGGTTTATTCAACAGCTGCTGCTCTCCTTCCCTGTACTCTGTCCATTCTACTCTCCCAATCAGCTCTCTAATCAGCCTGCTCTCTCAGCCAAATAGCTTTCTTCACATAAGTTGGGTAATATCATGCACTAGGACTGTACCCCTCTCTTTCCATTCTTCCATCCCTTTGGATTCTCTCTACCCCCCACAGCTCCTGCCCATTCCCCTCCCCCACTCCCATAACAGATTACAGCAGGTGACATGAGCGCTGCTCTGATGTTCTGAGAGTGTGTCAGCTGGAAGAGCTGAGACAGAAAACATGGCCACTCTCCCACAGGAACAGGAAAACTGAAAATGCACGAAACACTAAAAACAGGCATGCTAGAGAGTCCTGAGAGAGAGAGAATTCACAGGAGAAAAACTCACACAGAGAGAAATGCAATTTTACTTGGGCAACTTTTCTGTGGTTAAACTGTAGCTTGTACAGTCATGCAAATAAAGCTATCTTGAACTGAACTGAGTGAGAGAGAGAGCATTCATTACCGAGCACCACATAGCCCCCCTCCTCAGAGAAGTAGGCCCCTGGCTCCACTGAGCCCTCGAAGCAGGGCGTGACCCCAAAACTGCGGGAAGCAGAAGACATCCAGCCACCGTTCAGCTGTAAACCCCGTATACATCCTGAGAAATCTGAGCTCCTCTGCAGAGAAAGAGAGATGGGGAGAGAGACAAAAGGGGGGTTAGAGAAGGATGGAGGGAAAAAGAGGGAAACAGAGAGAGAGAGGGAGAGACAGGAAGGGAGAGGAGAAAAGGAGAGAGAGAAGGAGAGAGAGAGGAGAGAGTGCAAGTCCATAAAAGAATAATGCTGGGGTCATCCTGGACTCTGATATAATTTCAGAGTTTTAAACATTCATTTTTTTTACAGTCTTTTTCACATTTGTCTCAATACCATGTCCTTAAATAAATTTTTTGGTGCAAAATGTATTTAAACCTCCAAAACATATTTCATCTAAAATGGTCATGTCATAACTGTAACATATGCTTTCTTCCACAAGACTGCTTTGTCACTCAGTGTATAATGAACTTTAAAACACATACAATGCAAACAATATGTTGTATGATTATCATTTCTAAAAATATTCCTTGTTATAAGCAGTCATTATAATGCTCAAAGTATTATTGACACTATTCTAAATACCTAAGTGTTGGTGTGCTTGTAAGTGTGTGTATACCTGTATGTTTTTCCGTGTATGCCCAGGTGGAACACCCCCTACATAGAGCGGGTCCTGCAGATGTAGAGAGGTGGTGCTGTTGGGAAGCCTCTCCTCCATTACAGCTACACCATCCACTATCAACCTGCCCATAACCACGTCCCTGCTACAGATCACCTGGGTGGGGAGGGGGTGGAGCAGAGAGGGAGAGATGCAGAGTAAAATAAGATCCTCACCAGACTACCAGTAGAACAAACAACCTACAGTGTGAGCCCTTGTCTCCCTGGTGACCAGGTGAGAGGGTGTGGAACAGATCTCGTACACTGTGCCAGTGGCCATCATTGTGTTTGTCTCGGCTGGAGAGCAACAGGTGCTGCTGGCCAGACCCAAAGCTGAAGACTAGTTTGCCTTGGAAGAGGTACAGGGTAATGAAGTCTTCCTCCCTGTCATCAGACATGTAGATCAGCAGCCCAGAGTCTGAACGCGTCCTCAGCGACAGAGAGAAGTGAGACCTACACACACACACACACACACACACACACACACACACACACACACACACACACACACACACACACACACAGAAATTGACTGTTCACAGTTTTTAATAATCATTTCCACATTTATCTCAATACCATGTCCACAGTACCATGTCCACTTCTTCAAAACCCTTCACAGAGAATGAAACGTTCTCTCCCACAAGACTTCAAAATGCAACAACTTGTAGCACTGCAAAATACAAATACTGTGCGTTTCTTCTATTGTTGCATCCACAAATATTTTAAGCCAGCTAAAGAATCTGTTAGCTTACCTCTCACAAGATATGACTGAATGTGGTAAATGTACACTAAACTGTAAATGAATGAATGTTTTACTGTCTTTGAAACCCAAAATTACTGTATAATGTAAATCAATATATCATCAAAGAAACTTTATTTTGTCAATTGTTCTCAAAGTGCACACACACACACACACATACACACACACACACTTCATAACAAATACAGTAATACAAATAAATATTTTCACTGTATGCACACGTTTATCTGCCTATCAGAAATATACTGCTGGTCTGGTCCATCCATGTGGCCATAGATTTATCATCATCATCACCACCCCAATTGCTGACTCTTGCCATTCACAGAGGAAAATGTCTCTTCAAATGCCTTATCCAGCTCTGGATGTGTTCCACTGGTAAGTCTATACACCCAGCAGCCATTGCATCTAGAAGTGACATCTGGTCATGAGGAGGTGGTCATAAACCTTCCATCTTCGTGCAGAAAAGAATTCTTCTGTGCGGTTGAGGAGGAAACACCTGATCCTGGGTTGGGCCACATATACTGGACCATCCTGCCATTCCTACATCCTTTCTGCTTTAAGCCTCTCAGGCAGTTCATCAATCCTTATGCTGCGTAAGTCCATCCGCAGACAGAGCTGCACACATGGTTATGTAACTCCCTCTACCCTAAAACAGCTACAGTTGCCCTTTTCCCAGTGCCGTCTGTCTGCATCCATTTTTTTCCCCAAAGCTAAAGAAGCCCCTTTCGTGTGGGCAGTGGTAGCTCACTGGTAAAGGTAAAGGCACTTAACTAGTAATCAGAAGGTTGTTGGTTCAAACCCCACTTCTGCCAAGTTGCCACTATTGGGCCCCTGATCAAAGCCCTTAACCCTCAACTGCTCAAGATGTATTCAGTCACAATTGTAAGTCACTTTGGATAAAAGCGTCAGCCAAATGCTGTAAATATAATGTATTTAAAGAAGCCCCTTTTGTATTTAATGTGACAGAACAAACTAACACCACCTGGGTAGGTTTGTTAGCTGAAATAACAGTCCGGTGGAAAAATCTCTTCAGCGACAACATCTGTATGTTCTCTACATAAATGCACATTTACATGCAAGTATAACCACTTCTTTATCAATGATACTGTAACAAGGCTACAAAAAAATATTAAATAATCAGAATCAGAATAATCTATCTCACTTCATTTCTCACTTTAAAGTGTATGTTTCATTTGTCTATCAAAGTGTAACATATACAGGAACAGGAACTAAACGTTAACTGTTTTGAAGAGAGCATCTAAATGTCTGCAAAATCTGCTGTAGTTGTAAAGACTTTTGCTGGTGGTGAATACTGATGGAGAGAGTCATAAGGTTTGAAAGAAATGGTGATTGAATGCAATTTGTATCAAATGCAAAAAGTATAGACAGTTTAGTTCACAGTCTTTTGATATTGTGAATATGTTAAGTTACATGGTACTGAGACAAGTGTGAATACAATTGTAATGATATTTTGGAGCTCAAACAATGCATACTGCAGTTACTGATTCGTATCTGGTGTGTGTGTTGGGTGTAGTGGGGTTATAGTGGAGTGTGTGTTGGTTGTACTGGTGTGTGTGTGTGTGTGTGTGTGTGTCTGAGGAACAGCAGTGCTGCAGCTAGCTGTGGCTGACACTCACCTCTCTCGGATGACTTCAGCGATGTCCTCATACTCATGACGGCTGTGGGTGGCGCCCTCGTAGTGGTGGGCATGTCTGGTGGCTCGTGGGCGTGGAGACAGGTAGCAAGGTTTGGTCTCTGTCTCTGGACTTCCCAGAGGATGTCCCTGAATGCCCTGTGGCATTCCTCGTTTATCCCTTCTCACCTAATAGAGGAGGAAGAGGAGGGAGATGAATGAAGAGGGAAAGAGGCCTAGGCATTTCTTGCAAAGCACTATACATTTACCTAGAGTTCAGATATGAAAAGTCATGTGACCAACCTGAAATTATTTAAATCATTTTAAAATATATTATTATAAAATAATCTATTTTCATTTTATTTTGGTTTTAATTTGACATGTAACATCAAAACAAAATCAAAGCAAATTATTATAAAAATACTTAAAAACCATGAGGTAGCAGAGAGAGTTATTCCAGTAAGTCTTAGAAGTACTGAAAAGGGTTCTAACTTTGTGAGAGGGTGTATCAGATTGGGGGTTAGAGTGCCGGCTGCCCGCAGAGGGGAGAGCTGCTGGAGGCCTCTCCAAAGGACAGTCCTGCAGTGACACCTGCACATGCTCAGTGTAGCGCTGAAAATCCTCTGCTTCTATATCCCGGTCCTGCCTGGGTGGGGGTGGGGAGGGAGTAGTGTTAGGTGGAGTGAATTTCATCCCTCTCTCCCAATGTTAAAAAGAGCTTTGAAATTACATTGCCATTTTTCCCAGGCACATCTTCACTCCTATCACAATACAGCATATCTGAATAACTACCTACACCCATGAACAGATCCTCTCAGAGCCATCAAAGAAAAACATCTTCATAAAAACCAATGCATGACTTTCCTAAATGATTAACAAAGTGTGTTTCAAGAGTGTTTGGGAAAGTGTAGGAACATGCCTGAGAGTATGTGGGTGTGTTTAAGACTAGCAAGACATGCGTGAATGGTTTTGTGTATATTCTGTTTTTTTGTGTATTTGTATGAGTATGTGCTTGTCTGTTTTTGTGTGCATCTGTATGTTTTTTTTGTGTGAGTGTGTGTGTGTGCGTAAGTGAAAGAGATTGCTGTACCTGCTCAGGTAGGCATAGCTGATGCAGCCAGTGAAGTTGTTGATTTTACTGTGAGGAGATCCTCCATAATAGTACATCTTCAGAGGGTCAGATGGAGACGAAGCATCTGGGTTCTTCTTTTCCTGTTTGTCTTTGTCATCAATGACCAGTTGGTATCTACACATATAATCAAAGGTGCTGTCTTATCACAGGATATTCAGTCAATGGTCTGCACTGTACTGGCTTATCCACTGTCGCTGATTTGTTGTTTTATTTTATTTCCACTGCTGCTCCCTGCTGTGCAGTGTGCTGTGTCTCCCTTATATTACATATGTCCACCTGCCTGGGAGGGCAGCATGCCCTAAATGATTAATTAGTAGACGTTATAATGTATGCTCCTACACAAAAATATTACAATGTTCTATTTACAGCATATAGTTTGGATGACAGTGAAGTCCTTCTGGTCTTGAAAAGACTAAACTCTGTTTTAACAAAGTGCTATGATTAAAAAAAGCTATTAATATTATCACCTCACTGATAAACACAGGGGTGGTATGTGGCAGAACCTCAGAGAGGCATGGAGTTGTGGTTGATTGAGTGGAGCTTCTGTAGTTTGGCTCTGTATAATTGTGGATGCTTGGCTGAGGCTGTGTGTATTTATGGTTGTCTGGCTGAGAGTAGTGGCTGACTGGCTGTGTGTAGTTGTGGTAGATTGAATGTGGCTGTGTGTGTCTAGTGTGGGTGTGCGTCTCACTGGGAGAGTTTTAGCAGAGTCTTACTTCTGCTTGGTCACCGAAGCAAGCAGGAAATGAGATCGTCCATCATTGTAGCTCTTCTTGTGTGATCTGACTTTGGCTCCTCTAGAGTGGAGCACGACAGCACCATTCTCCAGCGAGACAGACAACTCATCTGACTACCACACAAACATACAGCCATTAAATGTGCATTTAGCAGAGACCATCACAAACAGCAATCAGGGTACATCAGGGTTACCGCGTGGTTGAATTAAAATCAGTTTCAGTCACTATCCTGTAAACTGTAATGAATCAAAATGAAAAATTTTCTTACATCTACAAGTAACATCTACAGTACTACAGCTGGGTGTGTTTAGTGTGTAGAGGAGAGTGTGTAGGGTGCAGAAAACTGGATGGCGCAGTGGAGTATACTTATGGTATAGTGTAGTGTGTGTATGGAGTACTGAAGTTTATATAGGGTGTAGTGTATGTAGAGAAGTGATGCATATAAGGTGTAGTGAAATGTGTGTAGGGTGTAGTGTAATGTGTATAGTGTTTAGCGGAGTGTGTGTAGGGTGTAGTGTAAATATGTATAGTGTGTACTGGAGAATGTGTAGGGTGTGGTGTAATATGAATAGTGTGTAGGGTGTAGTGTAATATGTATAGGGTAGAGTATAAGTAGTGGAGTAAAGTGTGTCCAGGGTGTAGTGGATTGTGTGCAGTGCATGAGATGTTGCTGTAGTAACAGACCCCTTGGCTGTGGTAGAAGAGCAGGCCAGAGGGTTGCAGAGTACGGAAGCTCAGGCCTGCCTCAAATGAGCTGAATGGAGAAATCTTCCCCGAGGAGCCCAGGTAGCCCTGTCCTGTAAAGTACGCCTTACGGGACATCTGCGCGCACACAAACACAAACACACACACACACACACACACGCATACACATGCATGCACACGAGCACACATAGCCACATATACCGGCATACATGTACACACACACATACAGGTACACAATTATGTGCACACACACGCACATGCATGGACACACACACATACACAGACACAAATGCACATGTACACAAACATAAATTATGATTATCGTACCCTCTCTTTGTCTTTTCTTTAAAAAATAATAATTAAAAATATATTTAAGATAAGATATTCAACACAGGTGGGTGTGCTACACACAAAGGACTCCTCTGGGCAGCCACTGCTAATGCCAATGGTTCCTGGTTCCTCTAGCAGGTTGAAGTCTTTCTTCTGAAACTGGAATCCTTTCACACAGCCTTTCAGCCCCACAAGAGGGGATAGCTCAGGGCTGGAGACAAATGCATATTAGTGAATGTGTATGTTCATGTGTGCGTGTGTGTGTGAGCATGTATATGTCTATGTTTGTGTGTGTGTGCGCATGTGTTCATTAGTTTGTGTGTATGTGTGAGTGTATATACCGGGACTGCAGGACACTGGAGGGAGCTCCTCCAATGTAAATATCCGAGAATGGCAATGGTTTCTTTTCGCTCTCCACTGCCTTCACATAGCTTCTGTCCACCAGTAAAATCACCTTCTTAGAGAAGTGGTAGATTACAGACACCTGGAGCAACACACATCACTTAGTGATTACTCTCCAGGATTGGTATGCCTAGTGGGTTGTAACTCATAGCTGGGCTATTTATGTATTTCAAATAGGCAAGAATAGACAAAGTGATTACAAACTGACCTCATGATATCGTGCATCATTTATCTGCAGTTTGCTCAAGTTGCTCTCCATTACAACTGGACCCTCGCTGAAGCCAAAGTCATAAATGAGACGCAGGAAGCCATTTCTTAGCTCCAGGACAAAGAAATCCGACTGAGGAGACAAAACCCATACTACTACACCCTAACATTCACACCATTACACTACAACGCATACACCATTACACCACAACACCCACACCAAACCCACACCATTACACCCCAACACCCACACTCAATGCACACCATTATACATCAACACACACACTTTCCACCCCATATCAAACACAAAACCCAAATCATTAAATAACAACAGGATGACACAAATGCCAAAGCATTCAGAGGTGACTTTGTGCAGTTTAACAAAGGAAAAACACAAACACTTAAGGCAGAGTATAAGGATTCTCCGCTCTTTTTGCCGGTTCAGTGAGTGACTGAGCGCGGCTGCTTCCAACTTGGATCTTTGGCGCTCCATGCTGGCTCAGTGAGTGAGTGAGCCTCATTCTGGGCTACCTCTCGCCCATTAAAACAAATGATGTCTCGTATTGTTAACCTGTTTAACGTGCGCACTTTCCCTTCTGCTAACCCTGGTACTGTTTTTGCATCACTTAATGTTTGCTCCCTTTCTAACAAAGCAATGGTGATCTGGGAGTTTATACTAGACAGTCACATTGATATACTTTTCATAACCGACACCTGGCAACAAGCTGCCGATTTTTATGCTTTAAATCAGGCTACGCCCACCCCATTTTAAATACATCTGTAAGCCTCATTCTTCTGACAGAGGGGGTGGTCTAGCTTTGATCATTAGTAGCATGATTGATGTTACTGAAGTGAGCTAATGTTCATCTCCTACTTCTTTTGAATGTATCACTGTTAAATTACCATGCTCAGTCACTGTGATATTTGGTTTAGCCCATCTAAACCAAATCCATCATTCTTGCTTGAGCTGTCCAAATTATTCTTACTTACACAATTTCTCCTTGCTTGTTGCTGGTTGTTGATTTCAATATACATGTCAAAACCCCAAACTGCAAAATTGCCTCAGATTTTCTGTCTGTTCTTGACTGCTTTCACTTTACACAACATGTACATTTTCCCATGCATGACAAAGGTCACATTCTTGACCTAGTCTGTGCTTCCTCGTTGCCTGTTTTCAACCTTGATTCTCTACTGTTTCCACTGTCCGATCATAAACTTATCCTGTTTACTGCTCCACTGGCCTTCCCTCGCCGTTCCACCAAAAAGTGTATGTCCTTCCATAAGACTCATTCAACTGATGCTTTTTCTCTTCAATCTATTTCTTGCATCTTTCCTGTTGCCTCTGCCTCCTCATTAGGTGGAAGCACATGTGCTAATGTTAAACAGTCTCTCTGAATCCTTGAACACATTAGCCCCCTTGAAAACAAAAACTGTGACCTTCTCCACTTCCTCTTCCTGGCATACTGCTCATCTGTGTACCATGAAGCAGACTGGCCATCAGCTAGAATGTCTCTATAAAAAAACTAAACTTCATGTAGATGCATACAAGCAACATCTGTATGCATACAGAGATGCTCAACATGATGCTAAGACAGCCTGCTTCTAAGATCTCATTAATAATCAGCATAGCACTCTCAACACCTTTTTTCAACACTTACAAAACTCTTTAAATGCCCTGACACCATTGTTCCCTCTCCTGCAGTCTGTAATGCTTTCTTACACTCCTTTAAATCTAAAATAGCAAATATTCACAAACCTTTGATCTCTGCTTCCTCTGGACCCCTAATGTCATTCTAATGTATCTGCTCCCTGTCTTGCTGCCTTCAACAGTGTTGACTCTCCTTTCATTGCCAACATTATTATGTCTTCCAAGACCACAACCTGTGCTCTTGATCCACTCTCTACAAACTTAACTAAAGACTGTCTACCTGTTCTGCTCCCTCACCTCATATTTCTTATCAATCAAATACTCGTTCTTGGACAGGTCCCATTGCTGTTGTCACTCCTATACCTAAGAAACCTGCACTTGATCTTTCAGATCTTAGTAACTACCAAAAAAATCTTTCTAATTTCCCCTTCCTATTTAAGGCTCTTGAAAGAACTGTGTCCAGACAACAATACCTTGAATTAAATAACCTCATTGACTGTTGTCAATCTGGTTTTCCACCTTTCCACAGTACTGACATAGCTTTAGTTAAGGTTGTAAATGATTTACTGATAGCTGCTGATGCTGGTTCTCTCAATATCCTCTTGCTTCTGGACCTAAGTGCTGCCTGCAATATGATTGACCATTCCATCATTTTATCACGATTGTATGAACTTGGAATTGTAGGTACTTCCCTGGACAGGTTTTCATCTTAGTCAGCAGACCGAAAACAATTTATCACACTCTCTGATTATACCTCCTCCACTCACAAGGATCAGTCCTTGGACCTATCCTTTTCATTATATATATTCTTCCTCTTGAGCGTATACTGCATTGCTTTAACACTGACTTTCACTGTTATGCGGATGACAGCCAGATCTACCTTAGTACCAGTTCTGTCTAAGATCCAAAACTGGCTGAAGGAAAAAATTCTCATGTTAAACGGTAATAAGACACCAACTTAATTCTTAGCCAAACTCCTCTCTCTCAACTTTGGTGATGTAGTCATTTCTCCCTCCCCCATTGTCCAAAATTTGTGTGTCCTCCTCGACGCCACTCTCTCTTTCACAACGCACATAAACTCTGTGGTAAAAACTGCATTCTTCCCCCTGCGCAGAACAGCCAAAATTTGACAATCCCTTTCTCAGTCTGCTGCTGAAATATTCATGCTTCATTTCCAGTAGACTAGACTACTGTAACTCCTTGTTGGTTGGCATTAGCTCTTCCTCTGTCCATAAGCTAGTACAAAACTGCTACTCGGCTACTCACTTACACTCGCATTCTCCAGCATCTTCAATGGCTCCCTGTTCCTTCCTTCTGCCTAATTTACTCTAACCACTCATTGCTGATGTCTAGTTATAATATTATTGTAAGGTTGATGTTTCTCCTTCCTATTGAACCTTTACTCTTTGTCTGCTCAATGTTCTATGTACTAATGATTGTAAGCGTCTTTGTGTTTTAGACAAGTGCTATTTAAGAATAAAGTATTATTATTATTATTTTTACCATGAGTCTAGCACTGGAATGGGCTCACATACAGAGAGCCCATGCAGGACTGCTGGCCCTTGATGCATAACCCAGTGTGCTGCTCATGGGCATGTAGTCTGTAAAAGGAAATGGAATCTTAATACCTCTTGCAGTGTTTATGGTTGCTGGTTCCTCATTTTTTTCAGCCCAAGGCTTACTCTGTCCCACCCCATTGAGGATAAGAATTTGGGGGCTTCTGGGTTGCAAGTATGCTGTACACTTCTGGCTGCTGCTTTGCTCTGGTTTTTGAGTTTGTTTTTAGTTTATACTGTGTTTTAGATATGATCTTTTTACTTGTTTTAACCACCTTCCTGATTCACTGACTGGTTGGAAGAAAATTTCCATGGTCCCCATATTTACTGTTGCCTCTCTCTCAGTGATCTCTGTGTCCTTCTGAAACAACTCTGTGGAATATCGTTGGTGCTGCAGTCATCTCTCTTCTCTAAGGATCATGGCCGGATTTTCCTGTTGTTGTCTGCTTGCTTCTGCTACACTGCTACTTTTGCATGTACACAGATACTAACACAAATTTCCCCTTTTCACATCCCCACTTGCACCAATCTGCTTCATTTGAGTAAGTCCCCACTTTCTTGCATGTTGTGGTGTTATTTTTCCCATTACATCTTGATGTGTAGATGGCTGTGTTTCAGTACTATGTTGGGATGAGCTCTACTCACCAGCTTTCAGCTGTTGTACCTGCTGTGTGTTTCCTGCCATTATTATTGAAGCTCCTCAATGGTTTAACTGTGACTCTAAAGCCCTTAAGCCATTCACCATGAAAATTTCCTATACTGCCTATGAACTTTTGAAACTTAATCACAGGAACTGCAGCCTTCTCCTTGGCATGTTTCAAAACTGTTTAAATATGGGGATAACTTGTCGTCCACATTATATGCACCATAGCTCCTCCTCAACCACACCATCTCTGAACTATCACACTGTTCAAGCGAATCTATTCTTCATTGTTTTAAAACAAAGTGCTCAGTGGATCATTACTGCTTAAAGTCCCTCGATTTTCTGACTAGTCTGCCATGCATGACTATGCCCTTTACATGAATACAAAATTTGCTCTACTCAACGTGCAACTCTCTTAACAACAAAGCAACTCTCATAGGCGATGTCATTACGGACAATAACACCGACTTTGTTCTGTTGTCTTAAACTTGGCAGCAACCAAATGAATATCTGGCACTGAATGAAGCCACATGGTATAATGATAAACGACATACTACTGGCTGTGGAGGTGGTCTGGCTGTTCTCTGTTGTTCTGTCTATAGGGTCAATATGGTGCCTATAACTGGATCAAAACCCTTGCTGGTAATGTTGGTTTACTGTCCACCTAAATCTAAATCTGTGTCTATTTTTCAGCGGTCCAAAATGCTTGCTTCACTGTGTCCACTATTTCACTAAATTATTCTACTTGGTGAATTTAATATTTAACCTTCACTCAACACGTAACATTTGGTACTCATAGTAAGATCCTTGAATTGGTTTCTGCTACTTCTTGTGTATCCCCTTCCAAACTGCATATTACCTATTTTCACATTTCTGACCTTTTGTGTTACCTTTTATTGTGGCCTTTTGTCACTCTGTCCCCTGGTTTACTCCTGAGCTCAGGTTAATGAGAAATGAAAGCAAGAGGCCATCATTTGGAGCACCTTAGTAAGAAAACTAAACTGACACTTCATGCAGTTGCTTGTAGAGATCTTATTCTTGAGTACAAAACTGCTCTAAAAACGGTAGAGGTAGATTTGAACTCCATTAACATCACCACCTTCAGGGAAATCCAAGGGCTCTCTTTTCCACAATGAGTAAACTGCTCCAGCCTGCTAATAGTTTTCCATTCATTCAAAAATTTGGAATGCACTGGCTTCCAGTCTAATACAGCAATCAATACAAAATACTCCTCTTGATTTTTAAATCTCCCCATGGTCTGGCTCTTGATTGCCTTTCTGCTCTGGTGTCCAGACACTGTCCTTCATGTACCCTGGTCTGCCTATGCTCATTTGCTCTCTGTACCTCCCATCAGATTAAGTATGTATGGTGAAAGGGTTTTCAGTGTTGTAGGTTCAAAGTTGTGGAACTCCATTCCCTTGCATCTTCATACATGCCCACCACTTTCTACTTTCAAGAGAGTTTAAAAACTCTTTTCCAATTGCTTTTCTGAACTCACAGATCTCATCAAGACTGGACAACTGTAATGGTCTTCTGATTGGATGCTCTAAAAAGACCCTAAAGAAACTCCAACTCGCACAGAATGCAGCAGCTAGAGTCCTAACTAGGGCTAGAAAATTCAACCACATTAGTCCTGCTCTCTCAGCATTGCAATGACTCCCAGTTAAATATTGAACTGATTTAAAAATTCTTTTGTTGATGTATAAAGCGCTAAATGTCGATGCTGTCATCAGCCATGTCATGCCACTCTAGTTTGTGACTGACTATGATTAGGTGGAAAGCAACAGCTCAGTGAGCCCTCATGACTGTGGCCACATCCAGGCCCTCCCTTTAGTTGTGCTGCTATAGATAAGCCTGCTGGAGTGCCACATGCTTGCTAATCACTGGCATGTGTACTATATATGGATGTTTGATTTGATGATTACATGTTTAACTTGCATTTTTTATCCTGCTTACATGTTTCTAGTACAAAGAAAATGCCATAAAGCACCTAGAAAATGCCGATGCCGCCAGGGGACTCGGCGATGCTCCCACCTACCTGAAGCTCAAAATCTACTTTGTAGGGACTGCTCAGTATAGACATTGTCTTATTATTGTATTGGACTGCTACCAGCTGGGCCACCCAATGGAGGATGATGAGTCTTTTGAGTCTTGGTCCTTCCAAGGTTTCTTCCTTATTCGCCTAGGGAGTTTTTCTTTGCCACTGTTGCCCCAGGCTTGTTCATTAGGGACTTGGACCCATGTATTTGTAAAGCTGCTTTGTGACAATATTTGTTGTAAAAAGCACTATATAAATAAATCTGACTTTGACTTATTTAGTCTTATTCTGTTTACTTTCTCTTTTCTTAATGTGTCACGGTGGCCGCCCTTGCCTCCTCCCTTATCCCTTGTCTGTGTGGGTGTGTCTGTGTCAAGGTGTGTGATTGTGTGCGTGTCTCTGTGTGTGTTTGTGCGTGTGGTTGTGAATGTCAGTCTAGTTATCGTTATATGTCACCTGTGGTGTGTCTTGTTGTGTTGTGTTATTCTTTGTTATTGTAATTGTAAAGTGTCTTGTGTGTCCTAAATTAAATTCTACTACTATTATTATTCTTTTTTTTATATACATCGCTGGGTTAAATTCACATTTACCTGATTGACCATGAGGAAGAGGATACCATTGTTGGCAACTGTTCGTACTTCAATGTCGAACCTGGTGACGATGCCAATTCTCCCGCGTCTTTCAATGTTGTTGACCAGAGCATAGCCCGTGCCATCAAACAGATAGCTCGCCACACGTCCCTGTGAGAAAGCAAGCTTATACCTGCACAGAGATACAGAGAGAGAGGGAAACAGAGAAATATATACAGAGAGACGTACAGAGAGAAAGATACAGAAAGAGAGATACAGAGTGAGACAGAAAGACAGAAGGAAAGAGATAGAGGAAGAAAGAAAGATAAATACACAGAGAGAGAAGATATGAGAGGCAGAATGAGAGACCAAGAGAGAGAATCTATGTGGGTTTTTTGATAAAATAGCATTTCTCTTCCTGCTAGGGTCAAAGGTTATATATGCAAATGTTATATATCCCATGAAAAATGGAATATTTATCGATATTATGAAGTTTATACATCAATGGATGCCAGCCAAACCATAAAGAAAATACAGAAAATCTCATAGTTCTTAGCCATATAAAAAAGAGAACAATTTAAGAAAGGGCAGGAAGATGCTGACTCACTACCTTGGACAGGGTACAGATGCAACTACATCCATCTTATGCAGCTTCTTGAAGTTGTAAAGACTGATAACATCATTGTTGAGTGTAGCTAATTCAATGCAGCCAACAAATGGTGCCAGACTCAGAGCAGGGGGCAGCTGAAGAAAAACACATTCCACTGGTCACCTTGTTTCTATAACAACCAAACTTTAAAAGCATCTGTCTGGACATATCTTTAGCATTTTGCTATTAATGCTCTGCCTCCCTGAGGTCGGTCCACTTCCCCCAAGCTCTGACTCCCCAAAGCTCTGTACTTGCACTGAAACTCTGACCACCCATTCAACACCTGTTTCACATCTGCTACTGTTAGCACCACCTACATATTGTCCTTGGTCTGTGCAGACTTAGTTTTTATAACTTTTTTAGTTTTTATAAGTTTTTATAACTAATACGTGACATTCAAAACCTGTTCATGTTCCTCATTTTAGTTCGTTTTACTTTGTTTTGTATATATACCTTGACATTAGGTGGGACTCCTCCTATAATGAAGACAGTGTCTTTAGGATCAAGGTGGAACAGAGAGTCAGTCCCGTCTGCCTCACCCTTCTGAATAAATTTCTGCTCTGCCACAGAGTCCTGACTTGGAACAGTCAAAAACACTTTACCATGGCGACCGAGCCTGGAGAGAGACGAGGATTAGAGCAGAGCCATGGAGAGAGAGAGAGTGTGTTTAGCATCAACAGTTCAAAATGGTTGACGGTCACGTGTTTCATATTTTTCGTTTCAACTGTTTCAAACGTGCGAGGAAGTGTGGTGATTAAACATGGAGGACTATTTTGTTTCAAACTCAGGTGCAAAACTGGTTTCGTTTTGTTTTATCGGTAGCTAGCTAGTTAAATCACTTTTGTGCACTGATTGTTATGTACCTACATGTTGTTTGCAAGCAATATTTTGGGACAAGTTATTAACATGCTTCAGAAATTATGCTGAAGCAATTTAAAGGCGTAGAACGTAATTAGACACAGAGAGCTATATATGTTAGCTATATACCGCTTGTAAATAAGCGACCCTCAATAATAGATGCTTTTTGGCTAGCTTATATAGGAAAGCCACTCTCTGACCAAACGCAAATATATAGCTAGCTAATGTGTTTTAAATGTTTTTTATTATATTACCATGTATTTAGACCTTTAAATCTAGGTTAAAAACCTACTTATTTAGTTTAGCTTTTGATAACTGATATCCCCCCCTAGATAAAGGTTGCAGATCCAG
>JAOXYF010000005.1:282850-296775 GCA_028565775.1 Sternarchorhynchus goeldii
CTCGGACATTTGTAAAGCTGCTTTGAGACAACGTCTGTTGTTAAAAGCGCTATAAAAATAAATAAACTTGAACTTCAGTAATCTGTGACGTGAGCTACAGAAGCATGTAAGAGTGTATGTAAATGTATAGGTTGCACAAGTGTGTAAATGTGAGAATGATTGTGTGTGATAACAGCATGTATGAGCATAGTGCTTATATGGTAGTGGTAGTTGTGATGTGCACTGGGGTTTTGTAGTGCATTTTGAGTGGTGATTGCACAATTGTGTTGTGGTGTTATGCTGGTAGTTTGACTCACCGATGTTACACTCGCTGACCTGAGAGGTTTCAGGTAGACACTCTCCAGTATGCATATCACAGCTTCCCTCAGGACAGTCACACTCTAACACACACACACACACACACACAGTGTTTAAAAGCTTCTACACTGTAGTTCTGAATAGTGATTCCTCTTCTCTTGGGAAGGTGAACTGAATGCCTTTCAAACTTTTCTCACTGTTGAACTACATTACAGGATCTTTAAAGGACCCTAACCTGTGATAATCCTCCAGCTGTGGACTCAAGTTATGTTGGTATGTGTGTCCCCTATTAGACCAGTCAGACTAGTCTGTAGTACTGGTCCAGCTATCCAGGTGAGAGTGCTCATGCAGACTGGTGTTTCATCTTTCCAGAGGAGTGTGGGTGTATGTGCACATGTATGCATGACATCATGACGGTGTGGGAGAGAGCGTGACTATGACCTGGAACATTCCTTTGTCTGCCCTTGGAAACCAGAACCCAACACGCACGCGCGCACACATACACAGAGATTTCCTTAAGTGCACATAAGGAGGGGTGGGTGGGAAACTTTAACTGGTCTAGGGGTTGGAGGTAACTGAATTAAATTTGTATAGTGGTTGGAGATAACTTGATTATACTGGTGTAGGGATTAGTTTAATTAAACTGATCTAGGGGTAGAGTAAGAGTAAATTGAAGTATGCTGGAGTAGGTGTTTGAGTGAACTGAATTAGATGCTGTACTGCAGCGTTTTTGGAGCAGGCTGAACTCACTCTTGCAGCCGGATGGGTTGTAGTTCCAATGTCCTGGCAGGCAGCGCTCACAGTAGCGGCCTCCGGCCCCTGGGTGGCACTGGCATGTATGAGTGAGGGGATGGCAGGTTGCACGCAAGGCAGCAGAAGCACACTCACACCGCTGGCAGCCCATGCAGCTGCTGTAGCCAGAGAAGCCCTCCTGCAGTCAACACACATACACAATCCAACACATGCGCTTGCTACACATACTACAGTCACGTGTTTAAATACACACACGCACTAACACGCATACAGATGATTACATAAATATTTTTACACTTGCATGCTTACACACACAATTACACATACACACCTCATCACTGCCATCACTAACACATACAGTTCCTACTGCAGACAATCAACACACATCCTTACACACATGCACTTGCACACGCTCACCACAAACACACACACACCCGCGCACACACCTCACACTGGTCACACAAATGACCCGCGCACACACCTCACACTGGTCACACAAATGACCCGAGACCCCAGGCTTGCAGTGACACACTCCTGTTCTTTCATCACATGACGCAGTTCCACACTTATTACACTGACAATCTGAGAGAGAGAGAGAGAGAGAGAGCGATCGATCGATCAGAGTGAACACACTGCATGAGCTCAGGAAATTATGTACTGTACACCATGTATACAATATATTTATACACAAAAATTAGAGAACAATGTATGAACACTAATTTTTTTCAGAAATAATGTAATGTACATTGATCAACATTTGAAGGATTTTCTGTAAGGGGTACACCATGCTGCTAGAACAGTGTTTTACAACATAACCAAAGTATATCAATATGAAACCTTTATTTAGCAAAAAATGTGATGGTCATAATTGGAGAACAGTAATGATTGTAGCACAGAGAGAGATTACAACAATTTTCTGAAGGTCAGTAATCAGTAGGAAGTGTACAGGCCTTTGCTTTGAATGACTTCAGCACATCTGCGGCCACAGGACATCACTAGTCTCTCACACTGCTATAGTGTGATTTTGGTCCACTCTTCTTCCAGTCTCTTCCAGTTCTGTGACTCTTGTGGGTTTCTTGGCCATAACTTTGTCACCAAGGTTTTTACAGAGGTTTTCTGTTGGGTTTAGATTAGGACTCTGTGCTGGCCATTTCATTGTTTCAATGTTTTCAGTTTCAAGGATCTTCTTTATCCGTTTTGCTGTGTGACAGGGGGCATTGTCCTACGTGAAAATTGCTGGCTGATTTGAGTGATGAATGCAAGGAAGGAATCACGTGTTGTTGAAGGTTCTGAAGGTATGAGAGGTCCAACTCCTGCTGCCGAAAACATTCCCCAAACCATGACACTTCCACCTCCACCTCTCACTAACTTCTTTACACACGTTGGGTTTAGGCTTTCCCCAGTTTGTCGACATATATAATGTTTGTCAAACCATCAGACCCAAATAAAATAAACTTGCTTTCATCACTAAAATGAATTCTGGACCACTTTTCCTCTGTCCACACAACATGCTCCTCAGCAAAGGTGAGTCTAGCTTTTTGTTTCTTTCTGCTAATGAGAAGTTTGGTCACTGCAGAGTGGGCATTAGGTTGCAAATGCTCTTAAACGTCGAGACACTGTATAGCAAGACAGATCCATACCCTGTTCAGTGCTGAACTGGCAAGTGATTCCGTCTGCATTACTCACGAAGACTCCCAGCATTATCCTGTCCTCTCTTGCATTTGGGTGGGTGACCAGCCTTCTTGGGAAACTTGATTGAGTTTGTGATGTAAAGATGCAATATTCTAGAAATCACAGACTTGGAATGACCAACTTCTCTTGCTATAGCTGATGGGGTCACCCCTTTGGCCTTTATCTGGACAATCTGCTGCCGGAGGGTTTCAGTCACTTTGGAATAGCTCACCATTTTTTTCAAAGTCAGTGGAAAAAAATGGCTGCCAGTTAAATAGGTTTTGTCAGATAATTAAGAAAATTAGCACCAGGTACCAGATTAACATCAGTAACTTGCAGGTATCTGAAGTTTTTATTCTGTGCCTTAGAATATATACAATTTATGAAATAGCTGTATTTTAAGCTTCTTACTCCTGTTAGCATAATCTTACATAGGATTACACAATGACCTTGACATTTGTGTGTTCTCTCATTTTTGTCGTGTGCGCGCACTGGTGTTTACTGGTCTGTACATCTGTATTTGTGTACTTGTTACTTACTATAATTCATTTAAATAAAATTTTGAATTAATTGAAATAGAAAAATATAGTTATAGGAAAGACGAAGAACACAGTACTGACACACAAACTGACTCACACAGACTGTGTGTAGTCTATATATGTGTAGTGTATTGTAGCACTTGTTTGCTTGTGCTCACCCTGACAGTCCTTGGCAGTGATGGCATCACCATAGTAACCAGGTGCACACCTTTCACAGTGGTCACCAGCTGTGTTGCCCCAGCAGTGTAAGCACCGCCCTGTGACGTTGTGGCACTCGCTGAAGATCAGGTTTGGGTCAGAGTTTCCATTACACTCACACTTCTTACAAGAGTCACCCACACGCATGGGATTGCCATAGTAACCAGGAGCACATCTAGCAGGGAAGAGGGTCATTCATAAGGCATGAATGAGAAACACTAACACATCCCACTGCTCTGTGTGTGTGTGTGTGTGTGTGTGTATACTGACCTCTCACAGTAGTGTCCAGCATAGCCTTCCTTGCACACACATTGCAGAACGACACCCGTTTTATCACAGTGAGCAGCAAAGCTACACCCACAAACAAACACGTACACAGAGACGCACACACATGCACATTAATACAAGTTGCTTTTTGTTGATTGGGTATTGGTGTGGAGTACTGCCGGAGCAATTGTAGGTGAAGGTTTGGGGTAACGGTGTGAGGTAAATGTGTTGGGTAACAGTGATGGGAGTGGGGGGGAGCAAACAGGGTAGGGAAAGAGTGTGAAGTAACAGGGTGGGGTAACAATGTGAGGTAACTTGTACTTGTTAGACTCTAGGGAGATGGGGCATGAGCAGGGGCGACACTCATGACTGTCTGGGGCCCCGTGGAGCACATAGCCATCCTCACAGCTCTCACAGAAATCCCCCATGCTGTGGTCCTCACAGTCCTGAAAGACACACAATCCTGCAGCTCACAAAGCTACGCCCAGGCTGGACCCATCCACACCCTCCTGTCTCAACCACATCCCCTGGTTCAGTCACACCCTGTCTAAGCCACACGTCCTTGCTTCAATCCCACCCCATCTGCCACACTCCCTGTCTCAGCCACACCCCATGACTGACTGATTCTGATTTTGTCTGTGATTCTGAGTTTGACTGCTATAACTGTTTAGACTGTAGATTGTTTAGACTGTAGACTGTACTATTTGTAGATAACTTGTCTAGAATATCATTAGATAATCTCTTAAACAGCAATATTAACATGAATTAACATAAAAAAGCATTAAATTCATTACACAAGCAGGAAATTCATTACACAAATGAAATAAGAAAGGAGCCGTACGATGCAGATGCCGGTGATGTCCTCACAGGTGTGTGTGTGGTTTTTACAGTTGCATGGCAGACAGGTGCGCTGTTCACTCATGAAGAACCCTCGTGCACACACCTGCATAAACACAGTACCAATCGTACCCACATATGTAAAATATTATATACGTGCACACGCGTGCACACACACATATTCATGGGATATAAACAGTGGACACACAGCCATTGAGTTAAAGCATAGTTTCAGATCAGCCTGTTTAATTCCATATATCCCAAGTCTTGCATTCCTTTGTCTGGCTGAAGCTGAGCTGGGGTATTTCCTGCTGGAACACAACAGCAGTCACAGAGAGCAGATTCTTCCCAACATCTGGGCTCTTGCAGATGGATCTCGTTGGGAACAGAAACTTTCCCTGACTGTGTAGTACTGCCCTCTACTGATAAGAGGCTGAACAGAGGCTCTCTGTTGCTGTTCTTGATGCTGTTTTTGTTTGTAGCTGTGTTTAATATTGTGTGTGTGTGTGTGTGTGTGTGTGTGTGTGTGTGTCAGTATTCAATGCCTGCTTGGTCTACAGTTTACATACAACCAGAATAATAACACTTAGTATAATAACACCAAATATAATAACTCTCAGTGTAATAACACCCAGTATAATAACTCCCAGTACAATAATACCCAGTATAATAGCATTAAGCTTTCTGAACTTTCTGGCCAGCTGAACTTGTCTCAAAGAATCATTTTCACACACACATTTGTGCTTCTTACGCACACACAGAGACGGCGAGGAGGTGGACGTACAGCCTGTATTCTTTGGTGGACCAATGAAAGGCACATGGTGATCATCTTCTTGTCTTCCGCTAGCCACATCTCACTACATACCACACACTGCATACCAGTTCCAACATGATTCAACTTTCTCTGGATATCAAATGTTAATATTACTGTTATTGTTGTTATAGCTACTGCTCTTATTGTATAAACTAAATCTTAGAAATACCAGTAGGGCCAGTGCTGTACAGATACACTTACAATTGCTGTGGTGATGGTGTGTGGGTGTGTGTGTGTGTGTGTGCATTCTTTTCTGAAACAGGCCAACAGCTGGACACAGTACAGCAGGGAGTTCCAGAGCAAAGGATCGTGGGAAACTGGAGAGATTGTCTGGAGAGAGAGTCATAACCATGGGGCCTCTAGAAAGCATCTGAGACCAGGGTGTGTATGTGTGTATGTGCGTGTGAGTGTGAGTGTGAATGAATGAGAGAGAAAAAATGTGTTAATGTTTGTGGTAAATATCTTTGATACACTGTAGCTATATATTTGAAATCACTCTTACTTGAAAAGACATTAAATGGCTTCCAATTCTAAATTCACTTAATCTCATTCAGTGAAACAGCATTGATTATGATTCAGTCTTTCCCTGCATACACCCAGAACAACGCTCACTTTCACAATCTCCAGTCCCTGATATCTCCAGAGTGCAAAAATCTCTGTGATACATACAATATTCCCTGCTTGTGTTAAATACTCTACTCCACTGCTATAATCTGCAGAACTCCAATAACACAAACTATGAATCTTTTAAACCACTCTGATAACCTACAGACCTTCCAAAACACTTAGAAACCCAAAGAAGTCCCAAACCACTCTGATAACCTACAGAAGTCATTTAGCCCCAACCTTAATCTAAACACCATCTCTCTCTCTCCCTCTCGCTTTTTCCCTCCTTCCTTCTCTGTCTCTCTCTCTCTCTCTCTCTCTCTCTCTCTTTCTGTGACACTAACAGCTGAAACATTCTCAACGTGTTTGGAGAACAAGTTCCCTAAAAGCAACTGGCTTCATAGCTACACTTGCATACTTACTTAAATGTCTTCACTTCCTCCATATCTGAACACCATTTTTCACTCACACACACATACTGTACACTTACACACACACACACACACACACACACAAGGACAAATTTGTGAGCTTATTTATACCTAGTGAAGATATTTTGCTGTATGGTCACTAATATGTTAAGGAAAACACTTCATACGCGCACACACACAGACGCACACTAAGAGTCACAGTCTCTTGGGGCAGTGACTATGGGAGAAACCACACAGAGTCTAAACAGTGGAGCCGTTTGTGTGATCCAGAAGCCCAGAGCAGAGGAACTATTACAGTCACAGAACACATCCAATAACCCACAAAACATATGCAACAACTCACAAAACACATCCAATAACCCACAAAACACAATCAGCAATCCACAAAACTCAGCCAACAACCCACAAAACACATCCAACAACCCACATCACACAGCCTACAATCGACAAAGCACAGCTAACAATACACAGTTAACAACTTTGACAATGTCATAATCCCACATTAGTCAGAAACAGAGTAATTAGTAGAAAAACTGTCTTGCTCAGATCGTCCATGGGTTGCGTGGGACACACATCTGGACTTACTGTATAGATGGTCTCCTGCTCAGAGTGCACAAATACCAGTCTAGAGAGGAGCGTCAAGAGCCCGATCACAGCTGGTGAGGACATTTCCTCTTGAACTGCTGCTTGCTCTGAGTGGGTAGTGCTGTCTTCCTTTCTTTCTTTTTCTTTCCCTCTCTTTAGCTCCCCTGCTCCAGTACTGTTGTTTCTCTGCCACTCCTCTGATCTCCACACGGCTCTTCACTCGTTCTCTTGCTCTCTCCCTCGTTCTCGTCTAGCCTTGTCCTGTAAAAGTCTCCCAGCCTCCTCCCCCAGGCACAGCTCCTCCCCCCTCTCCCCTCCCCCCAGCTTGGTTTTAAATCACGAACAGATGGGAGAAATATACAAAGCATTTAACAGAATGAGCATGTGAATGATGGAAACAGAGAGAGAGAAAAAGAGGGAGAGAGAGAGAGAAAGAGAGTGAAAGAAAACCTGTGCAGCTGTAGCTGTGTCCCTGAGAGAAAGGTTTTTCATCTAAGAACTCAGGAGCAGAGATATCATCCTTTAACCTTGACAAAGGTCATCGCTCTCTCAAACTAAATCACCCTGTATGCTACAGAACAAACACACATACATGGACCTCAGGTCAGAGTACAGAAGGTGCTAAATGTATGAAGACCATGACAGAAGTTTGGACTTAGGTTACCAGGGAGACAGAAACATAGGAGTACTGAAGCTATTTATAATCCCGCCCACCCTGGTAGAGTACAGGGTCAGGTGACACTAGAATACAGTGGGTTTGCATATTTTCATACAAAATCTCAGCACTAACACCTCTCTCTCTCTCACACACACACATTTCAGCGCAATCAATAACTTCATTTTTAATATGCATCATTTTAATATAAAACCATGTTTGTAATGGTGTGTATGAATCTGGTGTGTGGTGTTTTGACAGCATGTGAGAGTGGTTGTGATAGTATTTATGTGTAATTTTTTTGTCATTTCTCAGGGCAACAAAATGCAGTATTCCACATATCCCAATTCGTTTGGAAGCTGTGTTTAGAGCACAGGGTCCAGCCAATCTATAGAATCGCTGGAACTGAAGATCCTTGCTCAAGAGCACAACAGTGATTTGCATGGCAGAGCTGGGATTCAAACCCTCACCCTTCTGGTTGGTAGATAAAAGTCCTACTGCCTACAATGAATGTATAATGTATGAAAGATGTGGAAATGGTGTGTATGAATCAAAGTAAAAGTCAAATTTATTTATATTGAACCACCAAAACCACTTTTTACAACCACCATTGTGGCAAAGCATCTTTACAGATGTCCAAATCCAAGCCCCCAACGAGCAAAGCAAAGGGTGACAGTGGCAAGAAAATACTTCCTGAGAGCATGAAGAAGAAACCTTGAGAGGAACAAGACTCAAAGGGAGGCCCATCCTCCTCTGGCCAAGTGCTGTTATGAGTGTTATCAAGTGTGCATGTACTGTGAGTGTGTGTGTGTAAGTGCTGTAATGGCATTTGTAATTCACAGAGAACTACTTCAAAACCCAAAGATGATGTAACTTTTCTGGAGTAACATTAATGTTCTGTTTTAAAGTTGTACAGTCTCTCACCCTACCCTAACCCTATATCTACCCTACTCCTACCCTAACCCTATATTGACCCTACCCCTACCCTAAATCTACCCTACTCCTACCCTACCCCTACCCTAAATCTACCCTAACCCTATATCTACTTTATCCCTACCCTAACCCATCCTTCCCATATCCTTTATCTTACCCTAAAATTATGTGTATTCAGACTGTTAATTTATTTTGTGTGAATTTTCCTGTGTATTTCCTGTGTGTATACTTCCTGTGTATTTCCTCTTGTCTCTGCGTGTGTAAGTGGAAGCCACTCATACCTTAAACAATCACAGACATTTAAATAAAATACAGAGGACTGTGTGGACGTGTGTATTAGGGACTTTTATATGAAAACACAGGGGAATGTGTGGAGGTGTGTCTCAGATTTATCTGAAAACACATTGGATTGTATGGAGGTGTGTATCAAGGACTTTTATATTAAAACACAGAGAACTGTATGAAGGTGTGTCTGAGAGACTTTTATATTAGAGCACAGTTTGTAGTGTGTAGAATAACACTGGTGCAAGCTTCACATGATCATTCGTTCTAATAGCACCGGCTGTGACTATAACTCTTGAGCACCTTGTGGAGTCAGTGTTGGTTGAAACATTCAGTGTTAAGTGTAGCACTGTTTGAACAGACTGAAACATGGGATGGGAGCGGAACGTCCAGCCTCCTGCACTTACTAAAATTCACAAATAGCCCCTCACAGATGATAACGTCCAGTTGGTTTAACCTGATTTAAACCAACTGGACGTTATCATTATTAAACTGAATAATATTATGGTCTGTGAAAATGGAAACTTTGACAATGAATGAGGAATAATTTGGCTTGTAAGAGAAGATTTCAGAGAGGTGTCGCTGAGGCTTTTTGACTGAAATGCGAGGGTTTGTTGTGATTGGAGTTGAAAGGTTTACCAAGGAGGAGACTGGAGCTAATTACACACTGGAACATGATACATTCATTACACACACACACACACACACACACACACACACACACACACACAAACTCTGCTTCTTTAAGTGTCCCAGTTTGACTAAGTGAAATAACCCTGTCTAATGTGGTGAGCAAAGGTGAGAATGCGTGCCACAAGATTTTGGAACACAGTGTAACATTCTAATGGCCATTCAGAGATTCTGACACGTTTGTTCTCCATGGAATTATGGAACAAGAATAAGGAGAGAATCCGCTCCGCTGTGTGTAAATACAGCATTGAGATGTGTGTTCACAATACTGAAATGCAGTTATACAGCACTTAGACATATTATACACCCATTTCTACAGCACTGAGGTAGAAGTGTGCCTGCCTACGTGTGTTTATGTCATATGCTCCAGCTACAAAAGTTTATTCACATCCACATCTGTATAACACCACGGGGACTGTATATACAAACACGCACAAACTGTATACAGGGTATAACTGCAGTCTTGAGTTGTGGAGAGAAGATCCTGCCTTGGCTGCAAATTATTGGAACTCAGACCCACACAACTGATCCAAACCAGATGTGGTGATAAAAAGGATAGAGAAAGAGAGAGGAAGAAAGAGATAGAGAAAGAGAGAAAAAGAAAAATGAAGAGAGATAAGAGAGAGAGAGATACAGAAAGAGATAGGAAGAGGAGAGAAAGAGATTCATGCAGGCTGGAATGCAGCCACCCTCCATTGTGTGTCTGTGAGGGAAAGAGTGACAAAGGAAGGAAGGAAATGAGAGACAAAGTACAGCACAAAATGGGTCACAAAATGGAATCATGTGGAAACAATTCAGCAGTGTGTGTGTGTGTGTGTGTGTGTGTGTGTATGTGATAAATTAAGAATGTTAAGAAGTGAAGCTATGACACAACAGTGACCTCTCTCTTCCTCCTACAGTAGACATCTGTAGTTCAGGCCTGAAGATCAGTGAGTCCATTCATTCAACTAACAAGCGCATTTCTGCTTATAGGTCACGGTTAGCATGGTCTCAGTTTCTGAGCTCTCAGTCTTTCTCTGTTATTATCACTCTATTGTTACTTATTTTGTATTTACATTTTTTTAGCAGAGTTAGGGTTAGGACTCTCATGCTAAGCAACTTACAAAAGTGCTTTGTCATCTACTTATAGAAGGTTTGCACCAGTACAGTAGACTCAAATATACCGCTGAACCATATCTGATATGCCTACTATATACACTATGTATACTATATCCAACTACTATATGGTATGTATACTATATCTGCTTACCATATACTATATATAATTTATCTGCCTATTATTCTGCCACCTATAAAAGCACCCGTTGACTGAACTCTGACCTTTGACCATTATCCATATCCCCACAGGAGACTCTGATTTAAGATAGGGTTAGGGTTACTTATCTCACTGCAGACTTACTTACATGACCAGTATCAATTGCCTTCAGAGCCTATATGGCCACATAATTTTATTCCTCTCCATTCATCTTTTTTTTCAGCTGTTTTTTTACTTTATACATGTTTTAAAACTAGTTTTATTTGTAAGGGTACAATTTTAAAACATGTATAAAGTAAAAAAAAAAAAAAAAACACACACAGACACATACAATCACAAAATGATCCATTATTATTGCTTGTCTGCAAGCATTCAAGCTGTTTGAAACGGCCTTCTTGTTCACTCATTCACTAATCCCCACATAGACAATACTATATAGATCACTTCATGGACAGTACTATATAGAGCACTACATGGACACTTCTATACAGAACAGTTCATAGGGTCCCCATAAAGATGTTGGACTAGTGGAAATGTCATTGTGACCTTTAATTGTGGAAAACTATCCAAAACATCATAAGTGGACTACCAGCACAATCACAGCACAAACAGGTTTGCTCTCCTCAGTGAGGCACCCGCTGGGAAACCTGAAAGAGCTCTGTTTATAGGAGACTATTTTATGGCACATGAAATTAGCTAGGCTTTTAGAAGCCAGGGCACCAGATAGCCAGGGCAGGTAACCAATAGTCTTTCATATTGGAGCTAATGATAGATGCTTTCATCAATCAGAGGTTACTAAGAATAACATAGTAGAGGTGTGTAAATTAGCAAAGGCACTAATATGCAGTAATATGCATGTGAAAATTATGTGGGCTTCATAGATAACTGGAGTAATTTTGAGGCAAGGTTCGTCTGCTAGGATGGGGCGGTATCCACCTCACTTGGGAAGGTGCTGCTCTCCATTCCTAGTGCACAGCCCAAGTTAATCTCTGACAATCCAGAGTCCAGGCCAGGGAGCAGACTAACAGGCTAAACCATCTGCTAGCTGCTTTGAGTCATCACTCAGGTCCCATCATAATCACTATCTGTTCCCTGAGTCAAACAAGAATGTAGACATACTCTCAAAGATTGCTGTAGCAACCTAATTAACATAAAATTTGATCATTATGATTACACTGCCAGCCTTTTTGGACTTCCTATTTCCGGTTTTCAAAATGTTTTGCAAAAAATGCCACTGTTTTGGCACCCTATTCCATAGTTAATTGAGTAGACCCAGAGAATCACAGGGACTCCTCTTCCATCAGCTGAGGACATCCAGAAGAAATGCTGCCTGTGTCAAGCTCGCAGCATTCTTAAGGACTCCCATCATCCTGCTCATTGTCTCTTTGCCCCTTTGCCCTCTGGCAGGCACTTCAGATGGACCAGGACAAACAGATTGAGGAACAGCTTTTTCCCCCAGAGCTGTGTCCATGCTGAACTTTGTCCAACATTAATTTATGCTCTGGTCATTGACTGCACTTTCATTACACTCTTCATAATTGTATATACACACAATAGTTTCTGTATATTCTGAAAACTCCTGTGTCTATAGTATTTTCTTTTTCTTTGTATATCAGGTTTACAAAACATTTATAATATATTCACTTGTATTTTGTCCATACCTACATTCTGTATATATTGTACTTCTGCACATTGCACTTCTGGTTAAACTTCATTTCATTGCCTTGTACTCGTACATGTGTAATGACAAGTTTAATCTAATGCATTTTCTTTTATTCCGTTTATAATTGTGTATTACTTTTTGTACATAACTCGGCAGCCATTGGAAGACCTTTCCACCCTCAAAAACCTATCAACGCACAACTTAACCAAAGATAAGTATTAAACTACCAGCATACTCATTTATCACTTGTTGCCTGTCCTGAGTGTGGCATGTATAGTTATCATTCTTCCACCAATAGTGAGAAATATAGGTTAATTATTAGGCTGACAGAAAATTTCATGCATAGAAGAGTGCATCTGGGCTTTAGAAAGGCCTAGAGAGCAGACTGTAGCATCTAGTCTAGCAGGTCCGGTTGCCACAGACATAGTAAGTGAGCCCCCAGCTCCAGCACTAGAGCCCTCACAGCGGGGCAAACGGGTGACGTCTCAGCAGCATAGCGGTAGGGCTGAGCACGGTTCATTTTCAATTAATTATTGTCATTTCTTTTAAAATTAACTTTCAAGCAATTCGTGATTCCATGTGCATCACTCAGAATGTGGTAGGGCCTAAGCACAATTGTAACCATACTTTAGAATTAGTCTTATTTGGTATTGACAGCCATTTTAGCCATACTTACTCAAAGCGAGGCAGTTTCTGATCACGCCCTCATAACATACGAATTGCGTTTAAATGACGATATTCGTTGGCCTGCCCGTTATCAAAATAAATGAATTACATCTGCTACCATAGATGCGTATATCGATACTTTACCGGATCTGTCAAAAACACTGATCAACCCATAGCTTTGAAAGGGCTTGAGCGTATAAACGAGAACACGAAGAATTATTTCATCAGTGTGGACCGTTTACAGAGTAAAATCAACAAACATAATTCCGGATATAGTAGTTAATAATACACAGTCAAAAAGCAATAAGTTCTTTAGATAAAGGAAAGGGAAGGAAATGCTTAGGATTAGGGGTTATAAGAACACATTGAACAGTACATTTCCCAATGGTCTTAAATGCCTTTTGTTTATCAGAGTCTTTAATTGTCTGAATATATTGCTTGACCTCTTTACGAAAAGCAGTAAAGCATGATTTCCTTGCAGAGTATTTGCTACAATGAATATGACATTTAACAATAGAAAATGTATCAAGTGGTCAGAATAGCTTTTTTGTATATGGCTTTGTGATGCCGAACACATTTTTCAACAATAAGACAAAATGTTACTCAATGTTACTGTGAATAAAGTCACATAATTTGAGACAAAATAAACAGAGGGACAATACTGTCACGTTTAGAGTCCCGGAGCTGAAACAAGCGACACGGACTCCATTTACATTTATGGCATTTAGCAGACGCTCTTATCCAGAGCGACTTACAAAAGTGCTTAGGGATACTTGAAATATC
>JAOXYF010000005.1:311767-331866 GCA_028565775.1 Sternarchorhynchus goeldii
ACACTTTTTTCTACCACATCTTTTCCTTCCCTTCACCTCTCTATTAATGTGCTTGGACACAGAGCTCTGTGAACAGCTGGTCTCTTTAGCAATGACCTTTTGTGTCTTGCCCTCCTTGTGCAAGGTGTCAATGGTCGTCTTTTGGACAAGTGTCAAGTCAGCAGTCTTCCCCATGATTGTGTAGCCTACAGAACTAGACTGAGAGACCATTTAAATAAAAATGTACACTCACCCTAACAAGACACAGGTGAAACGAGTAACACTAACAAACATTCACGAGTTACATCGACATTCACAAACACTGACAAACATCCACGAATCCAACAACACACAGACTTACCCTCCCTCATAACAACACAAACACACCCCCACATGGACACACCCACACACAAATGAGACAGGTGAGGCAGCCAGGGCGGCCACCGTGACACAGTCTGTGTGTAATGAATGAATATAATATACAAGTTTCACTTTTTGAATGGAATTATTGAAATAAATCAACTTTTTCATGATATTCTAATTTTAATGACCAGTACCTGTATACTGTCACGCCTTTCAAGCCGTCTAGCGTTTGCACCATCTTTCTATGGAAAATTTCAGGTGCATTACTAATGCAAAAAGGGAAACACTTGACACAGTACCTTGCAAAAGAGGTGATGAAAGTTGCAAGTCTCCTGCAGCTTGATTTTCACTGGCTGTGTCTTGAGCAGACCAAACTCTACTCTTTTTACTAGTCCCATTGACTGGGCTACTGGTCTGCTGAGTAGGTTGTTTATGATCTTCCCTCTGATGACAAAGAATTTGAATGAATACTTTGTCTTTGTACTTTGTATACACTGTGAATTGGCCTGGACAATTCAAACGTCCTCCTGGGCCACTCAGTGCAGCCTTAGCAGTGAACAACTTTTTCTCTGGGATTAGCATTTTGAATGTGTCTTCACTAATAATGCACACATCAGCTCCAATATCTATTTTAAAATTTACTGGTGTGCTACCTATATTTAGCTGCATGGTCCATTCATCCTTATTGGAGACTGTACTGTTAACTGAACCTAAAAAGTAAGACGCTTGTACCTTTACTTTTTTGGGGGAAGTCTTCTGATTTGACAGTTGTCCAAAAGACAACCTCTGTTATTTCACTCACCAGTTTGCTTCTCCACACCTTTTCCCAGTGTCCTGCTTTCCCAAACCTATTGCATATGGACTTGAATGCTGGACATTTATCCATTTTCTTGTGTGGAACTTTGCCACATCTGCCACATTTTTTCCTTTGGTCTTTGTGGTCCCGTTCCATCTCTCTATCTCTGTTTTGCCTCTGCCATTTTGTGAGTTTACGTTGGCACTTGTTGCCTTGCCTTGCTGGCTAACTTGAGCCCTCACCTCCTCTGATTGACAGGCTTCCTGCACGGTCATTTCCAGAGTGAGATTTGATATGAGCTGCAATTTTCGTGACAAATCTTTATCTCGGATTCCCACCACAATTCTCTCTCTAATGTGTTCATCACAATTAGCTCCGAAATTGCTGTATTCCGAGAGTTCATACAAAGCACAGATAAACATCTCAACTTTTTCCCCCTCGTGCTGCACGGGCTGATGGAAGCAGGCTCTTTCGTGTATGACATTACGCTTCGGGATAAAGTAATCATCAAACTTGGACATGACTACATTATGGTCTGTCTCTTCCCCCTCTTTGAAGGTGAAAGGTGAGAATGAATAATCTCATTAGAAATAAACATGTGCATTGGAACCATATGTTTTCCTTTGAAAAAGCAGAGGGTACTTCAGTGACACGGTTACTAAGTCTGCACAGCATCTAAATACTACCATGTAGAGCTACATTCCTACTCACTCATTATTATATACTCATTCCTACTGCTACCACTATTCATCCCTACCAATATTACCACTCACTCACGTTACTACTCACTGATATTACTACCACTCATATTCCTATCCACCCATACTACTACCACTCATATTATCACCAATCCTTACTATCCACCCATATTACTACCTGCTCACCACAGAAAGTACATTTTAACTTTTGAAAGCCTAGTGGCATTCTGTTTACAGACCCTAGCTGTTTATTGTTTATTCAGCATGTTCCTATGTGTTTAGTAGTAATGTAACTTAGTAATGTAACTAAGGCTCGTTGTAAAACGGGCTAGGCTGTATGTAAATTAGGTTAGGTTGTATGTAAATTAAGCAAGGTTGTATGTAAATAGAGCCGAGTTGCTAGGTGAAGCTACGTTATATGTAAAAGAGATTAAGAGTCAAACCTGTTTACGATCACAGTCAGATGTCCGATGTTGTAATTCTATGTAATATGCCAACTAAAAAGCAGCAGACAAAAGCCGATATAACTGCACTAGATTATAAAAAAGATGACAAAACAGTGTATTAGATTATAAGGGGCATTTTAAATGTTTGTTTAGTGAAGCCCAGCTGCTCCAGTCAACCTACAAGATCCTACTACCCTCATAGATCTAGCCAAGTAGAAACTGGTAATAGTGCCCAGGATGGTGCTATTATGTACTTTTTAGTAATGATGTGGTTTGAAGTTCTGTGTTTTATGGTAGTGTTTTCTTTGACTGTGGTTTTTAGCCGTGTGTATTTTATGGTAGTGTTTTCTTTGACTGTGGTTTTTAGCCGTGTGTATTTTATGGTAGTGTTTTCTTTGACTGTGGTTTTTAGCTGTGTGCTTTTAGGAGTGTGTTATTTGACAGTGTGCTTTACCTATGAGTGTTTGGGAGTATGTTCTTCTACAGTGTGCTTAAACTGTGTGTGTTTGGTAGTGTGTTATTCTACTGTGTGCTTAAGCTGTGTGTGTTTGGGAGTGTATTCTTTGACTGTTTGACTGTGGTTGTCAATGTGCCAGAGTTGTGGGCTGGGGGAGAGTGGTGTATTTACTGCCCGATTATAATAATTAGTATGTTAAATCTTTGCTGGCACCTCTGACTCAGCTTATTTTATTATAATCAGGCAGTAACTCCTCCTATACGGCAACACAGAGGGACATCATACACCATGTTGTCATGGTAGCAAACTGCCCAGCGACACAAGTATTATATCACAGTTCATCTTAATATACACTAATATTAATACATAAATGGACTAAAACTATGTTAACCAACATACTGTACCTTTAATTAAACAGGCTGCCATGAAGCTTAGATGCCCCCAAAACAGTTTCCCCCCAGTGCTCTTCCACATGTGTGTTCTTCCTCATACATAAGTAGCAGGGCTTTCCAGTACCTTAACACTCCTCTCATATACACTGGGGATCAAAATTAGAGAACTATACACAATTTCATAAATGTCAAGGTAATTGTGTAGTCCTGTGTGAAATTATCCTAACAGGAGTGAAAAAGCAGTATTTTAATCTTATTTTATAAATTGTATATATTCTAAAGTACAGCATAAAAATTTAAATGATATAACTGAAAAAGAACACTGATCAAAATTAGAGAACACTTTCAGATACCTGCAAGTTATTGGTGTTAATATGGCACCTGGTGCTAATTTCCTTAATTATCTGACAAACCCTATTTTACTGGCAGCCTAACTTTCCAGTTTTCACTGACTGTGCAAAAATGGTCCACCGTTCCAAAGTGACTGAAACCCTCCGGCAGCAGGTTGTCCAGATGAAGGCCGAAGGGGTGACCCTATCAGCCATAGCAAGAGAAGTTTGCCAAGTCTGTGATTTCTAGAATATTGCATCTTTACAACATCACAAACTCATTCAAGTCCCCCAAGAAGGCTGGTTGCCCACAAAAGACAAATGCAAGAGAGGACAGGATAATGCAGAGAATCTCCACGGGTAATCGGTTCAAACACTGCAGCTAGAATTGCTCGTCAGTTCAGCACTGAACAGGGTATGGATCTGTTTCATCATACAGTGTCTCGGCTTTTAAGAGCATTTGGACTGAAAGCCCACTCTGCAGTGACCTCATTAGCAGAAAGAATCAAAAAGCTAGGGTTAGGGTTAGACTGGGAAAGACTGAATCCAAAATGTGTAAAGAAGTCAGTGAAAGGTGAAGGAGGAAGTGTCATGGTTTGGTTTTCTGCAGCAGGAATTGGACCTCTCATACAGCTACATGGAAGAGGGAATGCAAGGACATTCATGGACATGCAGGACAATGCCCCCTGTCACACAGCAAAACAGATAAAGCAGTTCCTTGAAACTGAAAACATTGAAACAATGAAATGGCCAGCACAGAGTCCTGATCTAAACCCAATAGAAAACCTCTGGAAAATACTTGGTGACAAAGTTATGGCCAAGAAAAGTACAACAGTCACAGAACTGTGGAAGAGACTGGAAGAAGAGTGGACCAAAATCACACCAGAGCGGTGTGAGAGTCTAGTGATGTCCTGTGGCTGCAGATGTGCTGAAGTCATTCAAAGCAAAGGCTTGTACACTCCCTACTGATTACTGACTGTTGTAACCTTCAGAAAAATTGGTTGTAGTCTTTCACCGTGCAACAGTCATTGCTGTTCTCTAATTATGATCATCACGTTTTTGCAAAATACAGGTTTCATGTTGATATACTTTGTTTTACAAAATAACCACTGTTCTAGTGGCATGATGTACCCCTTACAAAAAATCCTTCAAATGTTGATCAGTGTAGATTACCTTATTTCTGAAAATATCAAGCATTCATACATTGTTCTCTAATTTGATCTCCAGTGTATGTTGCTGTAGCTTCCTCTTAGGATTTTTCTTCAGTATTTTGTTACATTACTTTTACAACTTCTGCAATTATTTCCAAAGCACCACAAGCACACACACAATACAAATTTACCCATTTTCGTGTTTCTTCATAAAGGCAGATGAAAGCATTTACATAAGCATATGCACAAGCTATCAGAAATAGCATCACCATGGAAACATGCTATTCTGTAGGAGGCAACGGGTTATTATGTGGAAAACCAGCAGTATACTGGTATGTTGCCTAGCAACAGCAGACTCATGCTGGTGTTCACATGAAGAGAGATGAAGCTTGATAATTTTAGCAGATGCCCTTTACACACAAACACCTGCTCACAAACACACACTTTAACCACACACACACAAGCAATGCAAACACAGACAAACATATCCGAGTGCACACTCTTTACGTAAACACGTACCTGCCACATACATCTGCACACACACACATGCACAAAACAATACATTTTACACAAACACACACACCTGCTATACACACTTTAAATGCACATACCCTTTACATAAACACACTTGTGCACTCAGACACATGCCATTTATACAAGAACCTAACACAAACACACGTGCATATAACCTTCCCTTAAATTGGCCCTCACTCTAACCTAACCTGAGACTGGAGGTAAGGGTCAATGAGCCCTGTGGTCAGGGCTCCGTGTGTTTCAGACCAGCCCTGAGAGCAGAAGAAATGCTGGATACAGCATTGTCTGGAAACCAAAAATTAGACACCAAAAAAATGAAACAGAAAGGGAGATTTCTAAAGAGTTTACACATCTCTCTTCCTCTCATACACAAATATACATAAACACTTAAATGACAAAGTACCTCACTCTGTGTGAACGATTTCAGGACAATAAGGTTGTGATGGTCCAATATTTTTCTCGCATAAACATGTCGGTTTATGCCAAACATGTCGTTTTGGACAAACCCTAACCCCAATCCTAACCCCAACTCTAACCCTAGCCCATGTGTTAATGGGCGACATTTCAATCAAAAGTTTACACATGTCCTGTTGTCTGACAAGAGTAACAAAAACATGTTCATGAGAACAGCTTTACTATAATTCACTTGTATTGAAATGTGAGCACATACAGCAAGAGACAGAGGACCAGTAAGAGAGGTCCAGTAAGGGCCAAGAGAACAGACTCTGAGACTCTCAGCCGCATGTAAATAACAGCTGAAGAAGTATGCAAAAGCTGAAGTAGTAACAAGTTTTAGCTACTTTCCATTAAAATATTTTTCAGAACTGATAGTGTCCTCTAGAGCTCAGAACTGATGGCACTATTTGGATGGCATTATTATATCACTGAACATCTGTGATCTTCCAACCAAGTGAGAAATCAGCTGTGACCTGTTTAATATCACATGCAGTTCTTTTTAAAGCTACTTTCTGTGATATTTATCAGCATATTAGGCTACATGATACATATCTTAAAGGCTCAAAGCAGTTTTCCTACATCATATGAAAGGTATCAAATGAGCATATGAAGGGATTTTAGGACAAATTGCAGCTTTTGTTATTTGAATCTGGAGCCACAGAGTGTAGCTTTAAGTCATCTATTTGTAGCAAGCCCCTCCCTACCTATTTCACTGTATGGCTGTTGCCTCCTGTGACTGTTTCCATGCCAACTGATGTCTTTCTTCTCTTGGATATCCACTGGCCTCTCTTCTGCACTCAGAGGCCTCACACTCACACAGAACTGGGTACAGTGTGAAGCCCGTCTGTATAAAGCTGTTGAATACAGGAAGTCTAAAACATCAAAAACTCACAAAAATGTCATGTAAAAAAAGCCTATGAGCGCGTGTTTGTGTGTGAGAGGAGATATGTAAGTTATACTATAATGAAATGCGAGTCAGTTTGTTTATGATTATCTTACATTTACACTGGGTCTCAGTTAATTTGTGGATGGAGCTGCTGCTCTTCTAACAGACTGATACTTTAGCCGAGAGCTCCTGCAAAGTGTGAAGGGCATGAAACACAGGATTCACACACTAGTAACACATAGGCAAAAGGAACAAGTCCCCATGTTCTTTTTCTCTCTCTAACACATATGCACACACTCACAAACACAACAGAGAGGTAGATCCCTCTCACACACTCTCTCTCTCTCCCAGTGCCTGTTGCTCAGATGCTGAAAAGTGATTCAGCACATTACACACTAAAAGACTGTTACAGAGACACAGACAGAAAGAGACACACATTTCATGATCTGGCCAGATCTGCCTTCAGCAGAGTTTGGGGTGGCTTATTTGTCCATGCTCCCCTGTATACACACCTTATAACACTTGTACTGCTGCCATCTGTACAGATGTGGGAGGAGTTGAGGATGGTGTTAAGAGGTGTCGTAAAAGCAAACCCATCCACGTGTAAATAAATGTTATAAGTGCATCTTTTCTACTATTCAGGTCAGTTTACTGTTAGTGTTTACTGACATGACTACAAAATAAGGGCAGAATTCAAGAGCAGCTTTAATGAGTTCAGCTGTAAATAGTACAACATGAGTACACCAAGATGCACCACTTCCAAAATGTTGTTACTATGACAGTGGACATTCTCCGGACTGATGCTGTTACAGAGGCTACAGAGCTTTATAGTGCCACCATAGTTTGAGTATCATAGGAGATGGATGTAAAGAAACACACGCATGGTTATTTGATGATTGAGATGAACACAAGCAAATAGATGCTCACATGATTAGAAAGAAAAAATGTTTCTCAAAAGTTTATTTTTTCTTCCCATACAAATTTCATTAGTCGAGTCATGAGAGTCAGTTAAGCCACTTACTCCAACACTAACCCCAATGCTCTACAGCACTGTAGGGGATTTCACCTACTAATCCTTTAATAATTTATGCATAATATTATCAGTCTCATTGAAGATAATCAATCATGACCTTTAATTTTTAATTAAAAGAAGCAACACTGTTTAAACACTTCAGAGATCAAATCAGTGTGATGTAAGATATTGGTAACAACCATAATCTGAATCATACCAAGATGGACAATTTTAGAACAGATGGTACATTTATTAAAACAACTACTCAGAAAAACAACAGCATCAATAATCTGTATATTTACAACAGAGCATGCTAAATGACTATCTTGCTTAAGAGAGTGAGCGAGTGTGTGTGTGTGTGTGCGTGTGTAGAAAAGAGGAGAAGAACGTGCTTAGATATTAGTGATGGGTCGGTCACGAACAATACGGCTCCAAGAGCCGGCTCTTTGAAGTGAGCGATGGGAGCCGGCTCCTGATAGTGAGAGCTGATTCTTTTCTTCTTTTTTTTAGCTGCACGTGATTGGTCAAGATGTGTGGCAGCATCTGTGTGCCTACACTGATCAAGAGCAAAATGGGAAGGAGAGGAGAGCGGTTACAGGCACACATAGTGACAGGCATCACAGTTAGCACACAACTGAAGGGAAGGAGAGTCCCGCAAGTGCTCAGTCTACCCACGTCTTACACATGTAATGAAAAATAGACTGTGTATTGTAGCAACATCTGTCCCCTCAGAGAGAATCTTTTCTAAAACAGGGCAGATAATAACAGAAAGGAGAAACAGAATAAACCCCTCAAAGATGAGGTCTTTGGTTTTTTTAATGCAAATTTTCACTAAAGTTTGCAAAAAACATCACCTAGATACAGGGTTTCTTTTTGATTTGCACATTTATTTTATATTTTGTTAAATTACACTTTGTTGCTGTTTGGTGCTGTTTGTTTTTACTGTATATAATTGCAAATTTACAAATTTACATTTAGAGATTGGATCTCTGTTTGTTTACTTGAGATTGGCCTTTGTTTTGTTTTCTGTTTGTTAATCATTTATTTTTGTATAAATAAAGCAATGTAAATATTACATATTTGATATAATGCATGTTTTTTATTCATTTCAATTCATTCTATACATAATTTGGTAACAAATTGTCTTAACTAACCAAAAAAAAAAAATCTAAGGACCCATTTGGGAGCCAAAAGAGCCGGCTCTTCTAAGTGAGCCGAGCTAAAAGAACCGGCTCTCTAGAAAGAGCCGGAATTCCCATAACTATTAGATATGTGCGGGACTTGAGGAGGCGGGACTTGCTTTCCTAGCTCTCCTATGGAGAACAAAGCACAAAAACTGGCGCCGAGTTTGAACAGCAGAGCAACGTGGCGTATATAAACGAGCTCAGCTGATTTGTTCCAACGTGGTTGTGGAACAAAGAATAATGGCGCTGGTTATAAAATAGAGGAGAGATGGCACGCAAAGCAAAGACAACGTCTGCTCATTACCTAACAAAACTGACTGGATGAGAGCAAACACATTCAAAACAACGTTGAACTACTCTAACTGCGTTCTGATTTTAACGGTAGTTTAAAGAACTATGCTCTCTTTATAAACTTTTCCCAGCTGCTAAAGTCTCACGTGATTTGGTTATTAACCCAGCATGTCGTTCTCGCTAAATTCCTGTAGAATTAGGAGGGAATTTCCACCACTGATTACTTGTTGCCGAAATATGACGTCGTCCAGATGAATCGTCCTTTTGGCGTTAAAATCCAGGAATTAGTTGTCCGCAGTTTAACAAGAGGTAATTAACCGCCTTTGTTTCAGTCCGCGTGACTGCCCTTACAAGCTTCCTTGGAAACAGTTCGGTGGATTTGTTGCCGTGGTAACGTTACTCAGACGTTAGTTTAGATTAACCATTACGAGAGTTAGTTCATTATAAGATACGGTTTTCAGCTGTTTGATATTAACCGTCCAAATGTTGTTGAATGGAAAACCGAAAAAGGGGTTGTTGGGCGGAGCCTCTCTTATAGATCTTAAGGGAAGACCAGAGAGTTATCGAAACTCTCTTGATCAAGGTATATAAAACACCTGAGTTCCACGTGCTCCGAACCCCTTACTTCCACTGATGCAAGCTTGTTTTGTGTTGCCGGTGGTGCTGCCACCTGCTGGATTGGCATGGTACCTACAACACTAACCCCAATATTCACTAAAGCACTTGCTGTAAAGGAATATCCCTTTGCATGGTGTGAGAAAAAATGTCAGTTTCACAATAAATCATATAAGTGACAATCCAGTTTGCATTGCAAACCGCTGATAGGTTTTAGACATTGCAGCCAACATAGTCAGATTTTCATGAGAAAAGCTGGATTTAATAAACCAACCACTCCACTCCCAGGTTGATGGACATTGTGCAATTAGGGCAGTTAGTAGAGGCACATCTTAGTGCTGGGTTACGGTTAGGGTCAGCGCAGTGAGCAGAGGCACCTCTCAGTTCTGGATTAGAGTTAGGGTAGGTTTGGAATAGAGCTAAGGTTAGGTTTAGGGTTGGAATAAAGCAAGGGCTACGGTTAGGGTTAATTTTAGGGTCAGAGCAGTTTGCAGAGGCACCAGTGTCATGCTGTTCTTGCATGTGGAAGTGAAGCAAGCGCTTTTGCAGAAAAACAACACTGCTCACACAATTTCTGGAGCCTCCACAAACACTAGGACTGCACTCTGGAAGATAGCGTTATTTGTCTTTGTTGTTTCTGTTATACATAGTGCAGATTGTATTCACATGACAGCACTTCCTGTTATGCTAGGCTACAGGAGGGGCTGATTTTAAAGCTTTAAAATATGCAACATTTGGTGCATTCATAGCAAATGTGTTCTGCAGCATTCCTGGTGGGCTTGTGTTCAGCTAAGTGTGATGAGGTCCTGCCTCTTACACACCTATAGAACCTGGTCATTACACCTCCCCTATTACATTTAATGGGGAAAGAAATTAATCATTACTTTACTGAACATAGTGAACACAGATGTTAGCACTATTACAGTATACATGTATGTTCTGTAAATTTTTTGCATATATTTAAGAACATAATTTTTCTTGCCTTCTTGAGGTTAGCCATGAGCCAGTTACCGTGGTGACCAAACTGGTCATGGTGACAGTAGAGGTATAATGTCGGTATCCTGAAGCCTAGCTCAGGCTTCTGAAAGTTAGTTTGCTAAACCAGGAATTCTAATTAATGGAATTACTGTTTGTTCTTATACGGCTCATTGGATATACTCAGGAATTATTCTCTCTCTCACTCACAGACTTGAATGAACTTTAACTCACATGCAGACAATTCTAGTTTTACAATTCCATGTATTTCTGTAGTATTCAAAAACATAATATAATTAAACATGCATGTGTGTGAGAGAAAGTTTGTTTTTTAATACTGTATTTTCTGACTTTGTATTTTCTGTTACAGGAAGTAAAATGATCTGCTCAGCTGATCTAAAATGTCACTGAAATGTAATTTGTTCTTCCTCACACTAATATGGTAATCAGAACAGAACAGTAAGTAAATGACAGAAGTGAAAACTTCCACCAGAGCAGACCATAGCTGTTCTATGATTCTGCGACACTCACGCAAACATACTTCACTTTTATTTGCTTAATGGAAGAAAGGCTTGACGGTCACATTTACAAAGTACTAACCAAATCCTGCAATCCAACACCTGAATGAAAAGTGATGATTCTTAAGACCAGATTGGATTTGCAAAACCTTATAAGTTTAAGTACATAATGTATAACTTTAGTAAGTTAGTTCAGTTAGCGGGCATACTGCAACACCTCGTTCCAGACTTTCACTTCCCAGTTCTCGCCATTCACGTGCTCCTCACAGCCACCCAATGCACACAGACGCAGGGTATTTGGTGACCTCTTGTCTAGCCCTAACCCTTCGTATCTCTCTCTTTCTACACTCCTGTACTGAAACATCGCCATGGAAACAACTTTATTCCCTGAGACATGAGGTGGAATTCTTGTCCCCTGTTGAGGCAGAGCTTTTGTAGCCGCCTTGAGACGAAGTGAAATCTTGAAACTATTTAACACTTAATGTGCCAGGGAGACCACAGTGAAGTGAAAGCAGACCGTTCCATTCCTACACCCACCATAAAGGTATTCTACACCCATCTTGGTGGTGTTCTATTTGGCCAATGTTTGTTTTATAGCTCTTTGCTCCACCTTCCCACACATGCCTTAGGGGACAGAAAACCAAACATAATTTAGTTTACCCTCGACGAACGTGAATCCCTGTGATGATGTCACTAACGCGGTTTATAATGGAACAGTGATTGAATGCTAGACTGATGTCTGGTTGTGTTGAGGTTATTCATTAAGCAACCGACAAATTTGCTCCATGTGGTGTCCTCGCAGAACGCTTTCCTCGTGGCTACAGATCACTGTGCTACAACAGTTTGAGTTAGCGACGGCTTGTGTTGCTGCAGTTCCTCGGACAGGAAATCACTTGATGTCTGAATATTTTCAACTCATCCAACAAAGGCGTGTAACGGGCCGGTAAGACGTTCCCCTGGTGACAAGCGCATGTTGAATGCGAAGCACGTTTTAAATTTAGTGTGAACGCGAGCGTCCGCCTACTGCGCAGTAAATCAGCTAACTAATCCAAAAGCGAACGATCTAGGTGTTAAATGTTATATCCCGAAACTTCTTTGTAACAAGTAAAATTTCACCTCAATTAGATTCAGTGAGACGTAAACCATAAGTACCGAAAGCTGCAGGAAAAGCCAATAACTTAACAATTAACAATTGCTAATTGTAATTTATAAAAGAAAATACATCCAAACAATACATGTAAAAAACGATAACGTCATGATATCAATCTTCCCTTAAGCTTTCCTTACAAATATCTCGCCGATTTAAGATTTTCATATTTACATCGAACTGTCCGGTTCTATTGTTCGCTCGATTTTTAAGCCTCGCCCTCAGTCAGCATGAGGGTTCTGATTGGCCGGTTGTTAGAGCGGATGCCGTCATTGCACTAAATGTCCATTCACCTAGTTGCTTGGGCGTTGGACTCCGCATCTTATTAGCAACAAGGGAAATTTCTCCATTTTCTGCACTGTCCACAGCGACACAGACATAATTCGGGGATTTTACTACTTATCTTACTTTGTAAGCGTTTTATGTGTTTTAACCATTTTGCTCACTGAGACTGGACTTCAACTGCTTAGTTAAGCAACTTTGTTAAGGTGAGAATTTTCGAAGAGCTTTCAGATTGGAAAACAGCTCGCCGTCTTTGTTGGTTATTTGGATCGCTTGAGTTCTTTGTTGGAGTGGAAGCATGGGAGCGCAATTCTCCAAGGCAGCTACGAAAGGCGAAACCGCCGCAGAAAAACCCGGAGAGGCAGCCACCTCACCCTCTAAAGCCAATGGACAGGTAACTACTGATTTTAAGCAGTCGGCTAATTTATTTGTGGTGTTAATTCTGACGAGTTTTGCGCAGAGGAGTTCACCGGTGCGTTATTGTTAAGAAGCCACGTACCCCATGTTTAAAATTTTTTGCCGATATTCTCGGGTAGCGCCCCATTAGTCTAACAGTGCGTTTATATGAACATATGGGGATATCCTGGAATTTACTTTTAGCTTTTATACTTTTTTATACGCATGTTTATCTATTTATCTGCACCATTTTAGTCGTTCATTGTCGATCTTTTGTTTTATTAGAGAGAATTACAGGTCATAGCAAGACTAAAAGAACTACGAGTGAAATTAGTAACTCGGTTAATGTCGTATTTGTTTCTTTTGGATATACACGTCCTGGGTAGCCATACATGCAGAGTAATATTTTTATTGGATTTGGATAGTTTCGTGAATGTAGTCGGCTACAAGGCAACAATGGCTTGATACATCTTACCTCACCACGCCTTGTGTCGCTCGCGCACAGTGGGAGCGATGCTTTGGTAATACAATGGATCTCGGCCACTCGGAGCTCACCCTCATCGGTTAGTAAAACTCGAGGAATTGGGGCGTCTCAATAAAGTGAATAACGGCAATTCCTTTTGTGAACACGGTATGATTGTACTGCGGATTTTTTTTGTCGCTTGTGCGTCTAAAGGTGCGTTGTTTTACGTTAACGAGCTTGTGCAGATTACTTGGGCTACTGCTTCTGTTTGGCGCTTCAGTTGCTTTAAATTTGACATTGTTCGCCCCCTGTCGGCTATTACGAGGAACAGACTTCACTCTGCCAATAAGGGGTTTTACAGACGAGTTCTGGGTTCTGATAATTGACACGGAGGCGTAACACTATACAAAAATGTAGTAAAGCGATTGTAAACGCTGTTTTGCGCCTTAAAACTGAAAAATTAAGGTTCCTGTTTGGGTGTTAATTCGTGCTATCTGCTGCCCCCTGCTTCTGATATAGGAATAACAAGGATGCTCCAGGTGTAGACGTCCTTGCCACATATTTGGATTGCTTTCCTTGGAATTTTGGGTAGTGTTTGGAGTCCAGACCCACTATGAGAAGCAGAGTGCTTCCCCACACAGAAGCCTTAGAAGCAAACAATGTCTGCTTTTTCTTTGTCTGTCTGTAATAGAATTATGTGGTAACCGTGTGTGTGTGTGTGTGTGTGGCAGGAGAACGGCCATGTGAAGGTGAATGGTGATGCGTCTCCTGCAGCAACAGAGGGGAAGGAGGAAGTGCAGGCCAATGGTAGTGCAGCACCTGATGAGCAGTGTGAGGCCACACCTGATGAGAAGGAGGGCAGGGAGGGAGAGAAGGAGGGTGGGGAGCAGGAGAAGGAAGGTGGAGAATCTCCAGATTTGGCTGTGGGTGAGATAGCCACACCTTCCACCAGCAACGAAACGCCCAAGAAGAAGAAGAAACGCTTCTCTTTTAAGAAATCTTTCAAACTGAGTGGCTTCTCCTTCAAAAAGACCAAAAAGGAGACGGGAGATGGAGGAGAAGAGCCAAAGGTGGAGGCAGACGAGGAGGCCAAGCCAGCCGAGCAGTCTGCAGCTGCCGCTGCCGCAGGTGAGGAGGCAGAGTCAGTTGAGGCCGTAGTGAGCAGCCCAGTAGAAACCCAGCCAGCAGAGGAGGACAAAGCCAGTAACCCCATCCCAGATGCCCCCAAAGCTGAGGAGAAACCTGCAGAGCCTGTCACCAGCCAGCAGGAGGTGTCTAAACCAGAGGAAGAAGCACCTGTCTGCCAGGAGACAGCATCCAGTCCAGCTACAACCACTGAGCCTGCAACAGAGTAATGCATGCACACACGCGCAGGCACACACACAAACACACAACTGGAGAAAAACAAAAAAGGGAGACAAAGATTAAGAACATTTCCCTGTTGTATGTTGGAGTCGTTCCAGGTTCAGTTGTCTGCAACCAGGGATATTTTAGTTTTTGTTTTATTGTTTTTGTTTTGTTTTAATCCTTCCCCAAAGCTCACTTTCTTCCACCTCAGGACTATTCCAGGAGATGAGAGGAGGGTGTAGTTAAAAACAGTTAACACAGAAAATTAATCTTCAACATTTTGGCGTATATATATTTTTTTTTTGTATCAGTATTATTTTTTATATACAAAAAAGTAAACTTGTCAAATGTATGGACATGTCCATGGGATGAAGGAAATGGGTTGGGTTGGGATGCAGATTAAGGGGTGGAGTTTTGGTGGTGCAAGGATGGCACCGTTGTGCCTGGTATTTGTGCCACAGACTACACAGTGAAAAGTAGTCATAAATGAACAAGTGACCAACTATGTACCTTGCAGATCGCAACACTAAAGTCTGGGCTCTTTTTGTGTGGGTTTTTTTCCCCTCCTCTGACAATGAATATTAATTCCCAGTGCTAGTTTTTAGGGCATCATTTTAATAATAGGATCTCTGCTCTGCTCTTTAGTCATTCAGTCAGTGGAGTGGTAGACTTCTCAGACTCTGGCTGATTCTGTAACTGTATACGTGTGTAAGTATGTACAGGAGGGCGTTTTTAAACTGTGACTTATTGTAAAAATTGAATCTTGTTCTCAAGAAGCACATGCAGCTCTTTACCACCAAGCTCATTTTTGTAAGATAAAAAATCATCTTGGAAGACCTTTTGAAGTGATTTTGAACTCAAGCTGTGACTCTTTCTACTGTGGTTTCTAATTCCTGCACATGATGCTTTTTTTCCCCCGGTGGTTTAAGAATCTTACAGATGCAGAATGTCTGTGTAGCAGCCTGTCTTTCCCTATTCTTTGTGTAAATACCGGAAAAGCTTTTGACCAATTTGACTTACAGATGGAATGTAACTTTGCTTACAAAATTTGCTATTAAAACTTCTGCTTGATGTGTTCGGATTTCTGTGAGCACACTAAAAGCAAAATAAATGTGAATAAAATTGTTTGTGTCCTGTATTATTTTAAATTAATTTTGTACCTTGCTGCAGCCTTTTCGAGAAAGTAGCCATTCGGTGACTGAGGACGGAGGTGGGCAAATAGGCTGGTAGTATCAACTGAATGAACTGAAACATGTTGGTAGTATCCTGTGACGCTGAACTGAAGCTGATCGGAGATTTAAATATAAAATGCCCTGTAGCTGTTATTAAAACATCACTGAGGAAAAGTGAGTCACCTGGGATAAAAACATGACTCCAATCTGACAATCAACTAAAATTTCAAATGAGCAACTGTATTAAACTAGTGAGGACGTGTCTTTGTCTATCAGCTAAATGTGCACATAGCACACAGACCAGGGTTGGTAGGGTTAGGTGTTACATATCAGGTTTAAAGTTCACCAGAACAGCAGAACTAAAATATGACCTGAGTAAAAAGTAGAGTTAATTTTCACAAACACTTGTTTACAAAATTTATTTGAAAATACTCAAAAATGTTACAATTTTACATTGGCTGCAAACTTCCTGCAAAGTGTCACTGGTTTAGACTCTCCCTCCTCATCACTTACACTGGTTTTGACCCTTCCTCTTGATCTAAAATCTAGTTCCTTGCATAGTTCAGACCCTGTTGAACAGCAGCTTCTATCTCTCAACATGACGGTGGAGAAGTGGAGGCCTATCTGGCTCCCCAGGGCCCTATCGTGTCACAGAATACACAAATTATGTCAAAGAGTGGGTTTGAACATACACCAGTAAACTACAGCATCAACCCACACCTACAGATCAGATTTACACGCAGACCTGCCTTTCTCTCTCTCTCCACACACACACGCACAAAAGTCTTTGAGATTATGTAGAGAGCACTCTCACTCTCACTTTCTCTCTGTCTCAGAGAATTATGTTCAGCTATACAGTAGAATTCGTTCAAATGTTCTTGAGTGCAAGAACATTTGAACGAATTCTACTGTATAACTGAACTTGCAAGGGATGCTGGGACACTGAGTGCTCTCAAGACGTGCTGGGATCCTCTGTGACACGCAGCCAGTCACCACACACATACTTAGGACACTTTGAACACACTTATGATACATGACCTACCAGACACCCACAATTTGCAGGCATTGCTCAAAATAGCCAGGAGAGAGAAACAGAGCTGTGCCCTCACTGCCAGGGCTAAGTTCCTCCCCTCAGTGGCAAGGCTAGGTTTCTCTAGGTTAGCCTTGAGTTTTAAGTTTGAATGTGATGGCACTATAACAGTGGTTGGAAAACAGAAGAATAAATGGTTGTTTCTGGCAATTTTGTGTTCTGAGAAGTCTGAGAGCCCACATTTTGACAAGTGGAGGATCATGCAAATTCAGCAAAGATGGCAGCAGAACACAGATGGAAATCTGTTGTATACCAGATGTAAAATGACCCAATTGCTACCAGAACTGTAATTTTATATTTATACAACAAAACTAGAATTTATCTTAGTAATTTGTACCAGAAAACCTGGTGATACTACAAACTAGAGCTGATGAAAGGTTTTACCAATAAAAGTTTAAAAAAATGTTTTAAAAACCCAGAAATAACCTGTAGATTTACAGACTAAACAATACAATTTTAAAATATCTATGTAAAGTAACCATCACTTGATGACATCTTCCTCAAACTAAAGCGCAGCAGTCCGTTGGCATGTTGTACTCTAAAATGTTCCCATGCAGATACTCTACCTTTACTGCTGATGGGCAAGTAAGTATAAAAGTATAAGGACTGCATTGTTCAGGGCTGCACAGGGGGGTGGGGGCATGGCTACAGGAGGGAGTGGGGTGTGCTTCTGTATTACTGAACTACAGTGGGTGGTGTGCAACATCCTCTAACAGAGCACCCAGCATCAACAAATAGACCACATCAACAAACATAGTATAAAACAGTTTTAATATTCAAATGCAAAATATAAAATTTAAACAAATATGAAACCATTGCTGGATGTATTCTAAAGGAACATTCACATCTTTTCTAAAACATCAGAAACATATTCTACCATTCCCCACCTCCAAGAAAATGTTCCCTGCTGGTATGAAGAGTGTCCTTACAGGGCTTCAGGGGAAACAGCTGGACATAGAACTCAAGCCAAAAGGACATAATGAAGAAAAAGATCAGTACACACATTCTTAAGCACACACACAGTAATAAATATAATGCTCAAGGGAGTGGGGTCAAGGTGTAAAGGGCTCTCTGCTGAGAGAGAAAATAGAGAAGCAAAAGATATTGCCCTCTAGTGGCCAGTTTAGGCGCTGCTTGCTTGTTCAGTCTTCACACTGTAAAATTAAAGTACCACTGTTATTTCTAGGCACTGCACTGTGTGTAATCAACTGCATTGTGTGTAATCTGCTTTTCACCTTTTTGAGTCATGCTTTTCTGAGCTGCTGTCCTTCAACTTCTCCTCCTCCTTCACCTCTGAAAGATGAAAAGCAGGAAGTGATATACAGCAGCTGCTAGCATCCTTACAATGACAAAAAGGTTTGAGCACATTCGCCCGGGTTGCAGTGGGTTCTCCTACCGGTTTTCTTCTCCTCTCCCTCCTTCTTGTCGTCCTCAACACGAGCTCGTTTAGCTCCTTTCTTGTGATTGGCGATGTTCCGGCGCCCGCCTTCACCTTCATCCTCAGAGTCCGAGAACTCCTCATCGCATGCAATCCGCTTATCCGACGCACGGACTACGCACACACAGATGTTTACAGTGGATGGCAAGGAGAGACACACTGGCAACAGCTAGATTATCAGAGCAATGATAGCATGCGTCTTACTGGACATGCGTTTATCTGGGTCCTCTGCGTCCTCATCCCCTGGGTCATCCGGAATGCTGTCCTCTGGAACAGCCTGCATTTGAACTCCAGGGGCGTGAGGCAGCATGCGCAGGTTCTCAAACAGCCGCTGCCTACAAACCCACATGTGCACAAACACACTTTATATCTTGATTCTTGACAAACACGTGCATACATGCATATAAAATATTCCAGGGAGTGTGCTGTAGTAAAGAATATAGTCACAACTGCAATGAAGTACACAAGTTTTCCTGAAGAACAGGATGTTTTGTACAGAGGTCCTTCATCAGCTGTGCAAGCAAAGTGCTTCTGAAGTTCTCCATCGTTTATTGCTACTAAGGCTTAAAAGTACTTGCAGTGAGAATGAAGACTTCCTCCAGAAAAGCATGTTTGGATATTTTGTAACAAAATTTATGGATGATGCCAATAAACAATTTTCAGTTAAGACAATATATTCATCCTATACATACTGCTGTCTCATCATCCTACAAATAAAACAGTGGCTAATATTATACAGAAACACTTCACAATCCTCCAGGATTGGGCATAGACCACATCTCTTTTTAAGCATACTCCACTAATCTCCTACAGACAAGACAAAACATCAGGTGTGCAAGATGAAGAGTGGCCAGTTGAATAATAGCTGTTGTCCTGTAACCTGTACCTGCCCTAGATGTGCTACATATACATTTACCAGTCACTAGACAGTCACCAAAATAACTGGGATGAAGGTCACCGTCACCCACTTGTCCTCATGAGTGCAGGAGGAGTCTGTGCCGTCTCCGGTAAGGTGAGTTAAAGACAGAAGAGGCACACTTTGCTTGCCAAAGGACCTCTGTATGAAACATAAGTGATGTCCTTTCTATTGGAGAGATGCTCCTTGTATAGGGTGCTGCACTTACTTGATCTTGTCCATGTACTCCTGTGTGTTCTGATTGGTCATGTTCGATGGACTGATATGCAGTTTGAAATCTGGCCCAAAATACTCAAAGTAGTCATTATACGGCAGCTCTGTGGACACAAACGGCTCAGCTAAAGGAAGGGGAGAGGAAATGGCACAACCACTCCAGGGGACTCCCTCAGCACTCAGAGATATCTAGCATTTTAAGAGGTTTGGTTGGATAGAACTTAAGGAAGAGCTTGTGAGGCTCTAATGGAGTGAGCACCTCATTAGTTACATCCTTACACTGTAACATCACATTGTTACACACACAAACCACTACAGAACAGCCACCTTCTACAGTTTTACAGCTGGTGAGGGAGCTTGGATGGCAACATCTTCCACTGCCCATTACTAGCCCCCAACCCCCACCCCAGCCCCCGCCCCCACCATCAGGGATGTCGGTGTCCAAGGCCACGGCGGTTTCATAGGTCCAGCAGCGAGCCACATTACGGATGGTGTAGCCGCCGCCTCCCAGCATCAGCAGTGGCAGGTTGAAGGATTTCATATACTCCACACA